>MU535751.1:466224-469748 GCA_024362625.1 Silurus asotus | reverse complement strand
GTGTGTGTATGTGTGTGCGTGTGTGTGTGTGTGTGTGTGTGTGTGTGTGTGTGTGTGTAGATGCGTATGTGTGTGTAAGAATCGTACATGCACCCACATGTTGAGTGTGTAATCAGCAGATCTGTGTTGCGGTTGTGTTGTAGTATGAGCAGGTAGCAGGTGAGCTCATGCAGCAGGGCTTCACCAGGTGTCTTTAGAACGTCACAAAACTCACACACCTTCAATCTTTTTTACTTATTAATCATATTACATCATTGACAGGCTGACATAACACACACATACAAACACGCACACGCACATGCACACACACACAAACACACACAGAGTCAGAGTTTCAGCTCCATCACCAAGAGACCACCAAGAGAACCCTGGGAGAACCCTCTAAACTCGCCCACACTCAGAATGTTAGATTGGGAGAGGGATAGATTGGGATTCAAGTGATAGTTATATATTATAGTATAGAGTTTTTTATTCTGAAAATGATGATGTCATACATTATGGTAACATCTCACGCTGTGACCTGTTTTTTACACACTTTTTAAACACTCTTTTTTAAAGGAGTCTTCATTCCCAGTGATTGTAACAGTCAGGACGTTTTAGACACGGACACGTCTGCAGGATTGAGGAGTTTAACGTGATCGTGTGAAGAGATGGATTTAGAGAATCAGGAAAGACGTGACCCGCTTCCTCTGTGCCATTTTCTGTGTGTCAGCGCCCTCTGCTGGACACTCACAACAATGCTTTACACTGGGGATATATTTTGTAATAAACTCATGTTTAAGTTCAAGTTTACTTCTATAGTGTTTTTCACAACGTACATTGTCTCAAAGCAGCTTTACAGAAATTAAGAATGAGGGTGAATGATATGTGTTTATCCATGATGATGAAGACTGAGGCGACTGTGGTGAGGGAACAACTCCCTTAGATGTTGTGAGGAAGAAACCTTGAGAGGAACCAGACTCAAAAAAGGAACCTCATCCTCATTTGGGTGACATCAAGAGTTTGATTATAGTATTTAAACAATACAGAACACTGGAGAGTGGGAACTAACATGAGCACTGAAGTGTGTGATTATGAGTAACCTTCTTTCTACAGTCTTATACAGTCAGATGATGTTGTGAAACCAGGACCTACTGAGCAACTCATAAAATAGTTCAACATTAGAGATCATCACAGATCCAACACCAGCTTCTCCATGCCAGAGACTTTAAAGTTTAAACACTCAAGGAGGTCCAGTGTCCAAACTCCACACGAAGTGGGATCCAATTGCCACTGGTACGTCTTTAGATGGTTTGGGATGTTTGCGGCATCTACTTCTTTAAAGGTCCATAATCTTCATGAGGTGGGACGTGACTGGAGCTGGCCAAACATCAGGATGCATCAGGATGGGGAAGGAAAGAGAAGCAGTGGAGAGGAATTAGCGTAGCTGCTGTTCATGATATTAACAGCACAAGTTGATGATGTGATGTGATCAGATGTTCTGGAGCACAAGGTTATGATGTGATGTGTGTTATGTGTAGAACTCGCTAAAACATACGTCTTTAATCTGCACTTAAACTGGGAGAGTGTGTCTGAACCCCGAACACTGTCAGGAAGACTGTTCCAGAGTTTAGGAGCTAAATGTGAGAATGTTCTACCACCTTTAGTGGACTTTGCTATTCCAGGAACTACTTGAAGTCCAGAGTTTGAGATCTCAGGGAGCGTAATGGATTATATCGTGTTAGAAGACTGGAGAGACACATGGGAGATAAAGTGTTTTGTAGCACATTGAAGTTTAGACAACATGTTTCTTAGCTTAGCAATATTTCTAGGGTGAAAGAAGGCTGTTTTTGTAACATGGTTGATATGATTTTTAAAAGACAAGTTGGTGTCTAAAATCCAAGGTCTTTTACTGTTGAACTAGTAGTTATATCCTTCTAAATGCAGGTTGAAATGCTGGAGCTACTGTGTACTGGTTTCTGGGCCGATGAGTAAAATCTCTGTCTTATCAGAATTGAATAATAGAAAGTTATGCGTCATCCAGTCTTTTAATTCTTTAACACAATTAGTTATCAACCAATTGATATGTTCTTTTATGATGGAAACATGTATATTGTGAAAAGCAGGGGTCCTAGAACTGAACCTTGTGGCACCCCATAATTTACTTGCATTAGCCTGGATAGCTCTCGATTTAAGTCTACAAAATGGTAATGATCGGACAGGTAGGATTTAAACCAGCTTAATGCCTGTCCCTGAATGCCAATGTAATTTTGTAAGCGACCCAGGAGAAGACCATGATCTATAGTGTCTTATGCAGCACTCAGATCTAGTAAAACTAACAGAGAGATGAAGCCTTGATCTGAAGCTAAGTAATTAATGATTTGAACTAGAGCAGTTTCTGTGCTATGATGGAGCCTGAAACCCAACTGAAACGCTTCAAAGATATAAGATAAAATCTAAGACATAAATGGAAGATTTTAAATGGGTCTGTAATTTGAAAAATTGATTTGGATCCAAATTAGGGGCTTAATAATGCCAACTTGAGGGGTTCAGGGAACACTTCTTACAGTAGTTTAGTTGGAATGGGATCTAACGGACATTGTGGAGTTTTAGGTACAATTGGATCAGGAGATGCTGTCAGAGGTTCAACCTCCCCAATTGTGTTTTTATTACTTTTAGTTATTTCAGTGAAGAAATTGATCAAGTTCTTACTACTAAACTGATGGAACACATTTTTCAGATACCGGATTTGTAATTAGCTACTTTATTAGTTTAGCTACTGTACAGAAAAGAAACCTGGGATTGTTTTGGTTGTTTTCTATGAATTTAACCACACATTTAGTTTTTCTCATTTTTTTTCCAGATTACTGGCTGTTTTCTTGAGTACGACTATTGTACCATGGTGCAGGTGTTTTTTCTGTAACCTTTGATCCATTTCCTGATTAGCATTCTGGGGTTTAGTGAGATGTTGGTACATTGAGTTCTACGCTGTAAGAAAGAGCTTATTTTCCTTGTTTAAGGACATTTATGGTGCCCCCTACTGTTCATATACACACTGTGTAGGTTTGTGGACACCGGAGCATTAGATTATATGTTTTTTTTAATTAACGTCCCATTTCACATTTAGTGCCGATGCTCTGTTATAATGAGCTCCACTCTCCTGGGAGAACGTTGCACCAGATTTTGCAGAGATTCATGCAGCTACAAGGTGGATGGTAAAATGCTGATTTCGGTGAGGTGAGGAGGTGAGGAGGTGTGGGGTGCGGTCAGCGTTCACTTTTATTCATGTTCAAGAGGGTTGGAGCTCTATAACAGAAGATCTTCCACTCCAACCCATGGAAAGCAGATCTTCATGGAGCTGGAACAGGTATGGGTCTCCTAGTCTCCAACTTTGCATAACAGTTTCAGGAGGAACCACGTCTGGCAGGACAGGTCAGGTGTCCTAAAGTTTTTTCAGTGTATGTGTGAACTGATTGCGTTGGTTTACATTTGAATTGCAGTCGTTCAGATCTCACTCGCATTTCCACAGGGGTTAGAGGAATGGA
>MU535751.1:451224-463724 GCA_024362625.1 Silurus asotus | reverse complement strand
CCCCTCAGGCAGTGAGTGTGATGAAGAGGAGGTGGAGTATGAGGACTCGGACAGTGATGAGTCGTGGACTACAGAGAGTGCGATCAGTTCTGAGTCCATCCTGAGCTCCATGTGCATGAACGGCGGAGACGAAAAGCCCTTTGCCTGTCCTGTACCTGGCTGCAAGAAGAGATACAAGGTATACACACACACACACACACACACACACACACACACACACACACACACACACATGTCCACTAATGCACAATGACATCATCAACAAAGAGGTATTTGTTAGCCCCTCTCTATGGTTATTACATGTGCGTGTAACCTGTCTATGTCCTCACAATGTCCTGACTGTGTGTAACCGGTGTATATCTTCACTTGTCCTCACTTTGTCCTGACTGTGTGTAACCTGTTTATGTCCTCTCAGTGTCCTGACTGTTTGAAACCTGTCTATGTCCTCACTATGTCCTGACTGTGTGTAACCCGTTTATGTCTTCACAATGTCCTCACAATGTCCTGACTGTGTGTAACCCGTCTATGTCTTCACAATGTCCTCACAATGTCCTGACTGTGTGTAACCCGTCTATGTCTTCACAATGTCCTCACTATGTCCTGACTGTGTGTAACCCGTCTATGTCTTCACAATGTCCTCACTATGTCCTGACTGTGTGTAACCAGTCTATGTCCTCACCACGTCCTTACAATGTGCTTACAATGTTGTCTCCTTGTTGAAGAACGTGAACGGAATAAAGTACCACGCTAAGAACGGACACCGAACACAGATCCGCGTCAGGAAGCCCTTCAAGTGCCGCTGTGGGAAAAGCTACAAAACCTCTCAAGGGCTCAGACATCACACCATCAACTTCCACCCCCCACTGTGATTACACACACACACACACACACACACACACACAGACACACACACACACACACACACACACACACACACACAATACTTTAAAATGTGTAATTTCTTACAACTACTCATTTGCACGTTTTCTTTTTTTTTTTTTATAGTTTTATATTTTATATTTGTGTGTGTCTGTGTGTGTCCGTGTGTCTGTGTGTGTGTGTGTGTGTGTGTGTGTGTGTATACTCTTTTGCACAATACGTTCACATCGTTCCTCGTTCCTGATGTACAGAATGCCTGTGATTTTCGCATGCGTTCGTGATTAGCTGACTTCATTTTCTTATTAGTACAAATTCTGTAATAATTGTTTATTATTTTATTTATTGCACACACACACACACATTTTTAAATAAGATGTATTACATAATACAGTGTGTGTGTGTGTGTGTGTGTGTGTGTGTGTGTGTGTGTGTGTGTGTGTAAAAATGCTAAAAAACATGCACAATAAACATGCACAATCATGGTGTATAGAATAAAGGGTTGCCAGATTCTGATATACCACATATCAAAAAGGCACAGCATGTACTTCCACTATAAAGACTGCAGTGAGTAATTCCTTACATTATGGTGTGTTTCGTGTGTGTGTGTGTGTGTGTGTGTGTGTGTGTGTGTGTGTGTGTGTGTGTGTGTATGTTCCTTTTTATACTATATCATCTGGCAACCCTCCCCACAAGCCAAGGGTTTGAACCTCACATCACTGAGAAGGTTTTTTTTTTTTTTTTTAGATTTTAGTTTTTTCTTTGTAGGACACACACACTGTCATTTATATGTATTTGTGCACTTTTGTCCATTTTGCCTAGAAGATCTCCTCTTGAACGCCATCAGGCTGGATATGGGGCATCTTCAGATTTACACTGATCTTCTTTAATGTTCAAAGCCTTGTCTAGAAGCCACTGCAGTGTTTGGGTTGTTGTCATGGTGACAGGATCTAGCTGAGAACTTGTGAGACTGATGGAGTGTTTTGAAGATGCGTGTCCTTCCAGTAGGTTCTCCCATTCTCTTTAGAGGATTCCTGTAGTTCTGTTCGAGTAAAAGATCCAGTTCCTGAGTTTGGCAATGATGAAGCTCAGTGTGCTTCTGGGAACAGGATCTGCAGAAATAGTTTTATTAATTCCCAGGAACAGGAATCTGAAGCTTTCACTCAGCATTTCTCTTCATTCTGATGTTTGAATCAAACATAAACTAAGCTCTTGACCTGGATCTGTGTGAGCTGATTGGATCACTCCATGGGGGAGAAGGTGTTTTTGAGAATTTGAGAAAGAATTAGGAAGAGGAAGATTTGACTGTTTGGGATAAACGAGGTCTGGCTGTGTTTGTAAACGTTAACACGAGACCATGATTTTACTGCGATTTAAAAGTTGTTTGATGAAACACTATTGGAGGGATTCTTTTTCTCTTTCAACCAAAAATGTGCCAAAGTGTTCCATCATCTGTACAGATGTTCAGTGACATCATTTTCATGTTAACTGTACTAGGACAGAACATGTGGGATGGGTGGGACAGTGTGGGTAGGGCAGGGTGAATGAGTCAGGGTGGGTGGGGTATTGTGGGCGAGGCAGTGTCGGTAAGGTAGTGAGGGGAGGGCATTGCGGGTGGAGTAGTATGGGTGGGGCAGTGTGGGTAAAGTAGTGTTTGGGGCAGTGTGGGTGGGGTAGTATGTGGGGCAGGAGTGATGATATAGAATGATGGAGGTATAGAGAGATGGAGTGATGATATAGAATGATGGAGGTATAGAGAGATGGAGTGATGATATAGAATGATGGAGGTATAGAGAGATGGAGTGATGATATAGAATGATGGAGGTATAGAGAGATGGAGTGATGATATAGAATGATGGAGGTATAGAGAGATGGAGTGATGATATAGAATGATGGAGGTATAGAGAGATGGAGTGATGATATAGAATGATGGAGGTATAGAGAGATGGAGTGATGATATAGAATGATGGAGGTATAGAGAGATGGAGTGATGATATAGAATGATGGAGGTATAGAGAGATGGAGTGATGATATAGAATGATGGAGGTATAGAGAGATGGAGTGATGATATAGAATGATGGAGGTATAGAGAGATGGAGTGATGATATAGAATGATGGAGGTATAGAGAGATGGAGTGATGATATAGAATGATGGAGGTATAGAGAGATGGAGTGATGATATAGAATGATGGAGGTATAGAGAGATGGAGTGATGATATAGAATGATGGAGGTATAGAGAGATGGAGTGATGATATAGAATGATGGAGGTATAGAGAGATGGAGTGATGATATAGAATGATGGAGGTATAGAGAGATGGAGTGATGATATAGAATGATGGAGGTATAGAGAGATGGAGTGATGATATAGAATGATGGAGGTATAGAGAGATGGAGTGATGATATAGAATGATGGAGGTATAGAGAGATGGAGTGATGAGATATAGAATGATGGAGGTATAGAGAGATGGAGTGATGAGATATAGAATGATGGAGGTATAGAGAGATGGAGTGATGAGATATAGAATGATGGAGGTATAGAGAGATGGAGTGATGAGATATAGAATGATGGAGGTATAGAGAGATGGAGTGATGAGATATAGAATGATGGAGGTATAGAGAGATGGAGTGATGAGATATAGAATGATGGAGGTATAGAGAGATGGAGTGATGAGATATAGAATGATGGAGGTATAGAGAGATGGAGTGATGATATAGAATGATGGAGGTATAGAGAGATGGAGTGATGATATAGAATGATGGAGGTATAGAGAGATGGAGTGATGATATAGAATGATGGAGGTATAGAGAGATGGAGTGATGATATAGAATGATGGAGGTATAGAGAGATGGAGTGATGATATAGAATGATGGAGGTATAGAGAGATGGAGTGATGATATAGAATGATGGAGGTATAGAGAGATGGAGTGATGAGATATAGAATGATGGAGGTATAGAGAGATGGAGTGATGAGATATAGAATGATGGAGGTATAGAGAGATGTTGGTGAGGTTATTTGTTTCAGCAGCTCTGATGTGCCATGTGACAGTGGTGTGTGCGAGTGTGTGTGTACAGTTGTGTAGTTGTAGCTGCTGCATGTGTGTGTATTATTTTACATCAGAAGTGTTTGTGTTGCTGTTGCACACACACACACACAGTTGTGCCATAATGACCTTTAAGGATCTTTATATGGTAGTGTGTGTGTGTGTGTGTGTGTGTGTGAGGCAGTGCATTATCCTGTACAGTGAATGTATTGTAACTTCTTTGTAAAGTAGTTTTGAAATGATATTTTCATACTACGTTATTATTATTATTATTATTATTCTGATATTCGGATTATTTTTGGTGAAATCTTTTGTTTGTGGAAATAAAATGTTTGTAGCTGCGGCCAAAATTTGTACCATGTTCATGTGAGAGTTTTGTATATGTGTGTGTGTGTGTGTGTGTGTCACAAAGATGTTTCTGATGTTTAAAAAAGGTACAATAAATAAAGACAGAACATGAACCAGACCGTGTGTGTGTGTGTGTGTGTGTGTGTGAAGAAGCAGAGACGGGGAAGTCCTGCATGTTTAACCCTGATCATGACTTTAATATGCATCACGTGTAACAGAAACAAAATGGCAGCTGTGACTGTTATTACATCACATAGGTCTTCCCTAAGCATTTTGTTCCTCGTCCCGTGTGTGAGATCACAGACACGCCCCAAACATCACGAGAGCAACACTGACATCGAGGCATTTTAGGCCAAAAGTATTAGGACACACGTTCTCACCCAGATGTGCGTTTTCCCAGTACAAACTTGGAGACACACACACGTGTATAGGATGCGTTTCTCATTTTTTTTTATTGTTCCCCTTCACTTGAACTAGGAGGCCCAAACCTGTTCCAGCATGACAGGATGTGTGTAGAAGATCATCTGCTATAGAGCTCTTGAACACCTTTGGGATGAATGTGAACGCTGACTGCACTCCAGGCCTCCTCAGATCACCTACGTTGGTACCCTTTACTGACACCCTTGTAGCTTGAATGAATCTCCACAAAATCTAGAGGAACATCTTCCCAGAAGAGTAGAGCTCATTATAACAGCACATGGAGATTAAATGTGGAACAAGATGTTAAAAAAAAAAACCCATACCAATCTTATGTTCAAATGTCAATAAACTTTAGGCCCTATGGTGTATATCACAGGGCAGAGTGTAATACATCACCTTCATCATTATCATCATCATCATCATATACAATCAATAAAGCTGTAAATAGAGAACAAACACCACTGCTGCTGATGTTACACACCAACACACACCTCATCATAAATCCTATATTTATATTTATAATGTACATGTAAAGCTGGAACTGTACAGTGAAAGCCGTCCTTACAGCAGCTTCCGCACATTTACTATACATACAGTGGCCTGACGTGTGTGTGTGTGTGTGTGTGTGTGTGTGTGTGTGTGTGTTTTTAACTTCTGACTGGTAAATGTTAGTGATGGAAGAAAAAATGCGAGCATTAGCTCACAGGTAAGTAACATAATTATCACCATCAGGGTGTGAGAACAGGGTGAGGGTGTAAGGAAGGAGTGAGGGTGTGAGAACAGGGTGAGGGTGTGAGGAAGGAGTGAGGGTGTGAGAACAGGGTGAGGGTGTGAGGAAGGAGTGAGGGTGTGAGAACAGGGTGAGGGTGCGAGGACGGAGTGAGGGTGCGAGGAAGGAGTGAGGGTGTGAGAACAGGGTGAGGGTGTGAGGAAGGAGTGAGGGTGTGAGAACAGGGTGAGGGTGTGAGGAAGGAGTGAGGGTGTGAGAACAGGGTGAGGGTGTGAGGAAGGAGTGAGGGTGTGAGAACAGGGTGAGGGTGCGAGGACGGAGTGAGGGTGTGAGAACAGGGTGAGGGTGCGAGGACGGAGTGAGGGTGAGAGGAAGGAGTGAGGGTGTGAGAACAGGGTGAGGGTGTGAGGAAGGAGTGAGGGTGTGAGGAAGTGGTGAGGGTGTGAGAACAGGGTGAGGGTGTGAGGAAGGAGTAAGGGTGTGAGGACGGGGTGATGGTGTGAGGAAGGAGTGAGGGTGTGAGAACAGGGTGAGGGTGTGAGGAAGGAGTGAGGGTGTGAGGAAGGAGTGAGGGTGCGAGGAAGGAGTGAGGGTGTGAGAACAGGGTGAGGGTGTGAGGAAGGAGTGAGAATGTGAGAACAGGGTGAGGGTGTGAGGAAGGAGTGAGGGTGTGAGGAAGGGGTGAGGGTGTGAGAACATTGTGAGGGTGTGAGGAAGGAGTGAGGGTGTGAGGAAGGAGTAAGGGTGCGAGGACAGGGTGAGGGTGTGAGGACGGAGTGAGAGTGTGAGGAAGGAATGAGGTTGTGAGGACGGAGTGAGGGTGTGAGGAAGGAGTGAGGGTGTGAGATAGGAGTGAGGGTGTGAGGAAGGAGTAAGGGTGTGAGGTAGGAGTATGGGTGTGAGGACGAAGTGAGGGTGTGAGGATGGAGTGAGAGTGTGAGGACGGAGTGAGGGTGTGAGGACGGAGTGAGGGTGTGAGGACGGAGTGAGAGTGTGAGGACGGAGTGAGGGTGTGAGGACGGAGTGAGGGTGTGAGGACGGAGTGAGGGTGTGAGGAAGGAGTGAGAGTGTGAGGACGGAGTGAGGGTGTGAGGAAGGAGTGCGGGTGTGAGGATGCAAGGACGGCGTCCCGGGCTCTAGTCGAAGTTGTGGAAGTTGAGCACATTGCCGTCGAAGTGTGTGAGGACGTGTTTCTCGAACAGGTTCTGCTGACAGTCAAGAGGAAACTGCTCACTGCACACAGGACATTCTCTCCAGTGAGACTCCACATGACGCTCGAAACTACGCTGCTCAAAGTGTGGAGGGAAAATCACCTCACACAGGGGACACCGCTTATGGACATCGCTCCTGAGGGGACAGGGGGAGAAACTGTGAGAAACACACAAGTGTGTGTGTGTGTGTGTGTGTGTGTGTGTGTGTGTACACATGTGAGTGTGTGCTACCTTGTGTCAAAGCAAAAGCTGGAGCCACTTTCATTGGATTCTGGACTTTGATGCTCGCACACTGCAGGAGCTTCACCATCACCTCCCTGTTAACACACACACAAACACACACACACACACACACACACACACACACACACACACACACACACACACACACACACACATCCCCCTCCTGTTAACATACACACATTGTCAGTCGTCTGTAATATCTTACTGCTGCTTCTTTTAATGAGACTGAAGAGCACTAATATCTCACACACACACACACACACACACACACACACACACACACACACACACACACACACTTTCTCCAAAAAGCCACAGCTGTCTGCACACAGTCGGCTTCCTGCAAAGGTTAATGGGCAAAAGCAGTAGGTGGAGAAAAGATGGCGAGCTCAGAGACAAAGCGGAGACGGAGCGGAGACAAATTCTGGATCGTCTCCATGCGCTAACGAGCTCTGGACTCGTCACTTTCTCCCACTAACGAGCTGCAGGGAAAATGTCTTAATCGTGGCGATATGCAAATGCTCGTTGCCAGCGCTCCCCTCTGACCTCGACCGTCTCGCCGTAAAGAGCAAGTGGGAGAGGTTACGGGAGAGACTGAGCGAGGACGTGACATGAGAAAGAGATGATCGCGAAATGTAAAAACGAATAATAATAAAACGAAGCGTTTGCTCACGCTGGGCCGTTCCTCCGCAGGGTTCTCCAGACCGTCAGGAGGACTCAGACTGCGCAGCGGCTGACTACACACCACAGGACCCACCCATGGGGGCGGAGTTACCGGAGGGGGGCGGCAACTCTGCTGCGGAGACAGCGCTCCATCTGCTCCGTCTGTAACACACAAGTCAGAGTGAGACAACAACAATCAACTGGCGGCATTGACGAGTCCGAATGCTGCAGCAGACACGCACCACGCTGCTCCGGCTCGCTGTAAGGGTTCCCGTACTGTAGCTCGGCTGGTTGCTGGGGCACCAGGGCAAGCGGCGGAGACTCAGTGGGATAGGGAAGGGGGTAACGCAACACCACAGGTTCCCTGACCTCTGACCTCTGCCCACACACCGCATCCTCTCTGCTGGCACGCAAACGCAAATCCTGCAAATCAGAACATCAGAGTGTGAGCGTGGGCAACTTAATGTGTGCAGTAACACCATTTATATACACCTCCTGCCTCACTACCTTCCTCCTTCTCCACTAACTACATCCTGCCCCAGTAACTGCCTCCTGCCCAACTAACCTCCTCCTGCCCCAGTAACTGCCTCCTGCCCCACTAACCACCTCCTGCCCCAATAACCTTCTCCTGCTCCACTAAATTCGTCCTGCCTCATTAACAACCTCCATCCACCATACTAATTTCCTCCTGCCCAACTACCTGTCTCCTGCCCTACTAACTTCCTCCTGCCCAACTAACTGTCTCCTGCCCCACCAACCTCCTCCTGCCCCACTACCTGTCTCCTGCCCCACTACCTGTCTCCTGCCCCACTAACCTTCTCCTGCCCCACTAACCTTCTCCTGCCCCACTAACTTCGTCATGCCCCACTAACAACCTCCATCCACCATACTTACTTCCTCCTGCCCAACTAACCTGAGACCTGAGAGAGACCTGAGAGAGGAACATAACACACTTCAATCTAGGGCTAAAAAATACATTTGTATTTGATTATTTCAAATACAAATACAAAAAAAAAAAAAAAAAACAGGCAAATTTTTTAATAAATGAATTGTTTAGTCCATTTAACTACACACAGTACACAGTGTTTCCCCACACAGTGTTTCCCCACGGACTATTATTACTGACGCACCACCTGCTGAACTCTGGAGCGCTCTTGACCAGTAAACACAGAACAGTTTTTTTAAGCAATTTCAGCAATACAAATTTATTTTTTTAAACGAATGAATTGTTCATTTTAAGAGGCCCGTCTTATTTTCTCTTGTGTATTGAATAAAAAAAAGTACTTCTTATACGATTACTCGATTAATTGATGGACTGATCGGTAGAGCGCTCAGTCCACAGCCCTTCTCTAATCATCACACTGTTCAGTGCATCAGGAAAGTTTTCACTTTTTCCACATTTTTTATGTTACAGCTTCATTCCAGAATGGATTCAATTCATTATTTTCCTCAAGATTCTACAAACAAAACCCCATAATCACAATGTGAAGTTTGTTTAAAATCTGTGCAAATTTATTACAAATTAAAAAAAAAACCTAAAGTAATCACATGACACTCGAAATTGTGCTCAGGTGCAACCTGTTTCCACTGATCATCCTTGAGATGTTTCTACAACTTGATTAAAGTCCACCTGTGGTAATTTTAGTTGATTGGACATGATTCGAAAAGTCACACACCTTGGCCTGAATGCCAAGGAGGAAACCAGGCACTGCTCATCACCTGGCCAATACCATCCCTACAGTGAAGCCTGGTGGTGGCAGCATCGTGCTTTGGGGATGTTTTTTAGCGGCAGGAACTGGGATAATACTCAGGATCGAGGGAAAGATGAATGCAGCAATATACAGAGACGTCCTTGATGCAAACCTGTTACAGAGCACTCTGGACCTTAGACTGGGGTGAAGGTTCATCTTCCAATGGGACAATGACACAGTCAAGATAACACAGGAGTGTCTAGAGGCCTCTGTGAATGTCCTCGAGTCCAAACTTGAGCCTGATTGAACATCTCAGGAGATCTAAAAATGTCTGTGAACTGACACTCCCCATCCAACCTGATGGAGCTCGATGAGGTTCTGCAAAGAACAATGGGAGAAAATGCCCAAAAATAGGTTCTGAGCATCAAACTCAAAACGACTTGAGGCTGCGACTGGTGACAAATGAGCTTCAACAAAGTGTTGAGCAAAAGCTGAGAATATTTATTTACATGTTCTTTAGAAAATGATGAATTTAATCTATTTTGAAATAAAGCTGTAACATAACAATGTGGAAATTCTAATTAAAAGTGTAGTATTTTATAAATATAATGAAACCGAACGACAAAAACGTCTTCATTAAAGCTTCAGCAGGTCAGTACTGAAACATCAGGGCTTTAAAAGTCCTTTATCTCACAACACAGTCTGAGTAACACGCACACACACACACACGCACACACACACACACACACACACACACACACTCATTGTTTGAATGCTGCACACCGAGCAGAGATTTACTCACCTCTTCCAGCTTCACCTTCTCTCTCATCACCTCAGCCAGATTCTCTCTCAGCAAAAACACCTCTCTATCTTTTTCAGCTAACTGGGCCTGCACACACACACACACACACACACACACACACACACACACACACACACACACAGAGGCTGTGACAGACAGAAATGTGCTGAGTGATTGTAAGGACATGAGGGTTACAGAGGAGCACTGTGGGATACTGAGGTCCACATGATCTGTCCCTAAACTCTGATCAGAAACGAGTGATTAAAGTGAGTTTAGTGATCTCAGTTCATTGTTTCTCACATGCAGCAACTTCACACAAACACAACAGTTACACATTTATCTGGAACGAGTGAACCAGTGGCGGTGTGAGAAAGTAACCTCGAGACGAACCTCACCCTCATCTGGGTGATGTCAGTGTGCTAGCTCTAAGACAGAGTCAGGGTCTCCTGGGTGGGTAATATCCAGGATCATTTGTGAACAGGAAGTGATCCTGTGAGGTGTGTACAGGTGTGTACAGTTTCTGATGTGATCAGACATGCTTGATTTTCCTCTGATGATGGTGAGGGAGGAAAAATAAGCTGCGAGCAAAAATGCTGCCCCGCCCCAGGCCCTGTACCACCCCAGCCCAGCCCTGCCCCGCCCCAGGCCCTGCCCCGCCCCAGCCCAGCCCTGCACCGCCCCTGCCCCGCCCCAGGCCCTGCCCCGCCCCAGGCCCTGTGTGTGTATACGTGTGTGTATACTGTGCCTTAAAGCGCTGCTCTTCTTCAGCCAGCAGTAGCTTTAGGTTATCGTTGATGACACACTGCTCTCTCCATCTCTCTTCCATCCGAGCAAGCTCAGCCTCCACTGACACACTTGACTCATCCCCTTCATCCTGTTGTTCTTCCTTTCCTGTTTCGGTTTTCTCCCCCTCTCCATCTTCCCGTTCCTGAGTTTCAGCACACTCCTGAATCTCAGGCAGCGTTTCTGAAACACACATGTGGGATGGAAGCACAGAGATCAGAGTTGGAGCTCCAGGAACACTCAGCGAGGGGAGGATCATGCTCACCAGCAACAGGAGACTCCGCCTCCATCTCCGCATCAGCCTCTGTCTCCGGCCTGGCATCTGTAGATGCCTCGTTCTTGCTGCAGTCCTGAGAAAACCAACGTAGATGATCTCACACACACGTACACACACAAGTACACGCACTCTTGCACACACTTGTGCACACACACCTCCTGCTGTGATTCCTGCTTGTGTGTAAGCTTGGTGACTTGTCTGCGCAGACGCTGGCACTCTCTGTACTTCTCCTTGTAATGCTCAGCTGCCATTTGCAGTCTCAACTTCAGCTCCTCCACCTCCTTCTGCAGCTCTGCCTCCAGCTCTGAGACCGAACCAGCCGTTTCCTGTCGAGAGATTTACACCCAGAACACAGAGATCATCAGGAGACCACACTGCTCTTTACACAGGGCGTTTAACGTGTCTTAGTAAGGACTTGGGCCATGATGAGCTGTCTCATGGAGTAGTTTTAAGGAGTCCTAGGAAAACTCAAGGAGTCTTGAAGAGTCTGAGGGAGTCTGGGGAGTTTCAAGAAGCGTGAGGGAGTCTTAAAGGGGTCTAAGGGTGTTTTGAAGAGACAGAGGGAGTCTTGAGGAGTCTGTGGGAGTCCCAAGAAGTGTGAGGAAGTCCTGAGGAGTCTAAGGGTATGTTGATGAGTCAGCTGGAATCTTGAGGAGTCTGAGGGTGTTTTTGGGTGTCCAAGGGAGTTTTGAGGAGTCTAAGGAAGACAGAGGGAGTCTGAGTGAGCATTAAAAGTCTGGGGGAGTCTCTAGGAGTCTGAGGGAGTCTTGTGGAGTCTAAAGGAGTCTCAAGAAGTCTGACAGTGTCGGAGGAAGTCTCCAGGAGTCTTAGGGAGTCCCAAATAAATTGGAGGCAGTCTCGAAGCATCTGAGGGATTAAAAGGGAATCTATAGGGAGTCTCACTGAGTCAGAGGGAGTCTTAAAGCATTGTATGCAATGTCCCTGTATAAAAATAATATATATTGACATATATATGGTATAGAGGTATAAACATTAGAAACGCATACACCCTAACAATACTTTCACATGAACAGATAAATGGAAAACTCTTGAGAAGACATACGATCATCTGTGATGTATGGATGGTCCTGCGATTATCCATGTGTTTTTGCCTGATTACCGTTTTCCGTAACGTTTGGCTCATCAGTTCATTAAGCTGGATCTGAGTAATTCTGCACTCCTCCTGGGCGTCGGCCAGGCTGGATCTGGTGTTCTCAACCTCCTGACGGACACGAAGAAGCTCCACCTTCGTACGTTCGTGGTCCCTAGTTGCATCACGAAGCTCAGAATCCAGCATGGCTGCTCGCTGGTACGTAGCCTCAAGCTGCTCCTTCACCTGACGCAACTGCTCTATTACATTCTACACACACACACACACACACACACACACACACACACACACACACACACACA
>MU535751.1:444846-449373 GCA_024362625.1 Silurus asotus | reverse complement strand
CACCATATATACCCCTCTACTGTATATACTCCTACACCATATACTATACCCCTCTACTGTATATACCCCTCCACCATATATACCCCTCTACTGTATATACTCCTACACCATATACTATACCCCTCTACTGTATATACCCCTCCACCATATATACCCCTCTACTGTATATACTCCTACACCATATACTATACCCCTCTACTGTATATACCCCTCCACCATATATACCCCTCTACTGTATATACTCCTACACCATATACTATACCCCTCTACTGTATATACCCCTCCACCATATATACCCCTCTACTGTATATACTCCTACACCATATACTATACCCCTCTACTGTATATACCCCTCCACCATATATACCCCTCTACTGTATATACTCCTACACCATATACTATACCCCTCTACTGTATATACCCCTCCACCATATATACCCCTCTACTGTATATACTCCTACACCATATACTATACCCCTCTACTGTATATACCCCTCCACCATATATACCCCTCTACTGTATATACTCCTACACCATATACTATACCCCTCTACTGTATATACCCCTCCACCATATATACCCCTCTACTGTATATACCCCTCCACCATACACTATACCCCTCTACTGTATATACCCCTCCACCATATATACCCCTCTACTGTATATACTCCTACACCATATACTATACCCCTCTACTGTATATACAGTAGTCACTGGTTTGGTCACAGCTTCTCTGTCTGTTTTTTTTCTCTTGATTTGTATTCTATTTTACATTGTACATCAATAATAAGCTGAATTTTATAATATACTTATAAAAGAACACGTATGAAATTTTAGAAATGTGTTAAAGAACGATTATTATGTTTGATATTTTAGATGTCTAAAGTGTTTTATTTCGCTTTGATTCGAGCTTCACACACTCATGACATTCTCTCATCACAGTCACAAGGTGGTCACCTGGAATACATGCAGTACTCACTTTATACAGTTCTCTCTCATCGCTCTCATTCTTCAGCTGAACTTCCAGATTATCTCTCTCCATGGTCACCTTCTGTAACCTGTTCCTCAGGCTGAATAACACACACACACACACACACACACTCAAGTTAACCTATCTTAACCAATCTACTACAGATCCCTGGTTGTGATGGAGTATGAGCATGAGCCCATGGTGCAGATGTTCTCCTGTAATGTCAGATCTTTGTGATATTTGCGTAGAAGGACAGCAGTGTAAGAATAATGCATGTTTTATTGCCTGGCTCTTCCCCTTTTCAAGGGACCAATCTAAATCTGATCAGGTTTACAGTCAGCATGAACAGTTTAATACTCGAGTCTCTATCAGTGAACATCTGATAACCTCTGGAGGAAACTATAATGGTGAGTGAGGATGGGTTCTATTTCAAACACACTGGTGAGCTCTGGAACTCTACAAGACTCAGAACATCACAAAGAACAATCGATGATAGAAGAATTCCTTCCCCCATTTTACAACAGCTGGCCAGATGAGGAACATCCTACAGGAGGTAGGAGTATCTGTGTCAAAGTCCACAATGAAGAGAAGACTTCAGCAGAGTTAATACAGAGGCTTTACCACAAGATGTCCGGAAGACCAGATTACCAAAATTGCAATAAATCCTGTACAGCTCTGGAAGAACCTCCTACAAAAAGATGAGTCTGGAGAAGGAAAGGAACTGCTCATGATCTAAGCGTATCACTTTAAAACATAAACAAAACAACAGGAAGTAAGGACAGAGGAAGTAAAGATCCTTATCAGATCTTTCCTTAAACTAGGAGACCTGTTCCAGCTTGACAATGCCCCTGTGCACAAAGACCAGCTCTGTGAAGATCTGCTTTTCATGGGTTGGAGTGTAAGATCTCCTGCTATAGAGCTCTTGAACACCTTTGGGATGAATGTTGACGCTGACTGCAACCTATGAACCTCCTCATCTCACCCACATCAGTTCCTGACTTTACCAACACCCTTTGAATCTCCACAACATCTAGTGGAACATCTTCTTAGAAGAGTGGAGCTGGTTTTAACAGCACATGGAAATATTGGAAATGTGGAATGGGAACGTATCTTATGATCATGTGTCCATGTGTGTATGTGTGTGTGTGGTTTCCTACCAATCCAGCTCGCTCTCTTTAAGCACAGCTTTCTGTGCGACTCCGAGCAGGTCCTGTTCCAGCTGCCTGACTCCAGCTTGAGCTTTGTCTCTCTCCTCTCTCAGTCCTCGCTGTCTCTCCTGCCAGAGGTCAGGAAACACGTCCATCATTTACGATACACACTTCATCACACTCACACACACGTTTCTGGTGTCGAGAGGATTTCAGTTTACTTTGTTCAAGCATGTCTACTGTATATTTAACCAGATCTGACAACATCTGGATCGAACCTCACACTCACACACATACACATACACACACACACACACACACACACACACACACACACTCTCTCTCTCTCTCTCTCTCTGTTTCCCCAGGCGTTTAGTGACTGGTGGTGTTTTATGGCTGATTAACATCAGCACCGCTCCATGTGTGTATAAAGGGCTTGTTCTAGACACAAAACACACTCATGCTCTCATTACACTCACTCACACAAACACACACACACACACACACACACACACACACGCTTTTTATTACTCACTGTATAACCACTGTGACACACACATATAGTGATTTCTTTATCGTTTCCTTTCTTATTATCGATTGATTTATGTAGAATTATCAGCACTTTTTACTATTTAGAAAATAAGTGATCATTTGTGAGCAATTTATTTTTATGTAGATCGATTTCTCGTCGCTATGTAAATATGAGAAGTATTACATATATATGTGTGTGTGTGTGTGTGTGTGTGTATATGTATATATATATAGTATATGTTTTATATATATAAACACAGTATATATGTGTATTGATCTCATTACACAGGAGACACAAGGGGGAGCCGCAACACTACTACACTTATATCCTGTTCCTCCAATACAAAGAGAGGAAGAGAATGAGTGAGAGAGGGAGAGAGAGAGAGAGAGGGAAAGAATATAGAAGACTGTAGGACTCCTCATGGTGCCGCCTTTCCACCCCTCTATCCCTCCCTTTCTTCCTCCCTCTTTCTCTTTCTCTCTCCCTTTATCTCATTGTGCACTCACACTCATTAAATCTTCAATGAATGGGAATAGAAAGGTCTCTCTCTCTCTCTCTCTCTCTCTCTCTCTCTCTCGCTCTCTCACACACACACACACACACACACACACACACACAGGGGTTATCTGTTAAACTAAAGTGTGTTTTAGAAGAGCACTGTGTGTAGTAAAACATGCAGACAAATGGAGACAGTAAGTCTTCTTTCACACACACACACACACACACACACACACACACACACACACACACACACATGGATCAGTCTGTAACACACACTGGTAACACACACACTGGTGATCACAGTTCTTCGCATTAAAGCCTTTCCTGCTGTGTGTGTGTGTGTGTGTGTGTGTGTGTGTGTGTGTGTGTGTGTGTGTGTGTGTGTGTGTGTGTGTGTGTCTGTGTGTGTGTGTCTGTGTGTGTACGTACCTGATTGTATTGTCTCTGCTCTTCTTTAAGTTGGTCTCTCTCTTGTGTAAGCAGACAAACAGATTTCTGCAGCTCCCGGCATTCCTGCTGAACTTCCTCCACACGCCGCTACACACACACACACACACACACACACACACAGACACAGATTTCTCACATACACAAAATCTAATTAAAACAGGTCTTGAAATAGTTGGGACAGGACCATTGTCCTATTGTCCTATATGTGTCTGATACAGGATTCCACCTGCTCAACACTCCTGGGTCTTCTTTGTCGTGTTTCTCAAATGGTGAAAGGTCTGTATTTCAGGCAGGTCAGTTCAGCACCCGGATTCTTCTACTATGAAGGCATGCTATTGTAATAGATGCAGCATGCAGTCAGCATCGTCTTGCTCAAATACACAAGACCCTGAAAAAGGTGTTTTCTGAATGGAAGCATGTGTTGCTCTAAAACCTGTCTATAGCTTTCAGCATTGATGGAGGCTTTTCAAATGTACAAAGCTGCCCCTTCCACAGGTCCTAATGCACCACCATACCATCAAAGATGTGGCTTTTTTTTAACTGAGTGCTGATAAGAAGCCAAGTGGTCCCTCTCCTCTTTAGTCCAGAGGATGTGGTGTCCATGGTTTCCAAAAATAAATAAAAATTTGTATTCTTCTGACCAGACTTTTGTTGCCCCGTTTCAACTGTTTTGAGAGATGTTGCAGCATTTAAATTCAAAATGAAATTTTTTTCCTTACAATGTGTGTGTGTGTGTATGTGTGTGTGTGTGTGTATAGTGTACAATTACCTCTAGGAGTCCAGTTTTGGTAGTAACCACTAGTATGTCTGAATTGCTATCATCCTCGACAGTCAGTAACTCCTCCCCTGTGGGCGTGGCTTGTTGAAACTGGAAAGGTGTGCTGGCTCCTCTGATCTCGCCCAGATGTGTGACATAACAGAACTGA
>MU535751.1:329846-439846 GCA_024362625.1 Silurus asotus | reverse complement strand
TGTGTGTGTGTGTGAGAGTAAATGTGAGCGTGAGTAAATGAGTAAGTGAGTGAGTGAGTGTGTGAGTGTGTGTGAGTAAATGAGTGAGTGAGTGTGTGAGTGTGTGTGAGTAAATGAGTGATTGAGTGAGTAAGTGAGTGAGTGAGTGTGTGTGTGTGTGTGAGTAAATGTGAGCGTGAGTGTGTGTGAGTAAATGAGTGAGTGAGTGAGTGAGTGAGTGTGTGTGTGTGTGTGTGTGTGTGTGAGTAAATGTGAGCGTGAGTGTGAGCGAGTGTGTGTGTAAGTAAATGAGTAAGTGAGTGAGTGAGTGTGTGTGTGTGTGTGTGTGTGAGTAAATGTGAGCGTGAGTGTGTGTGAATAAATGAGTAAGTGAGTGAGTGAGTGAGTGTGTGTGTGTGTGTGTGTGTGTGTGTGTGTGAGTAAATGTGAGCGTGAGTGTGTGTGAATAAATGAGTAAGTGAGTGAGTGAGTGAGTGTGTGTGTGTGTGTGTGTGTGTGTGTGAGTAAATGTGAGCGTGAGTGAGTGTGTGTGTGAGTAAATGAGTAAGTGAGTGAGTGAGTGAGTGAGTGTGTGTGTGTGTGTGTGTGTGTGTGTGTAAATGTGAGTGTGAGCGAGTGTGTGTGTGAGTAAATGAGTAAGTGAGTGAGTGAGTGAGTGAGTGTGTGTGTGTGTGTGTGTGTGTGTGTGTGTGTGTGTGTGTGTGTGTGTGTGTGTGTGTGTGTGTGTAAATGTGAGCGTGAGTGTGAGCGAGTGCACATGTTTACCTTGAAGATTCCCACCCAGTCTTTGGGGTGAGGGGTGATGAAGGGTGTGAGTGTGTAGTGACACTCCAGCGCAGCCTGAGGCAGGAAGCTCTTCCCCACATTCTGGAAGATCACATGAGCAAAGTTGGACGTCTCCATGACTGAAGTTCCTCCTTCACCTGAAGATACTGCTGTGTCACCGCCTGATGACATCATCGACTTCTACAGCTCAGGGTCTACCTACAGATAAAACAAAACATGATCCCACCAGACACTCGGGATGTGTCCTACACATATCAAACCTGACCAAAAGTATGTGCACCCGCAAGTGTTTCTTCTTCAAATGGTTCCAACAGATTTAGGAGAACACACAGAACATCTCTGAACACTGTAATGTTAGAACTTCTATTAGATCCCAAACCATGCTTCAGCATGACCATGTGACATGTGAAGGTTGAAGTGGACGAACTGAAGCCCTGATCAGACACAGAGCCCTGATCTCCTCAACCCCTCGAAACACCTTTAAGAAGAACTGAAACTGGAAACTCCTCATCTCCTCCACCTCAGTATCTAATCTCTCTGATAAGAGAGGAGTGGAGCTCATTACACATAGGGGAGGAGAATACAACCGGACTAGATGTTCACAAAGACATACAAGTGTGATGGTTGAGGTGCACAAACTTTTAATCAAATCAGATAGTTACAGTGATTCTGCTGATGAGGAACGTCTGATGTATCTCCACCACCAGTTTATCAGGAACATGTAGGAACAAAATATAGTCATCAAACCTCAAACATCAGAAGAAAAGGAAACTGGGCAGAGGAAATGCTTCTGAGATGGTTTGAGATGGTGTGAGATGGTGTGAGATGTAAGATGATGAGATGATGATTTGAAAAGTAATTATATAATGTGAGATGATGTGAGACAATGCAAAAAGTTGTGAGATGCTGTGAAATTAGATGATATGAGACAATGTGAGATAATACATGATGTAAGGTGATGTGAGATAATGTGAGATGATGTATGATGGTGTGAGATAATGTGAGATGATGTATGATGAAATGAGGTAATGTGAGATGAAGTGAGATGAAGTGAGAAGATGCGAGATGATGCGAGAGGAAGTGAGATGATGTGAGTTGTTGTATGATGGAGTGAGGTGGTGTGAGATAATGTGAGATGATGTAAGGTCAAGTGAGTTGATGTATAATGAAGTGAGATGGTGTGAGTTGATGTATGATGATGTGAGACAATGTGAGATGAAGTGAGAAGATGCGAGATGATGTGAGATGAAGTTAGATGATGTGAGTTGTATGATGGAGTGAGATGATGTATGATGATGTTAGACAAAGTGAGATGAAATGAGAAGATGAGGTGAAGTGAGTTGATTGACGATAAGTTGAGAAGATGCGAGATGTAGTGAGATGATGTGAGTTGTTGTATGATGGAGTGAAATGATGTATGATGACGTGAGTTGATGTATGACAGAGTGAGATAATGTATGATGATGTGAGATAATGTGAGATGAAGTGAGAAGATGTGAGATGATGCAAGATAAAGTGAGATGATGTGAGTTGTTGTATAATGGAGTGAGATGATGTATGATGATGTGAGACAATGTGAGATGAAGTGAGATGATGTGAGTTGATGGATGATGAAGTGAAATGATGTAGGATGATGTAAGATAATGGTGCAGCTCCAGTGTATCCATGTTGACAGTAAGGCCTCAGAGATGCTGAAGAAGATGAGGAAGACACCACCCTAACCCAGATGAACGGTGAGCACGTGACCCAGTCGTGCAGTGTACACTAACGCAGTGTGTGTGTGTGTGTGTGTGTGTGTGTGTGTGTGTGTGTGTGTGTGTGTGTGTGTGTGAAAGTCTCGTGCGCTGTGTCATCCTCCCCCCGTGTGACGAAGCTAATAAGCTAACTAGCGTTAGCCGCAGCCCGTGTTGCAAAGCAGCAGCACGCGCGTCTCGGTTACCTCTGCTTCATGTTCTTCATGTTGTTCTCAGGACGGCGGCTGAAGGAGCTCACAGGGTTCCTGTGAACATGACAAGCGCTTGACAGCTTCACCGCTCCATCAGCACCGCGCTGCGGGACTCTCCGTGACGTCACGACGCGCTGGCGCATGCGGGCTCGGGATTACAGCGAGACACTGTGTGCCTAGTGCGCATGCGCCAGCTGTTCTCATCTCACTCACACACACACACACACACACACAAACTGTACACCAGTGTAACCCAGGAACCTTCTGGAGGACATGTTAATCATCATCAATAACACACACAACATTCAACATCATAATATCATGTTATGATTATTTACATGTGTTTCTGTCCTCCATCCTGCTTCTCCAATGTTTCTTCACACATCGGTCTCTTACACATCTCAGTGTAAAAGATCTCAGCTTCTGCCCTCCCTGTATTTCTTCTGTCCAACAGCAAACCACTGGAATTGCTCCAAACCCTGTTGACACAAAGCTGAAGCCATGCAGCACATGCATCTCCATTCAAGAGTTGATGAGTGGAAACACGGCCAGCTTCAGGACCACCTCAGGGCACATCGAGCACATTGTGGTACACTCCATGTTTAATTCTCCTCCTGTGGTGTTCCAGTGTCTTGTGATATGCTTGTTAGATTAACCGTTGCTTACATAGATGACATCCTCAAAACTTCTACAGGAGGTTTATTTGGAGTTGATGGTCCATCATGGCCCCCTTAGGAGATCATTGATCAAGTTTTCTAGCAATTTCAAGAAACATTTATTACAGCTCCCATCCTGAAACACCCAGAGAAGTCCAGTCTCAGGGCTTTGGAGAAAAGCCAAGCATTAGCCAGTGGTCTTCTCCTGCAGGACATTGCTCCTCACAGAACATAATCCTGACACCAGCATCAGGGAGCCCCTGGTAATGTCGTGGCTGGTAGGAGCTGAATATCCAATCATGATCTTCTGACTATGTAGCATACAGGTACCATTTTTACATTTATTATTAATAACGACATGATTTGGTGTCACTCAGATTCCACATGGAAACCACAGGAACCTGGAGAACATCATGACTGCAAAAAAGAGTGGAGCTTTTTATAACAGCAAATAGGGACTAAATGTGGAATTATCTCATAGTCAGGCGTCCACAAAACGGACTGTGTTATTTAAGGCTTAAGCCAAAATCATTATACACTATCTCACATAGTCTCATATCATCTCACAACATCTCACACCGTCTCATATTATCTCACATCATATATTATCTTATATTATCTCACATCATCTCATATTATTCTCACATCATCCTATATTATCTCACATTATCTCATACCATCTCACAACATCTCACATATTTTAATCATCTTATATAATATCATCTCACAACATCTCATTTCACATCATTTTAGGTCATAATACACCATCTTATATCTCACATCATCTCACATCATGTCTTTTCATTACAGAACATCTCACATCATTTCATTCATCTCACAACATCTCGCATTATTTCATACCACCATACACCATCTCACATCATCTCATATCATCTTACACCATGTCACAACTTCTCACATCATCTTAGTTGCTAACACAGCAACATGTAGGCAGGTGTACACACACACACACACACACACACACACACACACACACACACACACACACACACACACACACACACACAATCACTACACACCTTCACTATTCCATCATTGCTGTATGGACAAATCATGACACAAGAGCATAAGAGCTGTCCAGAAGGTGGCAGTCCATCCACCCTGATCCACACACACACACACACACACACACACACACACACACACACACACACACACACACACACACACACACACACTCTTCTGGGAAGATGTTCCACTAGATGTTTGTGGACTCATTTAGCTACAAGGGTACTGATGTGAAGGTGCAGTCAGCGTTCGCATTCCAGATGTTCAATAGTGTTTGATCTCTATAGCAGGAGATTTTCCACATCTTTCAATCCAATAGAAAACAGATCTTCATGGAGCTGGCTTTGTGCACTTTGTGTCATGCTGGAATAAGTTTGAGTCTCTTGGTTCATGTGAAGCATACGAATTCATGCTGAAGATGTCCTATATGAGTGTGAGGAACAATGCGTGGAAGAAGAACATGTGGGTGGGACAGTCGGGTGTTCGAATACTTTTGAGCTACGCATTGAATATATGTATATAAATAGATATTCGGCTGCATTGAGTGTTATTTCATGACCTGTCTCTGACATGAGGAGCTAACCACGTGTGTGTGTGTGTGTGTGTGTGTGTGTGTGTGTGTGTGTGTGTGTGTGTGTGTGTGTGTGTGTGTGTGTATTCTCTTTTCGACCCGAGTGGTCTTTGATGGTTTTATGTCCTGGTGTGTTCTCGGTGTGCGTCAGTAAGGTTTGGCACGGCCCTCAGTGCTGCTCTAACACTCGCCTCGTAAACACAGCTCCACACTCGCTCTCCCTGCTGTCACTCTCTGCAGCCCAGAGTCGTAATAAAACCCTCACACACAACCCTCGCCGTCTTCTGTCGCAGATTTGGACCCACAACAAACTCTACTGACGTCACACACACTCACACACACACTCAGTGCGAGACATGGGCTTATGTGGCCATCACCACGTCGAGAAACTACAGCTAGTTAATGATAATTACGCACATTCCCTTTTTAAACTCGTTTTTTTGTAGCCAAACTGTTTTCTTTCTCACACATACTCTCACACACACACTCTCACACACACACACACACACACACACACACACTGATGGGAAATTTCAAGCCTTCGGTGTATCTCCGGGTCCAGTGTGTAAGTGAATTAGAGAGTTTCTGAAAACTGTGGATGATCTGAGCAGGTGAACATTCTCCTCCATGGAGATTCACAAACTCAGTTCACGAGGTTGTCACCTGGAATGGGTTTCAGGTCACAGGTGTGTCTTATCTAGAAGACATTTCTTGCCTTCTTAATGTGCTTTAGAACATCAGTTGTCTTGTGCAGAGGAAATAGTGAGTACAGAGTCCATATCCTTGTTAGTGCTACTACAAATACTGTACAAATCCATAGTGTGGCAAGTAACACTGAAAAAAAGAGAAAAGATCCATTATTACTTTAGGAATTGAAGCAACCTGAAACATCTCAAGAACTTTAAAAGTGCAGTCTCCAAAACCATTGAATGCTCTGATGAAACCATCCCAGGAAAGAAAGACCAATCCAACAGGACCTTTTCTTATTCGTCTTCTTTCGGCTGCTCCCATTAGGGGTCGCCACAGCAGATCATCCGTCGCCATACCCCCTGTCCTCTACATCTGCCTCTTTCTAACCAACTACCTGCATGTCTTCTCTCACCACATCCATAAACCTCCTCCATGGTCTTCCTCTTTTCCTCTTTTCTGGAAGCTCCATCCTCAGCATTCTCCTACTGATATACCCCATGTCCCTCCTCTGCACATGTCCAAACCATCTCAATCAAACCCTCACTCAATTTGTCTCCAAAATGTCCTAAATGCACTGTCCCTCTAACAAACTCATTTCTAATCCTGTCCATCGTCGTCACTCCCAACGAAAACCTCAAAAACCTTTCTAATCCATACAACATCACAGGTCTCACCACAGTCCTATAAATTGCCTGCACCCTGCCTGCACTCTTTTCTTCACTTCTCTAACACACTCTCCATTACTTTGCATTGTTGACCCCAGGTACCTGAATTCCTCCACCTTCTCCACCTCTTCACCATGCAACCGCACCACTCCACTGCCCTCCCTCCCGTTCGCACACATGTACTCTGTCTTAATCCTACTGACTTTCATTCCCCTTCTCTCCAGCATGTACCTCCACCTCTCCAGGCTCTTCTCCACCTGCTCCCTACTTTTACCACAAATCACAATATCATTCGAAAACACCATAGTCCAAGGAGCCCTTGTCTGACCTCGTCCGTCAACCTGTCCATCAGCACTGCAAACAGGAAAGGGCCCAGTGCAGATCCTTGATGAAGTTCCACCTCCACTTTAACCCGTCGTTCCTACTGTACACTTCCCTGCTGTCACACTGTCCTCATACATGTCCTGCACCACCCTCACATACTTTTCTGACACACCTGACTTCTTCATACAATACCACAACTCCTCTCTCCACCCTGTCGTACGCTTTCTCTAAATCCACAAACACACAATGCAGCTCCTTCTGACCTTCTCTATACTTCTCCATCAACATCCTCAAAGCAAATAATGCGTTTGTGGTGCTCTTCCTCGGCATGAAACCATACTGTTGCTCACAGATGGTCACCTCTTCTCTCAGCCTGGCTTCCACTACTCTTTCCCATAACTTCATGGTGTGACTGATCAACTTAATTTCCCTGTAGTTACTGCAGGTCTGCACATCTCCCTTATTCATAAAGATTGGTACCAGCACACCCCTTCTCCATTCCTCAGGCATCCTTTCATCTTACAGAATCTGAACAATCTGGTTAAAAACTTCACTGCTATCTTTCCTAAACATCTCCACGCTTCTAACTGTATGTCATCTGGTCCAACCGACTTTCCACTCTTCATCCTTTTAATTGCTGCTCTCACTTCCTCCTTAATAATCCTATCCACTACCTGCTTCATTATCTCCACACCATCCATCCTTCTCTCTCTCTCTCTCTCTCTCTCTCTCTCTCTCTCTCTCTCTCTCTCTCTCTCTCTCTCTTTCTCTCTCTCTCATTCATCAGCTGCTCCCTCCATCTTCTCAACACACTCTCCTCACTAGTCAACACATTTCCATCTCCATTCTTTACTGCTCTAACTTGCAGCACAGCCTTTCCAGCTCTGTCTCTTTGCCTGGCCAATCGGTACGAATCCTTTTCTCCTTCCTTAGTGTCCAACTTCTCCTACAGCTCCTCATATGCCTTTTTCTTGGCTTTTGCCACATCCCTCTTTACCTGCCGCCACATCTCCTTGTTCTCCTGTCTACTTTTCTCATCACTGTTGATCCCAATTCTTTTTCTCCAACCTCTTTCTCCTTATGCTTTCCTGGACACCTCATTCCACCATCTCCCTTATCACTTCTGCAGTAGTTGCCCAATCATCCAGCACCTCTTCACCACCACCGAGCTCCTGTCTGACCTCTTCCTCCACTCTTATACATCACCCTGTGATCCTCCTTCTTCTTAAAATAAGTGTTCACCACTGAAATTTCCAGCCTTTGAGCAAAATATACCACTATCTGCCCTTCCACATTCATCTCCTTGAAGTCATACCTACCATCAACTCCTCATCACCTCTGTTCCTTTCACCTACATGCCCATTAAAGTCGGCCCCAATCACCAATTTTTCATTCCTTGGTTCACTCTCCACCACTCCATCTAACTCACTCCAGAATTTTTCCTTCTCCTTCATCTCACAACTCACTTGTGGAGCATAAACACTGATGACATTTATCATCATCCCTTCAACTTCCAGCTTTAATTTTATCACTATCAGAATCAGTATCAGAAACTCTCTTCACCTCCAAGATACTCTTACTTTACTCTTCCTTCAGAATTCCCCCTATACCATTTCTCTTTCCATCCAAACCATGATAGAACAGTTTAAACACCTCCAATGTTCCTGGACTTACTCCCTTTCCACTTGGTCTCCTGAACACACAGCATATCTACCTTTTTCCTTTCCATCATATCAGCTCGCTCTCTCCCTTTACCAGCCATAGTACCAACATTTAAACTACCAACCCAAACCTCCACTCTCCTCCACTTCTCCTTTCCCTGCTGTCTCTGTAGACGTCTTCCTCCTGTCCTTCTCCTCCTTCAGCCAACAGTAGCCCAATTTTCACCGGTACCCTGTTGGTTAACGATACCTGTGGTGGTCATTGGTAACCCGGGCCTCGACCGATCCGTTATGAATTTCTCTTTAGTGATCTGAATATTTGATTTGTTTTCTGCTGAATGTCCTTCATAACACAACCCTCCCCATTTATTTGGGCTTGGGACCTGCACTAAGAGTGACCTGATTTGTGCAACACTAATGGCTGCGTTATTTTGAGTTAAAACACATGAGTTATTTATGTAGAAACTCTTGGGTTTGACTTTGATGTGACTGGAAAAGAAAGTTTTTGAGTTTGGTTACTCTCCTGGTACCTTCCCAGAGAGTTTACCTCAGACTTGTTCAGCTGGGATCCACACCTGCATTTTTTGTGCTACACATATAATGAAACTGAATGCATCAATAAAATGGTGGAAGGTTTAAAGGGACTATAAAATACTGACACTTTTGCAAGTGCTTAATATCCTGAAGAGCGATGATCAACAGTGGATCATCAGGTTTGAGGAATGGAAGAGTAATGCAGTTAGTGAGCTCTAAATGTTGTGGTTATTCTGTGTCTGAGTGTCTCACACAGTAGAAGTGGGAGAAGGAAGAGAAGGAGGAGGTGGAGGAGGAGAAGAAGGAGAAGAGGCAGTCAGCCTGACAGCATTGTGAATGATGGAGAAATTAGCATAACAAGCTGTTCAGGGAGAAGACCAGGGGGCAGGGAGGTGGAAATATCTGGGAGGGATGGGGTGGGGCTTGGGATAGGGGCTGAACTTCTCCTCATCTCCAGATGGAAACTGACCCTTAGCAGCTGTTTAACTATGAGAGAGAGAGAGAGAGAGAGAGAGAGAGAGAGAGAGAGAGAGAGAGAGAGAGAGAGTGTGTGTGTTTGTGTGTGTGTGTGTGTGTGTGTGTGTGTGTGTGTGTGTGTGTGTGTGTGTGTGTGTGTGTGTGTGTGTGTGTGTGTGTAATGGTACATGCATTAGCTTGTTATGTGGGTGAGGAAGGTTGTGTGTAATGTGGCACTGGGAATAAAATCATTGTGAATTGTCATCTGGTTTGGTGAAAAGTCTGAATAGAGATGCAGGAGAAAGGTGCAGGGGCTGGGGGGTGGGGGGGTTTGGAGAGAGGGGCAGAAGCAAGGTGCAGGAGAGAGGGGCAGGAGCAGGGTGCAGGAGAGCAGGGAAGGAGAGAGGGGCAGGAGCAGGGTGCGGGAGAGCAGGGAAGGAGAGAGGGCCAGGAGCAGAGTGCAGGAGAGAGGGGCAGGAGCAGGGTGATTTCTTATGTTAGGAGCTACTGATTTCATTTAGAGACCTTCTGCTGGTTCATTATCACTCTGTGTGTGTGTGTGTGTTTGTGTGTGTTTTTACAGAATACAATTATTTCCTTGTTTAGATGTAATTTGAGGCAGCTTTTACAAATAAAATTATTTTCAAATGTAGTTGTAATAAGACAATAATTAACTAGGTTTCACGCTCTGCCAGCATGTGATTGTTTCCTCCACAGTCACACAACTCTGGTAAAGGTGGAGTGAAAGTGTGAACAACAAATCCTGAGGGGGTTACTAATGGACAACTTTATCTCAAATCAATAAGGATAAGCAGAGAGAGGGGCAATACTGGGGGGCAGGAGAACAGGGCAGAGAAGTGGTGCAGGAGAGCCGGGTAGAAGAGTAGGGTGGGCAAGAGGCAGGATTAGGGGGCAAGAAAGTGGTGCAGGAGACCAGGCAAAGAGAGGGGTGCAAGAAATGGAGCAGAAAAGTGGAGCAGGAGTATGGGGCAGGAGAGTCGGGGCAGGAGAGTCGGGGCAGGAGTGCAGGGCAGAGGCGGGTGCACTCACTCTTTATGCTCTTTTTTCAGCATTTTCTAATGATTACCTTCAGCATTATTGGCTGATTAGTAAACATCCAAATCCTTTTACACTGCAGATACACACACTTCTATATTTATTTATGTCCTCATGAACAAACACTGTGTGTGTGTGTGTGTGTGTGTGTGTGTGTGTGTGTGTGTGTGTGTGTGTGTGTGTGTGTTTGAGTGTGTGTGTTAAATAATGGACTCTATAAAGATCCATCTGAGTGTTTGTGTTGTAATTATGTTGTGAGAGAACGAGCCCCCCCACACACACCCCCCGGACATGTGTGTGTGTGTGTCAGCAGCTTGACAGGGAGGAATTGGATGTAGAACATGGCACGCTTTAACGTGATTGGCCATGCATGCGTCTGACAGGACAGGGCGTCTAATTGAAGATGATAAAGTGTAAAGTTAAATACCCCATCGAGCTGTCACTTGTACCCCAGGGGGCATGTAGACTGATGGGGGGTGTGGCCTCTGGGGTCCAGCTGTTGTACGGTGATCGCTGAGGAGAAAGGACGAGTGGACAATAGACGTTAGTCCTCAGGGAGCTGTGTGATAAATGGACGTCACGATTTTTCTTTTAACAAGCAAATGCTGAAATTCCATCCATCCTGTAGCAGAGTTTACTATCACCATATGCACACACACACACACACACACACACACACACACACACACACACAATATCTGGCCTTTGCAATCAATTCTGTTAAACTAATAAAGAGAAGTTTAATTATTAGTTTCCCCTCCAAGAGAAATTGAGTGAAACATTTTATAAAAGATAAGACTGTGGGGGCGTGGTCAAGCACAGGATTGTGAATAGAAGGTGGAGCTGTTAATGTGAAGCGTTAAGCAAGTGGAAGATGAAATGAAGTTAAACAGGAAACACTCTTTTCCAATATTTTAAGCGATATTAGTGTATTGTTTTTGTTTTCTACAATTTTAGAGTGAAAAAGAGAAAGCAGCACCCTGGAAAAGAATGGGAACCCCAGGACACTTGAGCTTTCCGATCACTTTGAACCAAGGTATCAGACTTTAATTAACCTATCAGGGTCATATTTTGTTCACAGGCATCATTAGAAAAGGCCAGGTGATAAAATTTTAAAGCTTTATAAATACCCAAACTTGTCTAACCGTGTCCCAACAATCAGTAGCCATGGGTTCCTCTAAGCAGTTGCCTAGCACTTTAAAAATGAAAATGATTGATGCCCACAAAGCAGGAGAAGGATATAAGAAGATAGCAAAGTGTTTCTATGTACCGATTTCCTCAGTTCCAAATGCAATTAAGAAATGGCAGTTAACAGGAACAGTGGAGGTCAAGATAAGGTCTAGAAAACCAAGAAAAATATCAGCGAGAACTGCTTGTAGGATTGCTAGAAAACAGGTCAGAACTTTGACTGCAAAACACCTCCAGGAAGATTTGGCAGACTCTGGAGTTAACTGTTCAGCAGCACCTGCACAAATATGGCCTTCATAGAAGAGTCATCAGAAGAAAACCTCTCTTGTGTCCTCACCACAAAATTAAGCATCTGAATTTTGCAAAAGAACATTTACACAAGCCTGATGGATTTTGGAAAAAAAAGTCCTGTGAACTGATGAGGTTAAAATAGACCTCTTTGGCTGCAATGAGCAAAGATATGTTTGGAGAACAAAGGGCACAGTATTTCAGGAAAAGAACAACAGTCCAACTGTCCAATGGGGGTGGACCAATCATGCTTTGAGATTGTATTGCAGCCAATGGAACGGGGAACATTTTAGAGGTAGAGGGAAGAATAATTTCAATTAAATTCCAACAAATTCTTGAATCAAACATAAAACCATCTGTAAAAGAGCTGAAATTAAAAAGAGGATGGCTTCAACAAATAGATAATGATCTTAAACACACCTCAAAATCCACAATGGACTACCTCAAGAGGCACAATCTAAAGGTTTTGCCATGGCTCTCAAAGTCTTCTCACCTAAACTTAATTGAAAATCTGGCAAAAGATCTCAAAAGAGCAGTGCGTGCAAGACGGCCCAGGAATCTTGCAGAACTGGAAGACTGTTTAGATAAAGGGGGTGCTAATAGGTACTAATTACGCAGGGTGCCCAAACTTGTGATGCCTTTCTGAAATCATTTTATTTTCCATTTCATTTTCTGCATAACTGTTCACATTTACAGTAATTCTGACCAGTGGTGCCCAACCTTTTACATGCCACTTTACACTTAGAAAATTTTTAATCAAATAATAACCTCGATTTCATTAGACTGGAGAGGTTTCTGGTAGCGTAACGTACTTAAAACCAATAATGAAACACTGAAAAGTCAAATTCACATTAATAGAACTTAAAATACGTTTCAAAAGCTCAAACAGTGATTGTACACTGGAGCAGTGTATAAAAGCATGAAATACAGTTTCTCTCTGTGAACAGAATGGACAGTCCTGTAAAACATCAGGGTTTAAAACACAAATAAAAGAATTTGCAGTGATTAATACAGTGTAAAATCCTCCATTGGAAGTTGAAAACCTTTATGGTTAACGATGGTTTGTACTGTTCAGTGCCTCCATTCTGGTTTAATATCATTGATAAGACCAAGAACATTTCTCCACTGGGTGTCCACCCTCCCATTTAGTTTTCAATCAGGTCTGGAGCAATGTCCAGCTGGGGAAAGGGTTCCTTCTCTGCAGGACTGGTCCTGCCGATTTTGTAGTCCTTTAGCTGAACACGCTCCTTTGCTGTTAGCGTGGACCTCCAGCAAAGCCAGAGCTGGTTAGCGATGAGCTGGGAACAAAGTCCTATACGTGCAGCCAGGTCATCCCCTTGTGACAGTTCTGCTCCTGAAGTGTGATGATTTTTGAGAAAACAGTGTGGGTGTGAGTACACCAGAGATGTCTAGACGACTCTCATAGACAGGGGCATCTCCAGCAGCCAGTGTGGTGTTCTGCAACTTTTATTAGTCTTTTTGAAAATCCAGAGACATCCAGTGCGTTTCTGTCCATTAAAAAACAAAGTTCTGTCCAGCCACAGTCTTTCCAACATGTGCAAAAGTCCACTGGCTGTTGTTCTCCATTCCAGGTTTGTGGGCCCAGTTCGGAGTATCTGGATAAACTGGAGGCGAAAGGCTGCAGTTCTGCTGGAGAGATGAACCAGTCCTTGCCCCCTTTTACCCTTGGGAAGAAGTCCACAAGCAGGGCCTGGATGTTTGCTAGTAGCAGGTTTAGCGGCCAATTTACGCATACCATTTGTGCCACAGGGACGACGCTGCCAGGTTGTTAATGACCAGCATTCACCCCCTGTAGGACATCTTTGGAAACAGCCACTTCCACCTGCTCAGTTTGCCCTTAATATGCTCTACAGTGCCTTTCCAGTTTTTATTTGAAAAGTAATTATTTCACAGGTAGACACCCAAGTATTTAAAACCACCTCTTTTCCACACCATGCCTCCTAAGAGTGTCGGCTCCCCATCTCCCCTCTCCCCTCTCCCCAACTAAAACTGCTCCACTTTTTCCCCAGTTTACTTTGACTGATGATAAAAACTCAAAGTCTTTTAAAACATGTGTCATATGTGTGTGAATATAAAAACCAGAAATACAATTTTCTCAGATTGATTAAAAGAGCTTCAATTGCTAGAGTGTACAACATTCCTGACAGTAAACACAGAAACCGTGGTCAAGGAAAATCAGATCAGTTTTTAATTCCAATAGCCTGGTGATGTCAAAAATGTCACAAATTAAGTATACGTTATCAAATTTTGACCGGCCAGGCACACAGTACGTCTGGTCATGGTGAATGATCTGCTCCATCACCTTCATAGTCTTGAGGCTAATGCTTTTGACAGCAGCTTGCACAGTAGTGACATCGGGTGCCAGTTCTTTAGCTGGGTCAAGTCTCCCTTTTTGGCAGCAGGGTCAAGACTGTTCTAGTTCAGCTCATTGGTAGCTGATATTCTTTCACACTGTCCTTTAGGACCTTCAGCATCTTCTGCCTGATTATTCCCCAGAATGCCTTAAAAAACTCCACAGGGAGACCATCTATATCTGGCGCCCGCCCATTCTTCATGGCTTTGAGAGCTTCATGAAGCTTAGCCATTGTCAGATCCCTGTCCATCTGTCTGGCCACTGACTCTGTGAGCTTAGGCAGGCCTTTGAGGAAGCTCTCGTCCACTACCTGTGGATCTGCTGGGGAACTTCAGTAGGCTCTGACACGAGATCCCCCTGATTATGTTCCCACTTTTACTTTTGACAGCTTTAATATGCCCTTGATTTCCTGTGGTCTCCAAATGCTGGAGTTCCACTATCTCTATCTACAGAGCTTTTAGAGATCTAGCAATGTCTCTTGTGACATTGAGAGTGTACTCTTGACAAAATACTTTAATTCGTGCCTATGTCACATCCCACCACTGCTGTAGGGAGTTAAAAGCTGCCTTCTCCAGTTTAAAACAATTCCATGAAAAATATTAGACTCTCTAAAATTAGCATCTTCTAAAAGTGCAGTATTAAAATCCCAGTAGGTGCTGTTAGGTTTTACATTCTTTTTACTTATGGTATCCTGAACCATGCAGTGGTCTGAGATGCCTACTGGAGACATAAGACACTTTGTAAAAAAAGTTGGGTGTGTGGATTTCCTGCAGCATAGCAACTTCAATGTTCGTCTGATTAATAAGTTAATTTAGCTTTGCTCTCTTTCCAAGAAATGTCTCTGCTCTTTTTCAAAGAAATTTCCCCACTGTGGGACAAATAAAGGTATATCTTATCTTATCTTATCTCTTATCTTCCATACTCTTTTGCTCCATTTATGTTACAGCTCACAACCTGGATCCCGTTTATTCAAATGAAATATAAGTACAACAAACAAATGCTAAAAAAACCTCAAAGTAAAACACACCACACACTCTATCAGTCTTTATATAAGTTTTCATTACTGACCTTCATGATCAGAAAATATCTCAACATTTGTGATCATCACAGATCCAACACCAGTTTCTCCATGCCAGAGCCTTTAAACACTCCAGGAGGTCCAATGTCAAAACCACACATAAAGTGGGATCCAATTGGTGCTGGGATGTCTCTAGATGGTTCGGGATGTTTGCAGACATCTACTTCTTTAAAGGTCCACAATGTTCATGAGGTGGGACGTGACTGGAGCTGAAGCAACCTCAGGATGCCTCGGGATGAGAAGAGAAAGAGAAGCAGTGGAGAGAAATTAGTGTAGCTGCTGATATTAACAGCACAAATCGATAATGTGCATGTGATCAGATGTTCTGGAGCACATGGTTATGATATGTGATTGATGTTATGTGTAGGACTCGCTAAAAAGATACGTCTTTAATCTGCACTTAAACTGAGAGAGTGTGTCTGATATTTCTTCGACCTTGTGAGAACTCTGACTGCTGCATTCTGGACAAACTGTAGCTTGTTTATAAATGATGCAGTACATCCACCTAGTAATGCATTACAATAGTCAAATCTGGAGGTCATGAACACATGGACGAGCTTCTCTGCATCAAATGTAAATAAAACATGTCTCTTAGCTTAGCAATAGTTCTAAGGTGAAAGAAGGCTGCTTTTGTAAAATGGTTGATATAATTTTTAAAAGACAAGTGGGTGTCTAAAATAACTCCCAGGTATTTAACTGTTGAATAAGTATTTACAGAACATCCTTCTAAATGCAGGTTGAAATGCTGGAGCTTCTGTGTACTTGTTTTTTGGGCCGATGAGCAAAACCCCATGTACCCCATGTCCCGCCTCTGCTCATGTCCAATCCATCTCCATCATACCTCCCTCACCTTATCTCCAAAACGTCCTACATGTGCCGTCCCTATGATAAACTCATTTCTAATTCCAACTCATTTTTAATTCCTTCCAATGAACATCTCAGCCTCTTCAACTTTTCTACCTCCAGCTCCACTTCCTGTCTTCTAGTCAGTGCCACTGTCTCTAATCCATACATCATCTCAGGTCTCACCACAGTCCTCTAAACTTTCCCTTTCACTCTTGCAGATACTCTTCTATCACAAATCACTCCTGCTATCACTCTTCTCCACCCACTCCACCCTGCCTGCACTCTTTTCTTCACTTCTCTAACACACTCTCCATTACTTTGCACTGTTGACCCCAGGTACCTGAACTCCTCCACCTTCACCAGCTCATCTCCCTGCAACTGCACCCCTCCACTGCCCTCCCTCTCATTCACACACATGTACTCTGTCTTACTCCTATTGACCTTCATTCCCCTTCTCTCCAGTGCATATCTCCACCTCTCCAGGCTCTTCTCCACCTGCTCCCTACTCTCAGATCACAATATCATCCGCAAACATCATAGTCCATGGAGACTCCTGTCTGACCTTGTCCCTCAACCTGTCCATCACCACTGCAAACAGGAAAGGGCTCAGAGCCAATCCTTGGTGCAGTTCCACCTCCACCTTGAACCAGTCTGCTGTTCCTACTGCACACTTCACTGCTGTCACACTGTCCTCATACATGTCCTGCACCACCCTTACATACTTCTCCGACACACCTGACTTCCTCATACAACACCACAACTCCTCTCTCCACCCTGTCGTACGCCTTCTCTAAATCCACAAACACACAATGCAACTCCTTCTGACCTTCTCTATACTTCTCCATCAACATTCTCCAAGCAAATAATGCGTTTGTGGTGCTCTTCCTCGCCATGAAACCATACTGTTTCTCACAGATGGTCACCTCTTATCTCAGCCTGGCTTCCACTACTCTTTCCCATAACTTCATGGTGTGACTGATCAACTTAATTTCCCTGTAGTTACTGCAGTTCTGCACATCTCCCTTATTCTTAAAGATCAGTATCAGCACACTCCTTCTCCATTCCTCAGGCATCTTCTCACCTTACAAAATCCTTTTTAACAATCTGGTCAAAAACTCCACTGCATCTCTCCTAAACATCTCCATGCTTTTACTGGTATGTCATCTGGTTCAACCGACTTTCCACTCTTCATCCTCTTAATCGCTGTTCTTACTTCCTCTTTAATAATCCTATCCACTTCCTGCTTCACCATCTCCACACCACCCAACCTTCTCTCACTTTCATTTTCCTCGTTCATCAGCCGCTCAAAATACTCCCTCCACCTTCTCAACACACTCTCCTCACTAGTCAACACATTTCCATCTCCATCCTTTATTGCTCTAACTTGCATTAGACCCAGAGATGTTTTGTTTCTCCAACCTCTTTCTCCTTATGCTTTCCTGCACTTCCTCATTCCACCACCACGTCTCTTTGTCTTCCTTTCTATGTCCAAATGTCACACTAAGTCCCTTTGTAGCTGTCTCACTTATCACGTCTGCAGTAGTTGCCCAATCACCCAACACCTTTCAAGACCACCGAGCCCCTGTCTGACCTCTTCCCTGAATCTCACACTACAGTTCTCCTTCAGTTTCCACCATCTTGAATCTTCTACATAGAACATTGTCCACCTGTGTGCACCTTCCCCCACTCTTATGTCACCCTATGATCATCTGTCTTCTTAAAATACGTGTTCACCACTGCCATTTCCATCCTTATAGCAAAATCTACCACTATCTGCCCTTCCACATTACTCTCCATAAGGCCATACCTACCCATCACCTCCTCATCACCTATGTTCCCTTCACCTACATTGCCATTTAAATCTGCCCCAATCACCAATCTTTCATTCCTAAGTTCACCTTCTACCACTTCATCTAACTCACTCCAGAATTTTTTTTTGTCTTCCATCTCACAGCCCACTTGTGGAGCATAAGCACTGATGACATTTATCATCCACCTCCACTACCTCCACTACAATCTTACTATAAAATCTCCTTCTCTTTTTTAATGTTTTATGTTATGAATAAACTGTTTTGAGTCTGGGAAAAACTCTTCTACTGATACATTCTTTTGCCACTTGGTGTTTCTTAAAAATTCGTTGAGGTCCTCAGCACTATAAAACATGGTCAGCGGTTCCTCCTGTACTTCTGAGTTCCAAACTGAGTCTGACATTTTATCTTCACTGTCTGAATCAATATCATCCACCTTTAACTCTTTCTTAGCTTGTTTTTTCTCTCTCCTTGCTTCTTTCTTTTAGCCGGCACTTTGAACAGGGGCTTGTCTTCCATCTCTCTGTCTCCCCCATCCTCTTGCAATGGACTAGTGACCGCTGTCTCCTGGAGATAACCCTGCACCCCTGTGCCTGCCTCTGCCTTTGCAGGCAGCTCCAGCAACATGTCAACTGTGTCTTTTTTAGGTTCACATGATTTTTCCCGGTCCGGTTTAGCCAAGTAGGGTTTCTCCATGGATTTTATGTCACTAGTGGAGCTCTGGGCTGCAGTATGAGCTTGGGGCAGCATCAGTTACGGGGCTTTCAGCAGCAGACTGAGCTGTAGACGCAGGGGAAATGACACTAGCAGGTTCAGCTGCATCCTGCCCCGGTCGCTTGAGAAAACCAGGGTCAATCTGTCTTTCAGGACCGGAGCAAACAAGATGCTCTAACTGACCACATTTTAAACATTTAATTTCAAAGATGTTGTAATCAAACCCTCAATCCTCAACTTAAAAACCACGTTTAGCTCTTCAAGACCTCAAATCCACAAAAAACATTCTCCTGGAAGACACCTTATCCATTTGGGACTTACAGCCGAGAGGGATTTTCTTCATGGTGGAGACGGGTCGCCCGTACCAAGACAGCTCGTTCATAATTACCTCATCACTAATGAAACTGGACAACATGACCTTTTTAGCAGAAGAACTGAGGGGAGAAACCAGTATACATTCATTATTCAAAACAATTCCTATCTGGATAAGATTACTTTGTCAAGATTCTCAAAAACAAACAAACACAATAGCACTGTTCATATGGAAGGCAGAGACCATGTTCTTTCAAAACGTTCTTGCAAAAAAAAAAAACACTGATTGTCAATATGCCAACCGCTCTCACATGCTCTACATGCTACGCTCAGCCATCCCCCGTGCATGTGCCGAGAGTGAGAGAGAGAGACAGAAAGAAAGAGGGAGAGACAGACAGAGAGAGAGGGAAGGGGAAAGAGAAAGACAGGAAGAAAGAGGGAGAGAACCCTAGTGATTACAGTGAAAACTGAAGATGTGATGAAATTTTAGGTTTGTTGAGACACGAGTTTGTTTGATGAAGGTTCATGAATTTGAATCAGGGTTTTCTCTGAGCCTCTGGACTGCGGGTTCAGCTGATCTTGCGTGAAGTGAACAGAAAGTCATTTGTGTGGGTGGAATGTTGAGGTCCAAGCTCTGACTCATGGAAGCTGTGGAAGCTTTTAAGAGCTTCAATTCTGAAGGAGATGATGTGTCAGATGTTTCGGTTGTCTTTAAAAACTACAGATTGTGTAACAGTGAACCAATAAATGTGAACAATACTCCTGAAAAATGAAGATATAATTGCAGTAGAGGGACGACTGGGGCAGAAGTCCTGTGTTATGTAGGATACAAGTTATCATGTCTCTGAACTCATATTTCTGATAAAAACACACCTGGTTTAATTGTCCACATACCCTATAAATAAATACTTGAATATTTAACTTTTTGTGAAGTATCTCTTCTACTGCTGATGTACCTTGTAGATCTCCTTTTTGACCCCTCACTATTGTTTTCATATCTAACAGCTTAATTACCTGGTCTGGGAGCAACAACCGCAGTAAGCCGTAATCAGCACTCCATCACACGGACGTCTCCACTAAGTGCAACTGCAGCACCGCTACCGTTAACTCCGCCTTTGACCACACAGCATTCTAAGGATTCTGGTAACCCTGATCAGCATAAGCTTTAGTCCTTCTTGTACTTTCTAGAGCAGGGGGCCTTGCTCAGGGGCCCAGGTGTGGCAGCTTGTGGTGACTGGGATATGAACACTTAACCTTTGAGTCTAGTGCCTTAACAACGAACCTACCACCTCCCACTATATGAAAATCAAAAATGTTTTGTAACACGGCAATAAATGGCAACGCAAGGCTGCACGGTCACAGGGAGCACCGACCTTTATAAGTCAGTGTGTGCAACTGGTGCCATTCTGACCATGTGCTAAAAGTTCCACCCTACTCGCCAGATCCGGCTCCTGCGGACTTCATCCTTTTCCCGAAAATGAAGATCCAGCTCAGACCTGACAGTTTTGACACCGCTGCGAAGATCCAGCGCAAATCGCAGGAGGAGCTTGACACGCTTAGAAAAAAAGACTTCCAGAAGAACGCCTCGTTTGGTGTAGTGCAGTGAAGAGAGTTTTGTATGTTGTACATGAGCTCATAGTTGCCCGGTGTAGTTCTGATTGACAGAGGAGTAAGAGACGCCTGTCCTCCCAGCCAGACATCAGGGGTAATTATATCCTCCTGCACTCGCAGTCACAGACGGCTACGGTATTGTCACAACTCTTTCGACAACACCAATTAATCCTCGTAGCAGAGCAGCTAATCAACCAACCAAGTCCTGTGTTTGACACACAGGCGCACACGCAGATTGTCCACAGATGCGTACAAAGATCGGAGTTCGGTAATAAACTGGTTCTTTATGGAATAATTAACCGCGTTTGCATACAAGTACACAAGCGGCGTGTGTGTTTACGGTCAGGATTTGATAAGGATGAAAGAACTACAAGCGCAGTAGTTAGAGACGAGAGTCTTTAAAACTCTTTCCGTACATTACACCATCATCACACATTAAACGCTTTTTCCCTTCGCTTTTAATTAAACTCACTCATTCGCTTTTACTAGTGTTCGCACATGCGAGTGACATTTACACCCGCACACACACACACACACACACACACACACCACACACACACACACACACACACACACACACACACACAGAGCACTTTTGTTGTATGTATTGGAGATGGAACCGAAAACCAAATGTACATATAATGCGTTTGAAAACAGACAATGCTTCATTTTCTTTCTTTATTTTTTAATCACATTTTTTTAATTTAGACAGTAATTTATAAATAAAATGTTTCATAAAAAAAAGGATGTTGGCATAACATTTAATGTAATTTAGAGCTCATTGAGACTAAAGGGTTGCCAGGCCCCCTCCCTATGAACCCCCCAACCCCAACAGCCATAAAAACCCACACCAAACGACCCGAATTCATTAAAATGATCCTAATAGATGTTTTTTTTNTTTTTTTTTTTTTTTTTTTTTTTAATCAGTGGTTTGCTGATTACCCTGATCACATCCCCCTGAACCCTGCACTCTAAAAGACAACCAGGATTTCAGTACAAATTAAAAGGAGGTTTAAATTCATTCACACTGCACACAACAGGACTTCAACATAGTCGAATAAATATTTTTCTCCAGTGTTTATACTGAAATATAAGACTAATAATAAAGTTGTAGTTCAAGGTTTAAGGTGTGGGATTTCTGAATAAAAGGTTCACTGGATAAAATCGTCTACCAAACACTATAAATGCAACAGCTTCAATTTTGATGTTTTTGTGATTGATTTAATACTAATGATTCAAAGTTTTTTCAAGAAAAAAAAACGTGATTATAATACCAGCACAGCAGCGTCCATGTGATTGTTTCAGGCCCTGAGCAGCGAAATACAGAAACAAAAGTATGAGAACGCAGTCAAATGAAACATGGCTAATTACGCTGCTAGCATGCTGGCTCTGTGTGAGGTGCAGAGTTCTCAGGTTTCAGCAACTTTTCCACCCTAATCACAGCTTGAAACCACCAGCACACTGACTCGAGTCAAAAACTACTGCTAAATTCGAGTCATTAGATTAAAGAGGTCTGGTGAAAAGCTTTTGTAGTGTTGTAGATTATCGGCTAATGCACTATTAGCTGGCTAGCTGGGTTTCAGTACATTTTTGAGATCTTTGTTGTTTTAGCCATCACTCTGCATTCAGGATCTACATGACCATTGAACCACCATTTTCAGGCCAGTAGTGTTTCCATACCAGCAGCAGTGTTGCCTGTCACGGTGCTGTTGATGGTTCTCCTGTTAAAGAAAGTAAGGAGGCAAGAGGACAATCTGAACTTCCTCAGACTATGGAGATAGTAAACGGGATGGTGTGCCTTCATCACCTCTGTCTCAGTGTGTCTCCTGAAGATGTGGAACTTAATAAGAATCCAATTGCTTGAGAGTGTTCTGTTTATTATATTTGTATAATTATGATGTTTAATCAGGGCGTTTATATTTAATGGTAACTTAATGGTTACAAAATTTGACTTTGTATCTGAAGGTCATGTAGAAATCTCAGCCACGTCAAGCTGCCACTGCTGGGCCCCTGAAGGCCCTCAACCCTATACCTGCTCTGGATAAGTGCACAGTCCTTCTGTTAACCCCGTTCAAATTTGGACCTGAACTAATATTTTAGTTCTGTGTAAAAGAAGGGCGTTTTGTATTTGTATTTCCTAAGTGTTATAAATGGTACACCACCCCCTGTTCATATCAGTGTCTGTGTTACAGCCACAGTAGTTGAAGATTGATGGGTGTAAAAGCGTCCAATTCAGGCTTCAATGAAGGCAATACCCTTTACAGTCATTGACCCAGAACCATCCTGTACGCTTGTGTGTGAGTGTGGGGAGGGGCCGGGGCCGGGGCCGGGGCAGGGGGAGATGAGCGAGATGTTGAACATATGTCACTCGTTGTTCCCGTGAGACACAAAGCAATGTAAGGCTCAGTCACGTTGTTAACTATGTGTACGATAAAATAGAAACATCTATGAACCAGTGGTATTGATACGGGATGCAGGAGTTACACTGTAGGGGGTTATTTTAATCTCTAAAGAACACATATACACGTATATATATATATATACACACACATACCGAGCTTGGGGGCAATTTGGTGTTATTTGAATGAGATTAGGGGTAGATCTAAGTTTTGTGGTGCACGGCTCAGGATCTGTGGTGGTTACAATCCTGATATATAATAGTCAAGATGTGAGGAAAACAATTTACATTTATTAAATATGTTGCTGTATATCTCTGTGATCGTCTGTGCGAAGATCGTGACCTTGTGAATGAGAGGTGAGAGGAGTTTACTCCTTTTAATACACTTTTTCGACAGTAAGTGACATGCTTTATCTTCTTAAAGGACAATACTATAGAAATGAAACTTGGATATATTTTAGAGTATCAGTGTGCAGATTGTTTTGATTTACTGTCCTCTGAAAAGAACTCAACATACAGCCATTATTGTCTAAACAAAGTGAGTCCATTCTCAGTGAACATATCAAAATTGTGCCCACAGTGTCAATATCCTGTGCACCATTAATATCCAGCACTGCCAGAGCTGCACAGGTTGTAGCTGGGACCCTCTTCCACTCCTCTGTAATGACATCACGGAGCTGCTGTATGTGGTACCACACACCGCTCCACACATTTCATCTGAGCTTCTGGGATGACGGCCAGCTTCTGCACCTGACACACAGCACGAGGACTTGACTTATTTGATGGTCCCTTGTGAGGTCTGTTCCAAGTTGATATATATAAATGATCTTTTTTAATAACTTATTATTGCTCAATTTATACAACTGCCTTACATTTCCTTCATTCTGTAACATTGCAACATTAAAAAGTCTAAACTATTTACACATTTTCAAAGTAGAAATTATGAGATCATCGCATGTTACAGTAATCCAATTGCTCTTTCTTCTGATCTGGAACTTGAAACGCTACATTTAAGTGATTTTCCCAAAAATGTTTGAATAATGTCAAGCCCAAAACTCACATATCTAAAAGTACAAGCTGCACATTGACTACTGTAAAATGTGTCAGAGTTTCATTACTAAAGTGTTGCCCCTTGAGAAGATATACAAAAATAACTTAAATGTGTGGGGTGTACTCACTTTTGTGACGTATTTTATTTCATCATTCACTGTTTAGAGGAGTTTGTGTGAGTCAGACCTTCATGATCGAAATGCAACAAAGAAACCAACTTCATAAGACCAACAAGCAGAAGAAACTTGCCGGGTCAAGAAACGCAACAAATGGACATTCGATCTGTGAAAAACTGATCAGTGGAAAATTTTAGATTTTTGGTTGACATTAATTTGTTAGATGTACAGAAGATTCCTAAATATGTGCTTCCCACTGTGAAGCATGAAGGAAGAGGTGTGATGGTGTCAAGGTGCTTTTCTGCATTGACATGCCATCACATCTGGTTTACACATTTGTTTTCGAATAACAACAACGATCCCAAACCCACCCCTAGGTTCTGTAAGAGCATTCGCCCAAGGAGAGTGATGGAGTGCTGCATCGGATCACACCTCCACAATCACCCCATCTAAATCCAGTTGAGATGGTTTGGGATGAGTTTGGGACCAGAGAGTGAAGGAAAAGCAGCCAGCACTAAAAACTCTGGTAACATCTCAGGAATGTTGGCAAACTATTCCAGGTGATGACCTCATGAGGCTGATGAAAAATACCAAGCTGTAATCAAAGATAAATGAGGCTATTTTAGACCTATTCTGGGTTCTTTAACACAGTATTGTTTACTGCATAATTCCAAGTTATTCCATAGTTTGGATCTAAAATAAATGTGCTCCTGAGTTATTATTGACTCTTTTCCTTTCTTCTTTCGGGACCTGTCTGATTGATCATGATGTCCTACTTCTCTTCAAATCGAGACCACTCAACCCCATAGTATGGATCCACATGAACAGTCTGATAGAACGTCCTTGAGTTTTCTGTTGAAGGTTAAACCCAAGAAGCATGAAGATGGGTTGGAATTAATATAAACAGTTTTACACTCGAGTCTCCAACTATAGGATGAGATTCCTTTTTGAATCTGGTTTTTCTGAAGGTTGCTTTCTCCTACCATCTCAGGGAGGTTTTTTTTCCATAGCACTATATTCGAGACTTTGATTTTAAATTTTTTTCTAATTTAACACAAGCGTTGTTCCAGATCACATTTCTGAACAATGTTTGTCGTATATGTTTTGGAATTCAATGTTCTGTCAGTTGAATTTAAAGGAGCTGTATTTATATTCGGAGGTTTATTTTCAAGTGGACGGCGTGTATCTGTAGATCATGTGCTGCTACTTAGCGCTGAAGAAGTCATGCATGAGGGCTGAAAGTTGGTGTTATAGTATATTTGGTTGGACAATGTGTCTTTTCTTGCTTTGAGTGTTATGTCAGTGCGAGACCACAGAGACACCAGTGTTGTGGTCCGCCTGCTTTTCCACTTTCCTGTTAAAACGCCGAGCTCCAGACGACCCAAACCACACACACTTGCAGAGTTTTAATAATGCTCTTATTTCCAACATCACAATCAAAGAATGAGCGTTTAACAGGGTTTTTAGTGTTGTGTTTCGCGTGTTATTATGAGACTTGCTGCTCTGTTTGTGTCTGTAGACAGCCTCAGACCAACCCAGTCTGAATCAGCACTCAGCTCATTAAAGACGCTTTTATCTCCTGCTTTTAATTGCAGTCCTTAATTTTATGAACAGTGCTCGTGATGTGTAGTTATGTGGCTGTAGAGTCGCAGATAATCCTACATGCCATAAACACACTGAGGGGAGAGCAGGAGCGACTGCAGAGTACCGGCTCAGGATGTCACGGCTGGTTATGAGTTCCAGCTCAGTGAACTGCAGGTCAGGATTTGTGTTCTGTCTGAAAACTGCAACTGAAAGCCAACAGGTCTGAAAGCATGTACACAGGTATTGAGCAGCAGTGTCTGCCAACAGCACATCTGGGACCACTGCACTGTGAAACATCTGGATGGACGTTAAACAGCGTCACTGCACAGACACTTTGTCCTACATGAGGGAACACGAGGGAACACTGGCACAACAACCAGAACAACCAGTATTGATGCTTGAGACCAAGGGAACACAAACCTGCACACACACACACACACACACACACACACACACACAGACAGAAGTAAACACACACCTACAGATGCACAAACCTACAGACACATAAATCTACAAACAAACCAACAGACACACACATACCTACAGACACACATACACACACACCTATAGACATACACACCTACAAACATACCTACACACACACACACACACACACACACACACACACACACACTGATGCACAAACCTACAGACACATAAATCTACAAACAAACCAATAGACACACACATACCTACAGACACACACCTACACACACACACCTATAGACATACACACCTACAAACATACCTACACACACACACACACACACACACACACACGACAGACATACACCTATAGGCACACACATGACAGACGCACACCTATAGGCACACACACAAACCTACACACACACATCTATAGGCACACACTCACCTATAGGCACACACACACAAACACACACACACACACACACACACACACACACACACACACACAGAAGCACAAACCTACAGACACATAAAGCTACAAACAAACCAACAGACACACACATACCTACAGACACACACCTACACACACACACACACACACACACACACACACACACACACACACACACAGATGCACAAACCTACAGACACAAGACACACACATACCTACAGACACACACCTACACACACACATCTATAGGCGCACACACACCTATAGGCACACATACACACACACACACACACACACACACACACACACACACACACACACACACACACATTTCTGCCATTCTTCAGGACAGATTCGTTCCTAAGGGAAATCTGAATGGAGCAAAGTATAGAGATCTCCTCAATAAAATCCTGTTCTCAGCACTCAGAACCTCAGACTGGGCTGAAGGTTCACCTTTTTATACAACAATACACTAAACACAGCCAAGGCAACACAAGAAATGTCCTAGAGAACTTTTTTCCCAAGTATTTTTACTTTGTTTAAAAGAAGCTGGAGGACATTGGTATCGGACATCTTCGGATGTGCCATTATATTTCCCCTTTCACTGAACTAGGAGACTCCGACCTGTTGGGTTGGAGTGGAAGATCTCCTGCTATAGAGTGCCAGTGAACACCTTTAGGATGAATGTGAACACTGACTGCACCCCAGGCCTCCTCATCTTCTCACCTACATCAGACCCTGACCTTACTAACACCCTTGTAGCTGAATGAATCTCCACTAAATTGAGTGTAAGATCTTCCCAGAAGAGTGGGGCTTATAATACAGCAACTGGAGACTCAGTGTGGAATTGGGTGTTAAACTTCTTAGACAGTGAGTTCGCCAAAAGAGAAAATCTGAAACTCTGCCTCCTGAACATCAGCCATGTTTTGTGATTCATATTTGGGTATTTTATTTGTCCTTGTTTACAAGGGGCTTCTGGGAGTCGTGGTTCGCTCATTAACAAGACTTGAAAGTGGCTATAAATGGAGCAGTAGTAAAAGCGGCCCACACTGACGTCTGTGCACCACGCACACACACACATGCGCGCGCACACACACACACACACACACACACACACACACACACACAGATGCACGTCAAAATATCCACACATGAGGAGCAAAGCTGCTCTATCACAACACACACTCTTCAGAACACACAAACTCTACAAAACACACACTATACAAAACAATCACACTAGAAAACACACTCTCTACAAAGCACACACACTATACAAAACAATCACACTATAAAACACTCTTTACAAAACACACAGTAAAAAACAAACACACAAAAAACACTCTTTACAAAGCAAAGACACTATACAAAACGCACTCGTTACAAAACACAATCACTATACAGAAGACACTCTCTACAAAACACACACTATACAACACACACTATACAACACACTCTCTACAAAACACACTCACTATACAAAACAGACTCTCTACAAAGCACACACACTATACAAAACACACTGTCTACAAAACACACACTATACAAAACACTCTGTACAAAGCACACACACTATAAAACACACACTATACAGCACACACTATACAAAACACACTCTCTACAAAACACACACTATACAAAACACAAAAAAAAACACACTCTACAAAACACACTCTCTACAAAACACACACTATACAACGCACACTATACAAAACACACTCGTTACAAAACACAATTACTATACAAAACACACTCTATACAACACACACTCTCTACAAAACACACACTATACAAAACACACGCTTCAAAACACACACTATACAAAACACTCTCTACAAAGCACACACACTATAAAACACACTCTTTACAAAACACACTCTCTACAAAACACACACTATACAACACACACTATACAAAACACACTCTCTACAAAACACACACTATACAAAACACACACTATACAAAACACAAAAAAAACACACTACAAAACACACTCTCTACAAAACACACACTATACAACACACACTATACAAAACACACTATACAAAACACACGCTTCAAAACACACACTATACAAAACACACACTATACAAAACACACAATATACAAAACACACTATACAAAAGTATGTGTGTGTGTGTGTGTGTGTGTGTGTGTGTGTGTGTGTGTGTGTGTGTGTGAGAAAGAGAGACTCATTTACAGCGTATGGACCCAAAACATTCATATTTCTATTTCATCTGATTTACTGCACTGAGGATTTCTGCTGAAACTGAAATAAAATGAAATTGTCCTGTGTTCATTCTGCTTGTTGTTTGACTCTGTATTTTAATTGGACTCTTTTGATTCTGGTTTTTCTCAAGGTTTCTTCCTCATACTATCTCAGGGAGTCTTTTCCCTGCCACTGCTTTCTCTGGCTCACTCATTAGGTATAAACTTATAAGGACTGGTTTGTTAGGGAGTCCCTAAACAGTCAAAGATGGACTAGAATAGTGTGGGAGATTCTGTAAATATTCAGTCGTTTTGGATTGTTTTTCTGTGCTTTGAAAATATTTCGATGCATTTTTGTTTCTATCTTTGTGTGATGTTCTGTAAGTCATGGCTTTAAAATGTTATGAAGAATCAAAACCTCCTGAAGATATAAAGGCATCGTCACTTACATGCAGTTTTGGCTGCTTAATTAGAATTGTTTCTTACCCACAATTGAATTTCAATTTTAAATGGAATATTTATGCTTCATATGTGTTTTCTGTTCAATGTGTTAATATTCGGTATTCTCGGTATTCTCAGCAGGTACTGCCGTAATGTTTACTGGGTGAATGTTCAGCATCTTTGTTTTACTCCTGCGGTGAGAGTCTACTCCATCACACTTTGATGAGTTGCTGGACAAGTGTGTTTTATCCACACAGGCAAATCTTCACCTATAATCATGATGTAAATACAGGTAGTGTTCTCAATGGAGTTCAGATTTTTTTATTTTTTTGTCCTCCAAAACACAATTTCCTGTGACCTTATGAAAGTTTTTCTTTGACCTGACAAATCTTTAAATGTACAGATGAAGAACAGCTTTTCACACTTCTCAGCATCCGGACACTTCGTTTCTCCAAACGTTCCACTGAAACACTTCTCACCATCTTTACTAGTTGGAGATTTCTTGTTCATCCCAGAGCAGTTCAGTAGGATTAAGGTGCGGTGAATGGTCAAGTGGTTCCATTATGGACGACTGTTTACTCTGGGACGCTCTGACACACGCTTCGGTTTATCGTCGGTTCTGATAAGCTGCAGTCCAGACAAAATTCCATGGTGTTGAAGTGTGGAATGGGAGTCATGTTGGTTCAGAATTTCTTTCACTTCTCTGCTCCAAAACAACCCCAAACCATTAAGCTTCCATCTCCATGTGTGAGTGTGGGAGTGAGGGAGTCTTATCACATCCTCTTTCCTGTTCTTGTCTTACACAAGTCCTTCTGGTAGAGACAGAAATTTTCCACTCACACTCCAACTCTTGTGTGTTTTTGTCTTGTACCCAAACAACAGGAACATGAATGTGCCTCAAACACACTTTTCATAGACTCTATAAAGCGAGTATCACAAGAACTCTTTGAAGGATCTGCAGTAGGTCTGATGCTTACTGTATATAACAGCGATTCTTCACTCCGAGACCAGAGCTTTATATATTATCCACAAAATCAATGAAACTGTGGTGATGCCCCATCATTCTCTGTAGATCAGAGGGAAACGTCTCCTGGGTTCGATTTCACACTGATGTCGAGTTTGTAATCGTATTGTATCAATGGCCAAACCTGTTTATCTCAAACTATTACGTTATTATATTTACACAATTGTCACAATTACATGGGTCTGGACACAACACACACATGGGTTAGGAGTTAACATCCCAATTACACTTCACACACACACACACACACACACACACACACACACACACACACACACACACACACAGCAATGTAACCAATACACACTCCTTGTGTACTGCTGCATCCTAAAAATCCATCCTCTGTGTTTCTCTATCGATTCTGTCAAACCTCAAATGGAGGAGAAGTCAGAGTATGTCCATTCTTCTATTCTCTTTCTCACTCGTTTGATCTTTATCTCACACACACACACACACACACACACACACACACACACACACACACACACACACACACACACACACCCCAAATCTCTCTTTCATTAGCTTCCTCTCATTTTTCACTCCACACAGAATCAATATTGATTTTTATCTTTGAGGGACAGGGATGAGGAGAAGCTGGGCATCACATCACGAGATTTTACTCCACATCATTATTTCTGAGTCGAAGTTATGATGCTCGAACAAGGGAATAAAAATAAAAGAAATATGGGAAAGGGGAAGAAGGGAAATGGACAGCGATGGAGAGAAAGATAGTATTGATTAGTCTTTATGAAGTGGGAAAAGGTGTGTGTGTGTGTGTGTGTGTGTGTGTGTGTGTGTGTGTGTGTGTGTGTGTGTGTGTGTCAATCGAGTGATTACTGTAGAATTCCATGATGTTCAGATGGGAGAAAGGTTTTGGTGACATCTCCGTGTGACAGACAGACGACTGCGCTGCATCATACTGGACCTGACGGCTACATGATTACTATTGACGGTGCGATGATGGAAGTGAATAAAAGTGATTATGATGAGTTAAGACCATCTCTTACCCAGACACCTAGTGTGTGTGTGTGTGTGTGTGTGTGTGTGTGTGTGTGTGTGTGTGTGTGTGTGTGTGTGTGTGCTTTAGCTTCAGCTTCAACTTTAGCCTAAGCAACTTTTAGCAGGAATAGAGTTTAAGGATGAGTAAAGAAGTGATAGAGGATGAAGGGATGAAAAGAACAGTGATAGAGGATGAAGGGATGAGTGGAGCAGTGATAGAGGATGGAGGATGAGTAGAGCAGTGATAGTGAATGGAGGATGAGTAGAGCAGTGATAGAGGATGGTGGATGAGTAGAGCAGTGATAGAGGATGAAGGATGAGTAGGGCAGTGATAGAGGATGGAGGATGAGTAGTGAAGTGAAAGAGGATGGAGGATAAATAGAGCAGTGATAGAGGATGGAGGATAAGAAAAGCAGTGATAGAGGATGGAGGATGAGAATGGAGGATGATGGAGTAGATCAGTGATAGAGGATTAAGGATAAGTAGAGCAGTAAAAGAGGATGGAGGATGAGGATGGAGGATGATGGAGTAGATTAGTGATAGAGGATGGAGAATGATGAAGTAGAGCAGTGATAGAGGATGGAGAATGAGTAGAGCAGTGATAGAGGATGGAGGATGATGGAGTAGAGCAGTGATAGAGGATGGAGAATGAGTAGAGCCATGATAGAGGATGGAGGATGATGGAGTAGAGCAGTGATAGAGGATGGAGAATGAGTAGAGCAGTGATAGAGGATGGAGGATGATGGAGTAGAGCAGTGATAGAGGAATAAGGATGAGTAGAGCAGTGATAGAGGATGGAGGATGAGTAGAGCAGTGATAGAGGATGGTGGATGAGTAGACCAGTGATAGAGGATGGAGGATGAGTAGAGCAGTGATAGTGGATGAAGGGATGAGTAAAGCAGTGATAGGGGATGGAGGATGAGTAGAGCAGTGATAGTGGATGGAGGATAAATAGAGCAGTGATAGAGGATGGAGGATGAGTAGAGCAGTGATAGAGGATGGAGGATGAGTAGACTAGTGATAGAGGATGAGTAGAGCAGTGATAGAGGATGGTGGATGAGTAAAGCAGTGATAGAGGATGGAGGATGAGTAGAGCAGTGATAGAGGATGGTGGATGAGTAGAGCAGTGATAGAGGATGGAGGATAAGTAGAGCAGTGATAGTGGATGAAGGGATGAGTAAAGCAGTGATAGAGGATGGAGGATGAGTAAAGCAGTGATAGTGGATGGAGGATAAATAGAGCAGTGATAAAGGATGGAGGATGAGTAGAGCAGTGATAGAGGATGGAGGATGAATAAAGCAGTGATAGAGGATGGAGGATAAGTAAAGCAGTGATAGAGGATGGTGGATGAGTAGAGCAGTGATAGAGGATGGAGGATGAGTAGAGCAGTGATAGTGGATGAAGGGATGAGTAAAGCAGTGATAGAGGATGGAGGATGAGTAGAGCAGTGATAGAGGATGGAGGATGAGTAGAGCAGTGATTGTGAATGGAAGATAAATAGAGCAGTGATTGTGAATGGAGGATGAGTAGAGCAGTGATAGTGGATGAAGGGATGAGTAAAGCAGTGATAGAGGATGGAGGATGAGTAGAGCAGTGATAGAGGATGGAGGATTAGTAGAGCAGTAAGAGTGGATGGAGGATAAATAGAGCAGTGATAAAGGATGGAGGATGAGTAGAGCAGTGATAGAGGATGGAGGATAAATAGAGCAGTGATAGAGGATGGAGGATGAGTAGAGCAGTGATTGTGAATGGAGGATAAATAGAGCAGTGATTGTGAATGGAGGATGAGAAGAGCAGTGATAGTGGATGAATGGATGAGTAAAGCAGTGATAGAGGATGGAGGATGAGTAGAGCAGTGATAGAGGATGGAGGATTAGTAGAGCGGTGATAGTGGATGGTGGATGAGTAAAGCAGTGATAGAGGATGGAGGATGAGTAGAGCGGTGATAGTGGATGGTGGATGAGTAAAGCAGTGATAGAGGATGGAGGATGAGTAGAGCAGTAATAGAGGATGGAGGATAAATAGAGCAGTGATAGAGGATGGAGGATGAGTAGAGCAGTGATAGAGGATGGAGGATAAATAGAGCAGTGATAAAGGATGGAGGATGAGTAGAGCAGTGATAGAGGATGAAGGGATGAGTAAAGCAGTGATAGTGGATGGAAGATAAATAGAGCAGTGATAGAGGATGGAGGATGAGTAGAGCAGTGATAGAGGATGAAGGATGAGTAGTGAAGTAAAAAAGGATGGAGGATGAATAGAGCAGTGATAGAGGATGAAGGATAAGTAGAGCAGTGATAGAGGATGGAGGATGAGGATGGAGGATGATGGAGTAAAGCAGTGATAAAGGATGGAGGATGAGTAGAGCAGTGATAGAGGATGGAGGATGATGGAGTAGAGCAGTGATAGAGGAAAAAGGATGAGTAGATCAGTGATAGGGGATGGAGGATGAGTGGAGCAGTGATAGTGGATGAAGGGATGAGTAAAGCAGTGATAGAGGATGGAGGATGAGTAGAGCAGTGATAGTGGATGGAGGATAAATAGAGCAGGGATAAAGGATGGAGGATGAGTAGAGCAGTGATAGAGGATGGAGGATGAGTAGAGCAGTGATAGAGGATGGAGGATGAGTAGACTAGTGATAGAGGATGGACGATAAGTAGAGCAGTGATAGAGGATGGTGGATGAGTAAAGCAGTGATAGAGGATGGAGGATGAGTAGTGCAGTGATAGAGGATGGAGGATTAGTAGAGCGGTGATAGTGGATGGTGGATGAGTAAAGCGGTGATAGAGGATGGAGGATGAGTGAAGCAGTGATAGAGGATGGTGGATGAGTAAAGCAGTGATAGAGGATGGAGGATGAGTAGACTAGTGATAGAGGATGGACGATAAGTAGAGCAGTGATAGAGGATGGTGGATGAGTAAAGCAGTGATAGAGGATGGAGGATGAGTAGAGCAGTGATAGAGGATGGAGGATAAATAGAGCAGTGATAAAGGATGGAGGATGAGTAGAGCAGTGATAGAGGATGGAGGATAAATAGAGCAGTGATAAAGGATGGAGGATGAGTAGAGCAGTGATAGAGGATGAAGGGATGAGTAAAGCAGTGATAGGGGATGGAGGATGAGTAGAGCAGTGATAGAGGATGAAGGGATGAGTAAAGCAGTGATAGGGGATGGAGGATGAGTAGAGCAGTGATAGAGGATGAAGGGATGAGTAAAGCAGTGATAGGGGATGGAGGATGAGTAGAGCAGTGATAGAGGATGAAGGGATGAGTAAAGCAGTGATAGGGGATGGAGGATGAGTAGAGCAGTGATAGAGGATGAAGGGATGAGTAAAGCAGTGATAGTGGATGGAAGATAAATAGAGCAGTGATAGAGGATGGAGGATAAATAGAGCAGTGATAAAGGATGGAGGATGAGTAGAGCAGTGATAGAGGATGAAGGGATGAGTAAAGCAGTGATAGTGGATGGAAGATAAATAGAGCAGTGATAGAGGATGGAGGATAAATAGAGCAGTGATAAAGGATGGAGGATGAGTAGAGCAGTGATAGAGGATGAAGGGATGAGTAAAGCAGTGATAGTGGATGGAAGATAAATAGAGCAGTGATAGAGGATGGAGGATAAATAGAGCAGTGATAAAGGATGGAGGATGAGTAGAGCAGTGATAGAGGATGAAGGGATGAGTAAAGCAGTGATAGTGGATGGAAGATAAATAGAGCAGTGATAGAGGATGGAGGATAAATAGAGCAGTGATAAAGGATGGAGGATGAGTAGAGCAGTGATAGAGGATGAAGGGATGAGTAAAGCAGTGATAGTGGATGGAAGATAAATAGAGCAGTGATAGAGGATGGAGGATAAATAGAGCAGTGATAAAGGATGGAGGATGAGTAGAGCAGTGATAGAGGATGAAGGGATGAGTAAAGCAGTGATAGTGGATGGAAGATAAATAGAGCAGTGATAGAGGATGGAGGATAAATAGAGCAGTGATAAAGGATGGAGGATGAGTAGAGCAGTGATAGAGGATGAAGGGATGAGTAAAGCAGTGATAGTGGATGGAAGATAAATAGAGCAGTGATAGAGGATGGAGGATAAATAGAGCAGTGATAAAGGATGGAGGATGAGTAGAGCAGTGATAGAGGATGAAGGGATGAGTAAAGCAGTGATAGTGGATGGAAGATAAATAGAGCAGTGATAGAGGATGGAGGATAAATAGAGCAGTGATAAAGGATGGAGGATGAGTAGAGCAGTGATAGAGGATGAAGGGATGAGTAAAGCAGTGATAGTGGATGGAAGATAAATAGAGCAGTGATAGAGGATGGAGGATAAATAGAGCAGTGATAAAGGATGGAGGATGAGTAGAGCAGTGATAGAGGATGAAGGGATGAGTAAAGCAGTGATAGTGGATGGAAGATAAATAGAGCAGTGATAGAGGATGGAGGATAAATAGAGCAGTGATAAAGGATGGAGGATGAGTAGAGCAGTGATAGAGGATGGAGGATAAATAGAGCAGTGATAAAGGATGGAGGATGAGTAGAGCAGTGATAGAGGATGGAGGATAAATAGAGCAGTGATAAAGGATGGAGGATGAGTAGAGCAGTGATAGAGGATGGAGGATAAATAGAGCAGTGATAAAGGATGGAGGATGAGTAGAGCAGTGATAGAGGATGGAGGATAAATAGAGCAGTGATAAAGGATGGAGGATGAGTAGAGCAGTGATAGAGGATGGAGGATAAATAGAGCAGTGATAAAGGATGGAGGATGAGTAGAGCAGTGATAGAGGATGGAGGATAAATAGAGCAGTGATAAAGGATGGAGGATGAGTAGAGCAGTGATAGAGGATGGAGGATAAATAGAGCAGTGATAAAGGATGGAGGATGAGTAGAGCAGTGATAGAGGATGGAGGATAAATAGAGCAGTGATAAAGGATGGAGGATGAGTAGAGCAGTGATAGAGGATGGAGGATAAATAGAGCAGTGATAAAGGATGGAGGATGAGTAGAGCAGTGATAGAGGATGGAGGATAAATAGAGCAGTGATAAAGGATGGAGGATGAGTAGAGCAGTGATAGAGGATGGAGGATAAATAGAGCAGTGATAAAGGATGGAGGATGAGTAGAGCAGTGATAGAGGATGGAGGATAAATAGAGCAGTGATAAAGGATGGAGGATGAGTAGAGCAGTGATAGAGGATGGAGGATAAATAGAGCAGTGATAAAGGATGGAGGATGAGTAGAGCAGTGATAGAGGATGGAGGATAAATAGAGCAGTGATAAAGGATGGAGGATGAGTAGAGCAGTGATAGAGGATGGAGGATAAATAGAGCAGTGATAAAGGATGGAGGATGAGTAGAGCAGTGATAGAGGATGGAGGATAAATAGAGCAGTGATAAAGGATGGAGAGTGATAGAGGATGGTGGATGAGTAGAGCAGTGATAGAGGATGGAGGATGAGTGAAGCAGTATAGAGGATGGTGGATGAGTAGAGCAGTGATAGAGGATGGAGGATGAGTGAAGCAGTATAGAGGATGGTGGATGAGTAGAGCAGTGATAGAGGATGGAGGATGAGTGAAGCAGTATAGAGGATGGTGGATGAGTAGAGCAGTGATAGAGGATGGAGGATGAGTGAAGCAGTATAGAGGATGGTGGATGAGTAGAGCAGTGATAGAGGATGGAGGATGAGTGAAGCAGTATAGAGGATGGTGGATGAGTAGAGCAGTGATAGAGGATGGAGGATGAGTGAAGCAGTATAGAGGATGGTGGATGAGTAGAGCAGTGATAGAGGATGGAGGATGAGTGAAGCAGGATAGAGGATGGTGGATGAGTAGAGCAGAGATAGAGAATAGTGGATGAGTAGAGCAGTGATAGAGGATGGAGGATGAGTGAAGCAGTATAGAGGATGGTGGATGAGTAGAGCAGTGATAGAGGATGGAGGATGAGTGAAGCAGTATAGAGGATGGTGGATGAGTAGAGCAGTGATAGAGGATGGAGGATGAGTGAAGCAGTATAGAGGATGGTGGATGAGTAGAGCAGTGATAGAGGATGGAGGATGAGTGAAGCAGTATAGAGGATGGTGGATGAGTAGAGCAGTGATAGAGGATGGAGGATGAGTAGAGCAGAGATAGAGAATAGTGGATGAGTAGAGCAGAGATAGAGAATAGTGGATGAGTAGAGCAGTGATAGAGAATGGTGGATGAGTAGAGCAGTGATAGAGAATGGTGGATGAGTAGAGCAGTGATAGAGGATGGAGGATGAGTAGAGCAGAGATAGAGAATAGTGGATGAGTAGAGCAGAGATAGAGAATAGTGGATGAGTAGAGCAGTGATAGAGGATGGAGGATGAGTAGAGCAGTGATAGAGAATGGTGGATGAGCAGATCATTTCTCTCTCCATTTCTAGACCTTTGAAAACATTTAAATAGCTCTGATGGATTCCTTCTTTTTTCAGCTTAAACACGACCTGCTTTTCTCCAATGAACATCTCTCTCTCTCTCTCTCCCTCCCCCTCTCCCTCTCTCTCTCTCTCTCTCTCTCTCTCTCTCTCTCTCTCTCACTGACATACACCCACACACACACACACACTTTTTCTTTCCGTGGGGTTCACACTGTATATTTTTTTACTTTCCCTCTCATTTTTCCAAAAAAAAAAAAAAAAAAAAAAAAAAAAGCCTTTATATTCCAGGAGTTGTCACTGTATATAATTTCTGTTGATCATTTCAGAGGTATAAAAATATAAACAAATTCTTGGTATCCAGTTTTCCTGATTTCCTCGCTGTCCTCGCTTTACAGGTAAACATAGATTCAATTCCAAATAAAGCTCCCGACACACATTAGCTTACAACTTAGCAAAGAGGAGGATAGGGGTCAGGGATTATGTGAAGTTTTGAAGCCAAAGTTATCTGCTTAAAGAGCATTAGTGCAAAGATAGAGACAGTCAGACAGAGAGAGACGGAGAGAGACGGAGAGAAACCAGAGGTCACATGATTGTAGAAGAACTCGTAAAAGTTCCATTAACCCGCCTGAAGTAAAGAGCCTGTTCAGCTTAGCAGTAGACGATCACCACAAACAGAACATCACCATAAAACCTTCTGTTACTCTTTGTTACTTTATCTTCTCCTTTCTTCTATCAACAGATGGACCGAGACTTAAAGCACATACAAACGTAGACCTGCGTGCGGCAGGCATAGCCACAAATCAGAGTGTGTGTGTGTGTGTGTGTGTGTGTGTGTGTGTGTGCGTGCGTGCGTGCGTGCGTGCGTGTGTGTGTGTGTGGGAGACAGTGATACTGCTTACCTTTTGACTTGCCTAGGTCAGAAACCAGGGGAAAGTACAAACACAGAAGAACCTTTAAAGTCTCCTATTAATGCTGGAAAGCCAGATACACCGTCTCGACACTTAACCCTCTACAACAGAAGGTTTGCGGTTCGTTGGCGCTTTTATTTATTGATTATTTATCTCCAATGCAGAGGAATTATCCTGTGTAATAATAAACATCTTTAAACGTACCTTATGGTTCTGATTGTCGAGGGAATTCAAAACTTAGTGGTTGGAAGGTGGACCAGGTTGCCACAGCCGGGCCCTTAAGCAAGGCCCCTGAACCCTTGCCTGCTCAGGTGTATAAATGAGATTAGTTGGAAGTGCTCTGGATTAGAGGGTCTACCAAATGTTGTATGGTGTTTGTTTGTTAGTTTGCACTTGTATTGAATCCAAATAAAATTCCTATTAGATCAGGGTTTCCTTGTGTTTCTGGAAGGCATGAACGCCAGGTGTTGAATCGTCCACCCACCTTAAAGTACCACTGTCCAGCTTGGTCTACTTGGAAAGTATTAAAGTCGCCCATAAAATGATTTCAATGAGTCAATAAAACTATTTGGGTTTATTTTTTATTATCAAATGATTAAAAAAAATATTCTAGATCAGTTCAAGTATATTTAAGCTACTAATATCTGAATTTATAACCAATATGGAGTGCACTCTTTTACCCAACACTGGGTCTCAGTGGAATTTACTACGCTTCAGTGCTGCGGGTTCATGGAGAAAGTTAGCGCAGGACTTTGGACAGAGAGGACAGGCTTCGAGAAATTCTATTACGTGTGACATCCACCCCTGAGATACCCAAAAGATGGTTGCCAGGTTTCTTTTTTTTACTGGCACTGGGACCATTTTCACAAACAGCTTGTGAAAGAGCAGATCAACTGTTGATTCAAATCTCCACCAATTCCAGCTTGAACCTGAACCTGAAATTTTGAAATGAGGGAGTGGTGAAATGAGGGAGTGGTGAAATGAGGGAGTGGTGAAGCACTTTTTGGTGCCATGGTGCATATGCGGTGTCGCTATGCATCTCATTTTTGCGCCTCTTAAACAAAACATCTCTTTTGTAGGTAGCAGCAAATTTGACGATGAAAACAGGAGCACACGTCCTGCAATAGCGAATACTCCACTCATGGATGTAACTGGTACGAGGCAGCGTTGATGAAGCACCGAATGCCTGCTTTGGATAGCCAGTATATATTGAATGGGATGATGCATCATTGCTGAAGGCGGGCTGAGAACTGGGGGAGGAAATTGATTTGGTGCTGAAGCAGAAATAAGATGAGCAATACAAAGAACTTGGGATGTTCTAGCAGCATTACGTTTTCCTTCAAGCATAGCATAGATCCTGTCTTTAAATCTGGGGAGTAATCGGCATGACTCACCCAGAAAAGCAAACATCTGCTTAACACATCTTTGATTACGCAAAGATTCTTCTCATAAATACTGAGGTCATGTTTGGACATGCGTTTTTCAGCTTCCCAGGGTTTTTGTATCTTTTGGTGGATTTTTATCTATGAGTAGATCAGACTGATTGCTCAATCAGCTATGAGTAGGCATCAGGCAGAAGGGTGGTCTTTTTTGGAACACCTGTACACCTGATCATTCATCCAGGTATTCAATCAATTACTAGGTTATTACTAAGTGGTCAAGAGCTTCAGTTGTTGTTCACATTAAACACCAGAACGAAAGTGGGATCGCTGTGACTTAAGCTATGGCATGGTTGTGGTTGGTAGATGGACTGGTGTGTGTTTTAAACATCAAATCAAACAAGCATCCTGAATTAGTCTGGGAAAGAGAAGATATTAATATGATTTTAACAGTGGGCTGTTTTTTTTTTTTTTTTTTTTTTTACGTCCTTTATGTTAAAAAAATCATCTACTATTCAGTTTGCTTTGTTATGGATGCACCAATGGGATTTATTCAGATTTTGGGGCATTGCACAGACACCCTCACCTACAGCAGATTTTATTATGACACTTATACACTAAGTAGGTGAGTGTTAGGGGCCTTGTTCAAGGGCCCAGCAGTGGACTTCCTGTTCGTCTTATACCCTTTAACGTCTTAACCCCTGAGCTTCAATACTCAAGTTATAGGAATCAACAGGCATTTGCAGTGTTCACTAATAAACAAAATGATTTCGAAAACGTTTGAGTTTTTGATTGAACTTTTATTCCTATATTAACACATTGCTTGTTTCTTGTATAAGCGATTTGTCAATGTCTTTCACTTGTCATTTTATTACTGATCCATTTATAGAATTTATCTTCAGACAGATAATCTGTTGCTTGAGTAGTGACTTGTACTGTGTGTGTTCTTGCTGCCACTACAAAAACTGAAAGATCTGGTGAATTGACCAATAGTTCGATATCTCTGCACTGATCAACATGGAGCACACTATATATTATAATGTATATACTATAATAGAACCCAAAACCTTGTTGTCTCCAGCGCACAGTAAATACTGCTAAAAGAAGTTGTAGAAGAATGATTAGATTGGTTAAGCATTCATTTCCCACTCTTCATCGTTAGGCATTCACGTGTCGTGGCCTCGCCATCAGTTAAAACAACCAAAACGGGATTTTAAAGCGGACAGGATATCGGAAATGCCCTAAAGGACACGTCCAAGGAACCGCCTGGTTCTCCTCCATCACTCTCACTCCAGAAAAGGAAGTGTGTATTTTAATGCACAGCTCAGGTTATCGAAAATATTCCCCCGGGACGTGTCCACTTACACGCGCGCTCCCGTCTCTGGCACGCGCACTGGGACGCGTCTGCGGGTCGGGATCCAAATCTGATTTACTGGGAAGAGTGTGCAAAATAATAAAAAATAAACGAAGCTAGAACTCAAAGTGTAGAATCCCTGCAGATCTATCTATCTATCTATCTATCTATCTATCTATCTATCTATCTATCTATCTATCTATCTATCTATCTATCTAAATATAATATATAAACCACTGATCCATGTTCAATTATATTAAAAATCACTTATATAAAAAAAAAACAACTTTTTATTTTAAAATATTGACTGTTTTCATATTGTAATAATTATTAGTTTGGATTCATTCAATACAATCGAACATCTGTTTCAAAAGAGTTTTTATTACGAATGTTATACACGACAACCAAAACATTTCCAAAAGAAAAAGCTGAATTCTGCATGCCCATATCTCCAGGTCAGGATCTATCTGATAATAATACAATTATTATTAAGAATAAAATCGGGTATTTTTGGTCCTGTATGTGAAGTTAAATGTTCTGTTCATTTCTGCGACTCCTCGAAACATTCAGCATCTGACTCTCGATTTACTGTCATTAAATTAAGATCAAAATATTTCTTCTGTATGAATACACCTCTCATTAATTGATATTATCGTGTACACGATTCCACACTTCCCAAACAAAACAAAACAAAAACAACGAAGAAAGGGAAAAAAAGAAAGAAAACGAAAAGAATAAAAAAAATGTGGGTGGATTGAATCGTGTAATAAAAGAAAGTATAAATTATAACATGGTGTCCTTCAGTCTTTCCAGTTTTGAAGCACCGGAAATGACTTTATTTTTCCATTTAAGTGCAACTGCTTGGTGCTTTCTCTAACACATTCTACTGTAATCAACATGTCCTCCATGTCTACTGTAATAATGTCCTCCATGTCCTCCATGACGCAAAGACCAGCTTCATGTTTTGCATAGCAGGTTGTTGGAGGCATTTTGGACATTGTTATAAAACGTGGTCAAAACAGAGAAGAGAAAAAAATGTCCAGGACCATTCTCACGTGTCAGGTTATCTGGGGACCTGCTCCGGGGACTTGTTGAGGAAAGCCGGGGAGAACATAAGGAACGCGTCGTCTCTGGTCGAAGGCGCGCACGCGACTTCTGCGTTCGTCGGCGACCTCTGCGCGCTCCCGCTGGATTGACACGCGAGGCACGTGCACGCGTTCCCAAGGACGTGACCCGCGCTTGCGTACAGAGACGGGTGTCGGAACGCGCAGAGCAGCTCAGGACGCGGATAAGTATGAGAGAGGAGTCTGAAAGTGTCCAGTGAGCGCAGAGGGCTCGCGAACGCAGGCGCTCCAGACGCGCTGACCGGACCCCCGGCCACGCCAGTCAGGGGGGAGTAGTAGGCCACGGGGAGATGGGAGGAAAACGAGTAGGGCAGGTTGCTCGCGTGGCCCACCATGTAGCTGTAGAAAGCGGGGTCGGCTGGGTGAGGCCACGTCATCGCCAGCCGCTGCCTCTTGTCCTTCATGCGCCGGTTCTGGAACCAGACCTGAAATCAGAAGTCTATTAATTCTTGATACCTCTTTTTTTTTTAGAAACTCAGATGTGGAGGATTATTTTGGAAAATGTAAACACCATAGTTAAAGCGAATGAATAATCACGTGACACCCCATTCATAATAATCCGAATATTCTTCAATGCGCATCAATACCTTAATGGTGGTTTCTGGTAAATTCAAAGCGGCCGCCAGTTCACATCTGCGGGGTCGAGACACGTAATTTTCCCTGTAAAACTCCTTCTCAAGCCGAGCGATCTGCTCCCTGGTGAAAGCCGTGCGGTAGCGTCGCATCTGATCCGAGCCGTACGCGATGCCCCCTGGGCACGTGCTCACTTTCCCACCGTCCACTGTGCTTTCTGTACTGGGACTCGGAGACCCCCGACCTGGACAAATCAGGGATGTGCAATCAGGTATAGACAGACTTTTGTTATAGATATATATATAAGATTATATTAATAACACACACACACACACACACACACACACACACAAATACATTATTATTATGACAGTTATTCTGATATTATTATCCCGAATTATTTGATATAATCCGCATTATTTTTGATTATTTTTTACTGTGGTGACTGTGGAAGGAAAATATGTCACGCATCATGAATATGTGACCAGATACTCACTGGCCACTTTATTAGGAACACCTGTACATCTGCTCATTCGTGCAATTATTCAGCCAATCATGTGGATCTGGATGGTGGTCCATAATTTGAGTTGACAACATGATCCTTTCAGTCTGGAACTGAAGCTATTGTGTATAAAAAATGCGTATAAAAAATTGGTCATGCGATGACATGGCCAGAATTTGATCATAGACTTGTCATGTGTGAACAGTTTAAACTGGTGAGATCATCATCAGTGTGCGTCCCATCACAGAAGCACGAGCATCTTGTGACAGTATCTCGAAGACTTGCTGCTGTTTTTTAAAGAATGAATTCATGCACATGATTAGTATGTTCCTGTAAGTTCTCCTAATGTGGCACGTGAGGGTGTGTATCTGTGTGCATGTAGGTAATTTGCTAATTGAAGGGAATCCCCTTCTAACATGTTCTCGAGAAAGAAACAGTTCTTTACCTTGAGCATTGTGGTGGTAATCCGTACGGTCAGGGGTGCAGCTCACATCCGTCACATCCGTCACATCCGTCCCGTCATAAAAATCCGACTCGTCGGAGCTGCTTGCTTCTTTCCTGGGGAGATCTGAGAGATCTTGGTTCTGCGCACGCGTCTCACTTGCGAGTCTCATTCCCTTCATAGTGCCGCTTTGCGCTTCCTCCATCGATCGGTCTCGTGAACACGGGAAACAGTCCTGGATATTACCGTTTCTTGGAGCTCCCTTCTCTTCTTGGTCTTCAGGAACGTCGGAGAAATTCGAGGCCAGTGCGCCACCTTCGGTCCTCATCGGCCCATCCTTTCTGCTCTCCATAACTCTCAGTGCACGGATTCACTTGGTCGTGTTGAGCACTCAGAGAGAGAAGCAGTGAGACCGAGCAGTGAGAAGAGCTGTCTAGAGCGCAGCGCGAGCACTGGGCCGGATCACGCGAGCCCTCCCCTCTCCTGTGCAAAATGTCATTCTTAATAGGACAAAAACGTCATAACGGAAAGCTCGATGACGTCACGCGTGGATTTGACACGAATAAACCGAGCAGCAGAACGAAATAAAATAAAGACAGGGATCAGAAGTTAAACACTATACAGGGTAAAGACCAGCGCGTGCTATACTCATGCCATCCACATTTTCTTGCAGATGTGTTTCTTTTGAAAAATCCCGTGTTTAGGAATACAAATAAAAAAATAAAATAATGTTATTATATCAAACATTTAAAATGAATTTCCAGAGTAATTTGCTTTATAACAAATAATGTGGGTCTCTAAACAAGTATTGCATTATTCAGAAGGAACAGTGAACAGAGCAAACAGTTTTTCTCACTTCTTCTTCTTCTTCACCATGGATTTATCTTTATACTTAAAATCGTCAATCAAAGTTTTAATAGAATGCATTCTTACAGTTTAACAACGTCAGCATTTCTGTCTTCACAAATGTAACAGTGCAAATGAACCTAATTCTGATTCCTAATACCTCAATTAATAATTGCATAATTAATGTGCAGAATTGTGCTGGTTATTAGATTTAAAATACAAGTGTTTTATTGTCATAGGTACAGGAAGCAGTCTGTTACACGATACATTGAAATTCAGAAACCTCAGCAGTCTGACATCAATTGGACATATGGGAAAAAAAGATATTCAAAATGTAGAAAGTTATGATTATTGTGCAGAAACAGAAAACAAAAACGAAAAAAACAAAAGACACAAAAATGTACACATATAATTTTTTCATGCACATAATGCAGAATGTTGAAGTCAGAACATTCACGTTTATTTTGCAAAATTTCAAAACAAGTCACATATTTGCAGAATAATAATAATAATGCGTCTGTTCTCTTCTTTGAGCTTTGTGTTCTGGAGAACCTCAGGAGATGGAGTATTTAGGGAAGGTTATTGCAAAAGGCAAGGCTGAGAGCACTTCATGCTTTCAGGGAGGAACCTTCTTTCCGTTCTTCTCTGATTTGGCTTTGATCTGCTCTTAAGCCTGGTGTCTCCTGCTAAAGCACTGACGATGCATCACTACAACTACCTTGACCCTGGTTTTTTTTTTTCAGTGATACTGGAGTCATGTAGTTCAGAGTTCTGGTTTCCAGAGCTAAAGCCATTATCAAGACATAATTAATAATAATTCAATAATGGCATCATCAATTTACCCATTTTTATTTTTTTTTTTTACCAACAAAGAGTCCAAAACTCGTAGTGTGACCATGGTGACAATAAACTCCACTTTTAGACAAAGCTGTCCTTGCGCGCCCTCAGCTGTTCAAACTGAGAATGACAACGTAGGATGTTAAGTCAAATGAACGTTTATTCAACTCTGCTCTCTCTCTCTCTCTCTCTCTCTCTCTCTCTCTCTCTCATACACACACACACACACACACACACGAACTTGAATCAAGACGGTATCATAATAATCGTGTTTATACTTAATAGAAAGCGTAAATTCTAGTAATAGATCACAGTATCGACCCCTCTTTTAACTTTGTAATCGCCCCGATGTTTTTTTTTTTTTTTTTTTTTTCGGGGGTGTGAATTCACTTTACTCTTCCACGCCTTTCTAAATACAGACAAACTGCGAAAAATTGTGATCTAGTTTATAAAAACGTTTTCATACACATACAATTACACACGCGTCTTGTGCGCATCTGGCAACCTGATTAACACGTATTAATTATTCACATATAATACTAATCATTAAATCGATATCAAACACACATCTATTGTTTACAAAGTAATGAAATGTTCATAGGATTATGAAGGCATTTGTATAATTTTTTTTCCATACTCGAGGAATTCATTTCAAGTAGGAAATAATGACTCAGTGAGGAAGAAATCAAATACTCTGAAAAATATTCGGCAATTTGTTGTTACAGTGTTGGTGATTATGTGCATGAAAAAGTATGTGTAAAAATATTTAAATGTGCATTTATAATTACATTTATTGACATTTTCCAAAAAAGCTACAGCTAAAATAACTGTTAGTTTACAGGATCGAATAATCGTTCCGAATAAATGTTGCTGCTGTTTTACATTGACGCGATTTAACAGAACATTTTTATTCGAATTAATCGTTTCTTTATGCAGTTTATATGGATGTTGGTTCATGTCTGAAAATATACTAAATATTTAGTTGATGTTATTATTATATATTTATTATATAACTGATGTTTATTTACACGTTTGAAAGAAAAACATCTTTATGAACTATCAATGAATCATTTTTTTTTCATCCACCAATTAAAAGCTCGCAAAACTGCCATCCATTTTATTTCCTGTATTTGTGCACCGATGACGCGATTGTTTATTGTATATTCGATATTTAATTTAAACTTCAATATTTGCATCCAAAACAAAACTTTTGCAAATGTCATTAACGTTATTAGTCTTCATCACAGGGCATCAGGGAACACAACGCAAGACTGTATCATAAATCAAACTATATTTATTTGCTTGTTTTTTTTATTTGTTTATTCACACGAATAAACAATTACTGTGCTCAACGTTTTTTCAAACGTATATTGTATAACCTGCTTTTACACCACATAATTACAGGCTCTGCTGTAATCTGCTCTGGTTTATAGCTGTAATTGAAACAGGATGGTGGAGCAAATCCAGTCACGTTCACAGAACTGTTCAGTTTCGTGCCATCTCTGTTCAACTAAAAATAATCTAGAGAGTTTAAAAGTTGCTGTAGTAGAGGGATAAACTGTGGCAATATTACACCTGAGCTCCATTTATAATATTAATCCATTTTAAGTTCTGATTTTATTTTCATTAATAAGTCCATGTTGGAATCTACAGGGGGGTTTGTGCTTCATCCACGGTGTGATTTCACCTCAGGCCCAGTGTTTCCAAGATCCACCACAACCGTAAATAGAATTAAAGGTTGTGTGTCTGTGTGTGTGTGTGTGTGTGTGTGTGTGTGTGTGTGTGTGTGTGTGTGTGTGATTTCCCCTCATGCCATGTTTACTTAAATAAAATGTCCAATTTCCAAAAACACTTTAAATACGCATTTTACTGTGAACGCAGAAACTCTAACATTATTATTCTGACGAAATATTTCCAATCTTTCTGACACTTTTGGCTTTTCATAGTTCCCGGTCCGTGAGCTTTTCATGAGATTCATGAGAGTTTTTTTTTGTTGTTTTTTTTTCACCAAAACAGAGATTTTACCATCATTCACAAATACAATTTCAGTATTTATAAATTTTGATCATATGGAGAGTCTAAATGATCTCATCTAACACTTATATGGTAAAGCAGGTCTGGTAGTGAAGATGCAGTCCGGTTCTGTAGGGAACAGAGGGATAACGGTGTGGGTCACTCCGCTGCACATGCGCAATAACGTCACCTCGAGAAACTCATGTCCGCGGTTATAACAAAAAAAAGAAGCAAACTATTTAATACAAATGATCTTTACATTAAAACAAAATGAAAGAGCAATATTATAATGTATGTTAAATTAAAATGTAAATATTATTGAATACTCTGGTCTCAAATTTGCATCCTTAAAAACACACAAAGTGTTTAGAGTGTTGGAGTATTTGTCGCTTTTTTACATGAAGTTAATGATTATTTCAATTCCAAAGTGTTTTTATAGGAATCAAATAACCACAACCACATCTGGAGTTGTGCTGGAGGCAAGACGCAGCACTCAGACACAATATTCATGCTGATATTTAAACGGACAAGGGACAGTGGTGTTTGGGTTAGAATACACATCTGGAGTGAGTGATTGAATTGAATTGAACAGCTGGATTTTGGGGAGTGAAACCGGCGGTCTAAAGAACGAGTGTAGGTGATCAACGTAACTAAGATTTTTCTGAACATAATAATAATAATAATAATAATAATAATAATAATAATGAAATTAACAGTAATGAGTTTACTACTACTACTACTACTACTACTACTACTACTACTACTACTACTACTACTACTACTACTACTACTACTACTACTACTACTACTACTACTACTACTACTACTACTAATCAGCTGTAGACCAGTGAATCTTCTGAAACTCCATAACACTGAGTTAGTGTTATTCCAAATCTGGATGGAATAGGGTACACAAAAATTTTCCTTTTTTCCATCCGCCATTTTGTTCCGAACGCTGTTAGTTTCTCTTTATAATGTAAACATGATGCACCACATCTCCCATTACAACTTTTCATCAGCAGTCATTTTTTTTACGTCTGTTTCTTTAAAAGACATTTTCGAATAATTGCACGGAAACATCTGACTGCACCCCCGTGTTCTGAAAGGCCTTCAAAACACATGGCTCGGTTCTGTGAACATTTAACATCTTTTTTTCCTCTATACTTTTTCATTTTTAATTTGTAATTAATCAAAAAAAATAGACCTTTAATTAAATGCTATATTGGGTTGCATGTCGCTGTACTCTTCCGTCTATTATTATTATTATTATTATTATTATTATTATTATTATTATTATTATTATTATTATTATTACATAAACATATGGTGTCAAAAAACAAAAACAAAAAAAACCAATAAGAAAACCAATAAAAATACAAAAAAAAAGGTTTGAAATAAAGAAAATAAAAATAAGAATAATAAAAACCACATAACGGCGTTTAATTCCATTTACAAAAGATGGATTTAGAATATAATTATTATCAAAAGTCTGCTACAATGGATCAGGACCAACACAATGATGGAACTGTAATGAATGAATATTTGGTGCCACCCAAATGAGGACGGGTTTCTTTAAAGGTTTATACTATCTGAGGTTCGTTTTTCCTTCTCGCATGAAGATTGATTATTTGAATTTAATTTAATTGTATAATTGATTTTTTTCTGCTCCTACACATGGTGCTGCAAACAGAGAGCAAGTGAACAAAAAATCCTTTCAAAAATACATTCAAAAACATTAGTCAATAAATAATAATACAATTATACTACTTTTTGTGGACACTGAGAAGGTCTTTCAAAGCCTGAATGGACCAATCGGCTGACATTTAACTTGACCTTGGCCACACACACACACAGAGAGAAAGAGAGAGAAAGAGAGAGAGAGAGAGAGAGATAGAGAGAGAGAGAGAGAGAGAGAGAGAGAGACTTGTCTGTCTTAACATCTCGTAAACTTAACGGAAGCCGCCTGGACTTTAATCGCGTTAGCAAACATCTCCCATGTGAACATTTCTTCTTACTGTTGATAGTCTTTGTGATGTTGGGTGTCTCGTCATAATATGAACTCACTATGAGGTATCAGGATTCAGGACACAGCATGGTAAAGTGGGTCGAGCACGTTTCTCTAACACACGACTACTAAAACTCGACTTGGAGTGTTTTCTGTCTTTTTTTTCTGTAAAAAAAAAAAAAAGGCTTCATAATTATTGAGATCTACAGAAAATGTAAAATATGAGATGAATAAAGATGTAGACCTCAGACAAAGAAAAATATGGGAAATTGAATTTGGATCATTATGTCCATAAATTCATGGTGGATTAACAGTTATCTCGTGTTTGCATGTTTTTGTTGTTGTTTGTGTTGGAACACCTCTCCATTTCCTTAAATGCGAACGTTCGCAGCACATTTTCTTTCTTTCAAATGCGTGTTGCTTAAAACGTCCTCCTAGACACGTCACATGGACACATGAGCCAATGGCAACACGGTATTGGGAGGCCCGTGGGGCGCGTCTGAGACTCTTGGCTCCTGAAAAAATTGCTTCATCCGCTGGTGTTCATTTCCAGAAGTCTTTCCAGGGAAGGAGCCACACGTTTTCCCCGATGCCCGACTGGATATGACAACGTCACTGGTCCTGCGTCCACGATGGACCGACCCGGTCATGTTTTTGTATGACAACACGAGCGCACTGGAGGACGCAAGCAAAAACATGGAGGCATTTGCGGGAGGTAATTTGGCCCCGAGCTCGTGCAGAAATCTTTTGGCTCCCAGCGTTGCTTACACGTCATGCGAAGTGACTACAGGAGATGGAGAGGCTGGGAAACCATGCAGCACGACCTCACAGGGATCTGGCGGCGCGTCACTGCCTTATGGGTATTTTGGCAGCGGTGGATATTACTCATGCCAAGTGTCTCATCCACATTGGGCTGGCAGTGTGGTTAAATCGTCTGCCCATTCACCAGCGTCTGCTACCTCTCAATACGGGGATAAATATATGGATATGTCAGCTCCTTCGGCTGAAGATTATGTTTCTTCTAGAGCCAGGGAGTTCGCATTCTATCCGAACTATGGATCGAGTCTGTACCAGCCTGTTGCTGGGTACCTGGATGTACCCGTAGTGCAGGCTGTGAGTGGGCATTCGGAGCACAGGACCGAGTCTTCAGTTTTGGGGGACCCGTGGGGGATCAGCGCGAGCGGGTGGAACGCACAAGCATGTGGTGAGAAGGAGCAGCCGCTTACAGGACACGCGTGGAAATCCTCGATACCAGGTGAACCATTTAGGAGAAATCTGTTGAATAAAAAAATAAACGAAATATTATCATAATAGCATTTGTATGACATTATTATTTATATTCCAGACTCAGTTCCTCACAGGGAAGCAGACTCGAGTTCGTTCCGGCGCGGCAGGAAGAAACGCGTCCCCTATTCAAAGGTGCAACTCAAAGAGCTCGAGCGCGAATATCTAGCCAACAAGTTCATTACCAAGGACAAGAGAAGAAGGATATCGGTAATGACCAACCTTTCTGAACGGCAGGTGACCATCTGGTTTCAGAACCGGCGCGTAAAAGAGAAGAAAACTGTCAACAAATTCATTAAAAACTAAACTCCAGGCTGTGGCGCGCGCTTTGTCTTTACCGCAACCAAACTCCAGAAAACAATACAAAGAAAACAATATGTACACCATGTTTCATAAAATCTCCTGTAATGACTGAAGGGTCGTCAGATGAAGACTGCTCCTATTCAAAACTCCAACAAACCAAAGTTGTTTTTGTGCATTTTTGCAATTTGATATACTGTTTCTCTGTTTGTACATGTACACCTTTTGTAATTTTGTCTGTATAACAACAACAACAACAACAACAACAACAACAACAATAATAATAATAATAATAATAATAATAATAATAATAATAATAATAATAATAATAATAATAATAATAATAATGAATCCTTCTTTATTTATCTACCAAAACACTGACTCATATGCGCCCATGTCTAAGCGAATAAACACTTTCCACTCCCACTCCAGTACTCCACCGACACGATCAACAAAATAAACCCTTTTATTCAAATGATCTCTACAATTCAGCCAGAAATCTGACAACTTTAGGGAATGTATTTACGGCTTTGTGATTCATCTGCGCGGTTTTTTTTTGTTAACTTCAATGTGTTTGTGTAAAAAAAAGCAGCAATGGAATTTACATAAATCATTATACACAACTTTATTTTCCATTCTGTTCCGCGTTTTATTCTGGACGAAATCAAAACATCATGCTGGTCTGCGAACTCATATGCGGAGCTGCAGTGACCCCTACTGGACAGTTGGTATTGCTTCAGGCTATTAACTGTGATTCATTTAAATCCTAAAACAACAAGAGGAACAAATAAACAGGACTGAGTTCCTAAACATTTTACATGATGTAGTGTGGATTTTACCCATGACAGCAGATTTACATTTATTACTACTTAGAGTAAATAGTCTTTAAAACATAGCAATAGCAATAGTAATAATAATAGTATTCTATTCTATTCTATTCTATTCTATTCTATTCTTAACTTGTGCTATTTTTATTATCATTTACAGGAATCCCTGAAACTCGTAGCTGGTTACTGCAGAATCACTAACAAATTCGTCATCCATCTGATTTACTGTGATTGCTCCAGTTTTTATTTTTTACTGTACAACGGACAATTATTTTAATATTCTTCCTTTACTTGCTCCTGAAAGATCCTTGTTTTCGTGTTTTTTTCTGTTAATTAAACGTTTAAGATAAACACGATTATTGCGTATTTTAGGGAAAAACTTAACCGTCACAAACAAACTAACACACATTTTAGACTCTAGCAATTAATGATTGTGTAGATTCTTTTTTATATTTCCAGATCAGAACATTAAAATACAGCAGACATCATTTGATATTATTTTTTAAATAATTTTTATATATTAGTCTGTTCCAGAGGTATTCTTTCTTTCTTTCTTTCTTTCTTTCTTTCTTTCTTTCTTTCTTTCTTTCTTTCTTTCTTTCTTTCCGATGTCACAACAAATACATTATTTTTATTAACCGTCCAATGTACAAATGGTATAGTGTTTGAGTGATTTGTAAAGTTGTGAAATAAAAAGTGCCCTGACCAAATACGAGTAAGAGTCGCAGTAAAAACGCGTTTCTTGCGCCCTCTAACGAGCAAAAATAAAAATCGCTTAAAATGCCTGAATGTACGCGAAGTAAAAAAATATATATACTGTGTACATATATATATATATATATATATTTAATTTTTAATTTATTTTTGATGTTTCTCACTGAGTTTCATTAAAAAATATGTGAAACAATTATAATATATGTTATAATGTACACATATTTTCAATAATAATGCTTTTTAACAAAAACCTAATTCATTAAATTCACTGCAGTGGTATGAGCTTTTCCACTTAATAGCTACATCTCTTATCTTTTATTTCGTCTATAATAATAAAAAACACACAGTAGAAATCTAAACTATAACATGTAACTATTGCACTTATATTTCATATTCACTAAAGTACATAAATATTTAGGCTTTGACAAAGTTATTGTTAGTTTGTAGGTCTGAATGACAGGTGTTTCTCATTGCTTTGAGTTTCAGATGCTGAATTTAGGTGAAGATGGTTGGAGAAAAACAAAATCTAAATACCACAATACCACACTGTGATATAATTGATCCAGATGCATTTAATAGTCCAGTAATAAAAAAATCCAAGGATCTCAGGAGACAGATGCACTTTATTCAGTCTCCTCAGGATTTAAAGATGCTGTTGTACCATAACAAAAATTGCAGAGTTACAGTGCCACGACTGCTCCTTAGAGACGTGGACACCTAAGAACTTGAAGCCAACACTATTAATGGAGTTTGGAAGAGTGAATACTGTTTTTCTTTTTTTCTACAGTGTCTACAATAATCTCTTTATGATCATGATCAGGAGAATTATTTAGGAATATGTTAAATAAAACATGGATTGCTTAGGTCAGGTCTCTTTTACAGAGTTTGGCGCATGTTCTTATGCAGTGTTACTTACATTCATCTCATTTGGAGATTAAAGGTCTAAAGGTCTGGGATTTGGACTCACAGGCTTCGAAAACAGTTTCTCCCAGAGGGAGAAGCGAAGAACCCACTTCACACACACACACACACACACACACACACACACACACACACTCAGATATACACATGTATGTTCAAAACTGTTACTAACCAAATTCTACTAAACCAATTCTCATGAAACCTCCATGAGCAGATGTGCAGCTCTTTAGTAGGACTTTTGGCCGGCCTATACAAGGTGTGTGATTTTAGCAGCCAGGTTTAACTAACAAATGTTAAATAACAAAAAGTGATACGATTTTTTTAGAAGCGCTGCGATTAAGGCGATTCTTTTAAAACTGACCTCTTGTCTGTACAGATTTTTCTCTGCTCAGGTAAAGGGGAAAATGTAGACTTTTTAATGATGCTGTTTTTATATTTGTATTTATATATACATTCAGTGGTTGTTGGTTTGAGAGAAGCAGATGTAGAGGACAGATTATTATGGAGACTGATAACTGTGGCGACCCCTAATGGGAGCAGCCAAAATAAAAGAATAGTTGCATGTACAAGGTGCCGCTTTATTTGTGGTTACAAACATTTCATCTCACTCCATTCAGTATCTGTACTTATTTAACCTTGCACACGTTCATCATGTTCAACAGATATAAGACTCCATAACAGATACTGAGGTAGAAACTAAGTTATTACGATGTATGGAGGTGTGAGGAACACACCCAGTGATAAAGATGTGCTAGTGATTAAATCCAACATTGCTGCAGGTCAGAAAACAGAAGGAAACGTTTAATGAAAGACCAATAAATCCCCATTCAGCAGTTACAGTGCAGTAGAGTAAAGAGCATGCACGAGCGAATCAATGCTTTTGTGAACTTCTGTAAAAGATTTTATGTACAGTTTTATAAGCAGGTTTATAGGCTAAGATTTTCTTACAGCAAAATGATTATACAAACTAAAAACACCAGTCAATGTGGCCGATTCAGTCATTTTAAAGCGGTTATAAAATTATAATGTACATTTCCGTTTATATTTATAAATCAGCACATTCTTTCGAGCAGTGCTTATTAATATTACCTACAAATGACTGCTCGTTCTACTGATTAGTTTCCTGCACACTGGGCATCAAGTCAGTGGATATTTTAAAGATAAAAACCAATGTGCTGTAAATGCTGTACAAACAGTTTTTGTAGTTGCATATTTATAAATAACAAAAGCAATTAGACTCTGGTACACTGTCATGTGATCTTAAATGTAAGAATATCAGTAATGTCATCTATAAATATGCTCATTCATACAATACACCAACACAGGCCATGCTTATTATACTTCTACTGTTTAACTGTTGACAAAAGCCACGTAGGCAGTTGTTGTATCGAGGACATTAATGATAATACATTAACTCAGTTTTTCATTTCAACTATAAGAAAAAAAATATTATTTGAGATTAAACAATAATGTGTTTTGTGTAATCCTGTGTTGGGGCTCAGTGTGATTTCTTTCGCCTGTTTTGAATTTATTTTGCGAAATATTTTTGACCAACTTTCATGAAATTGGAAAGAAAAAATACCTAAAAAAATGAACACAATCCTGATTTAAACAAAAAAACACTGTTGTGGTGGACTAGCTTTGGAGTATGGAGTTTGGAGCATGGTCCATGAGGAATGTGTATAAAAGGCGGAGCCAAATCAGTTGAATTTTACTTTGAGTGCTCACAAGCTTGAGACGAAGAAGAAATATCTATATATAATTTTTCCAAACAGGATGTAAGAGTGTAGCTCAGGAACGTATTCAGGAGCACCCTACACTTACCCAACCAAATTTCACCAATAATCATTGTCATCATTGTGGTTGGATCTGAAAAAAAAGTTGTTTTATACAAAAAACTCCAAATAAATAGAGATTGGCTATGCATCAACGTGCTTTGGCAGATTCCCAATGCTCTAGCCAAGTCACAAATAAACCAAGCTGAGATCTTCCCGTTTATATCTGTTGATGCAGGGATCTAAAGACACAATAATGATGTTCCATCTGTAGAGCAATCTTTCTTAAGCACGAAGCCCCTCCCACAAGAAGAAGCTATAGGTCGAGAGGCATGGCAGACAGCAGTATCTGATAGGTCAATAGTGATAGCCGGTGTTAGAAATCACGTGTCACGTCACGTGTTGATCTAGAAACGGTTAGACACACCTCACTGGCAACCAAAACACGTGTATGAATGCTTTATGCGTGTAGGTGAAGTGCTTCTTCTCATAGTCAGAACCCTCAAAACGGAAATGATTTCGTTTTCCAGCAGTGAATACACACACCACACAAACTGCATTTCTATTGTGGCTTCTATTAGAATTCGTTGTCAAATTTTTTTATTCGAATGCAAATTGTATATATGGTTTTACCTTGTTTGCTGCACCTCTCAGTAAACTGAATGCCCAAAGCATTTGGTTTGTTTATGAGATAAAATAAAACCCCTCAGAACTCGAGCCTGAGGATGTAAACGCCTTTGGAGCATTGCAGCCAGTTTATTCCGCTTTTGTGACATTTTATTGCTTGCTGTTCTGTGCGGCTCGTCACTTTGGTGAGAGTCAAGCCACAGTGCAGGACTGAGACTTCCGGACTAAACACTACACAATACCAGATTTGGATTACAGGTTAGAAATGTGTTGTACCGCACTGGTGAGTTGTTTTGATGTAAATAGATTTTTACTAGTAGGTTTTACTTCAGCCTATAAATTGAAAGTACGCTTATTTACAGTTTTCTGATCTTAGACTGTGGAGTGGTTTAGGTAGTTTCATGTTGTTGGGGTTACATTTCCATCTCTGCAACAGGAAGCTGTCTTAATTGCTACAGTTCAATTCGGCAGAAAAATGTTTTTGTGTGCATTTTGGTTGAATGAACTCATCACGCCTTTATTACTTTATTGTTGATTGTAGAACGCAAAGCGAAGTTTAGATGTTTGAACATGGAACAGACAAGGCCTCCAGTAGAGGTCTATACGTGGCACAGAACTTTTTAATAGGCTTCTCCCACTTTCGTTTAAAAGGTATGAAATGCAGCTGGAGACAAAACGCTTGGATGTGGTTTATGGCAGCATTCCGGCGCACAGCATCTTATTATCTGCCTTATAAATACGTAAATAACGAATGAGGTTAAAACAAAATGTCCACTCGTGTTAACAGACTTTTACAGCCCCGGTACCATGTCTTCTCCTTTTCCTTTCACAGTGAAGGTGGCTTCATTTCCTGCTGTAAAACAACTCTCTACGGCATGGTTTTCTTTTTCACCAGGCATGTGTGTTTGATTTTGAAATACTGTGATTTAACACAGTTGGACGGTGTGGCGCGTGAGTTTTGTCCGTGTCATTTTTTTTCTAGGAGAATAAATACATAAATAAATAACCAAATTCAATTTATTTGCCTAAACAAAAAGAAAATCCTGCTTAATAATAATGTGTGTAGATTGGCATTTTTGTACTTGTGCACAATCGGACAATAACATTTATAATAATAATAATAATTACTATTATTCTTATTATCATCATTAATGTTGTTGTTGATGAGGATGACGTTGTTCTGAATAAATATACATCCGTTTGTTTGTACATTTACATTGTAATAATTGCAGTCGCTCCCTAAAGCGTTATGTTTTAGTTTACTTTTTTTTTTACAATTGAAAAATAAATCCAATAGAAGTGACCTGTTCCGATAAGATGTATATGTCAGAAAGCAACATGGTTCATTAAGAGAATTGAGAGAACATGATTAATCTGATTTAATCAGAGCTCTAATAAACTTTTCTTTGTTGGACTCCGCCCTAAAAACAGAGTCGATTTTTTTAAATTAGTCCACAATTTGCATTTGTTTGGAATTCTAGCTGAATCTCATTATTTATATTCTGTAAAGTATATTTGTTTATATACACAAAAGACGCACTGGTATTTATGTTGCCCCAACATGAATAAATTGGACTTCAGAACATAGAATTATTGTTTTTATTGTTTTTTTGTTTTTGTTTTTGTTTTTGCTTTGTTTGTTAGACACAGTCTTTTTGCAATCGGGTATGTTCATGTTTTTGTGTTTGTAAAGTTTACGATGCATTACTGTTGCGTCTGTCTTGTTTCTTTACATTAATATAACTGTATTATTATTATTATTATTATTATTATTATTATTATGTTACTGAATTGACCAGAAGCACTGAGTCAGCTATTATTGTAAATGAGGAGGTCTGGGGTTCAGCCGTAGTTCTAGTTTATCCAAAAGGTCTTCAGTGGGGTTGCTCTTTGCAGGACACTCGAGTTCTTCCACGCCAACCTTCACACCCACAACCATGATTTCATGGAGCGCGCTTTGTGAACAGGAGGCTCGTGCAGGTCTTGGGGAAATTGTAATATTCTTTCCAACGCTTCTGACTTTATTGTGATAATATGAGGAACAATTACATGTGTGTTTTCTAACCAGGGGAACACAAACTTTTGGTTATATTATACATATATCACGGTTCTTGCATAAAAATATTCTTTGACGGAAAATGTGGAATTATTTTGTCAATAATTTAAATACAAAATACATTAATATTATATATTATACAATTAAATTAAAATTTGGAAAATGCAGTTATTTATTTTTTATTTTATTTATTACCTATTCTAATACAACGAATACTACACACACATTATGTATCTATTTGCACGACGAGCTTCGATTGATTTATTGATGCGCGTACCTCTCCCCACGATCACGTGCCCACGTAACCCAATCAAATAGCAGCCTGCCTTCCACTTATTCCACAAAGGGGGATCTCGCGTTTAATGATTGCGTGTAATATTTTTTGGGAGATTGGTGGTGTATACCAGTTGGTTTGTGAGTGGGAATATAATCACCGCCATGTCCACATCAGGAGCTCTGGCAGGATACTATTCTTTCCTCGCGCCGGAGATCGAGGAATCCCATTTCTCCTCAAGCTCGGGGCTTCTTCAGCAGCCGAGGGTCTCATCTTTACCACCCGAGCGCGCACCCGGTATATTTCCTTCAAAACAGCCTGGATACGCAAATACAGGATGGGGCCACGTCTCGGAGCAGAGGTTCAGTGGGGTAAAATCCGGGTATCTCTCTCAGGCAGAGGCTCAGCCCGCGCAGAATGGAGACCCAACACAGTCGTGGCTCGTGGACACGGTTATGCCTCTAACTGAACTGGCGACGGTGCATCACCAATACCCCACCAAACTGGAGGTGCTCGGAACTAGTTACGGTGGGGTTTTCTCTAGTCCTCGTGCTGTTTCTGAGCAACCAATAAACGGTGCGTGTAACACGGACGCTTTTTCAATCCGGACAGATGAAGGAGACAAGAACGAGGAGAAGAAGGGAATCGATCCAAGTAAGATCAAGTGGTTATTATGTTCATTTACAAGGTCGTTGGCGCGTAGACTTCATTTGATGTAGTAGTGTGTTGCAGGTCTTCTATTAGAGTCTCTTACCCTTGCTTCCTCTACTCTTCCCCCCCACCCCAGACAACCCCGTGTCCAACTGGCTTCGCGCGAGCTCAACGCGCAAAAAGCGCTGCCCGTACAGTAAACACCAAATCCTGGAACTGGAGAAAGAGTTCCTGTTTAATACGTACCTCACGCGCGAGCGCAGGTACGAGGTCGCGCGGCTACTGAACCTCACTGAAAGACAGGTTAAAATCTGGTTCCAAAATCGCAGGATGAAGGTGAAGAAGCTGAAAAAAGACTGCACGAAAGACAATTAAAACGTTTGCACAAAAACCTAATTCGATTTTTACGCAAAATGGAACAAGTGCTGTTTACATTTTATCTTCTTAATGTTTATTTACGCCATAGCTGTAAAGACATTCGAGTTATTTTTCTTTAGATTTTTAGTCTAATCGACCAAACTACTGGAAACCTCGAATTTGATTGTTATGTAGTGCTATATAATTTTTTTTTTCATATTATGGGATTAGGGAAATTATAAGCGCTTTAGAGTTTATTCTACAATGTTGTTAAGAACCTTAGTTTAGTGTCTTTAGTACCTCAATTTTAATAATAATAATAATAACAATAACAATAATAATAATAATAATAATAATATTTTATAATTTTTTTGATCAGTGTCGAGCCTTTAAAAAAAGGACTAATTATTTTGTAATTTTTTTTAATTATTATTATTTTGTAAATAAAGACAATGGAAACGATAAATCGCATAGATATTCAGAACCAATGTAGTCAGCAAAAATACCTCACGGTCTTATGACTGCCTAGAATATTGTGTTGCTTATTTAAAACATGTGATTTGTATTTTATTTATTGAATAATAAAACATTTCTTAAACAGGCTCTGGCTACATATTAATTATTAGTATTATTATTATCATTATCACAAAGTCGGGTGTGTTACATTTTACGGTTTCCCCTCTGAGCAGAGGTATTTGAATTATATATTAGATCCTCACACATGTTCACACTTGCTGAGGAATTGTGTTCTCGGCTGTTTAGTTGAAGACGATTTAGCATACAGGACTATAGAAATAGTTTTGGCAGATAAAAACTGTATTTCGCCATAAAAGACAATTACCGCAATAAATGTTTATTGGCTGCACATCGTAGCTGCTTGTAGATTGTCTAAGCTAATAATCTCTACACAAACTAATGTTTATAATATGGAATTTTGCTTAAACTACAATAATATATGTAAGTATTTTTTGGTATTTACTAAAGACTGCATGAGGTGGTTAGGGAACACAGATGGACGGAGGCTTCAAAGGTCTTATGAAGGACACTAGACTATTAACTGCATTCCGACTTTAATGGTTTTATGGCAGTCGAGGCACAATTAGGACGTTTTCAGAGTCCCAGTACCAATTTAGACTCTTTCTATCACCATTTCCCTTCTTCTGTGTGGCGGCACAAAGGCACCGGATATCATTTAGTTTTATTGGCTAAAACTGGCTGTTTGGTGTAAAACGTTGCTGAGAGGCTGCACAATATCAAGATGTACACGAGACAGCGTTTGGGCTTTGTAATTGTTTACAGTCATGCAGAATTAAGCCACGCCTTTTTTCGCATTTGCAAACACCAGCTTGGTTCTTAACTGGACATTGTAGTTGGACACAACGATATTAAACTAATCTAATGGTGGTGGATTAGTGATTTAGATGTATGTATTATGATCTGACTTTAAAATCCCACCACCAAGCAGCCACTCCTGGGCCTTTGAGCAAGAAGACCCTTAACCCTAAACAGCCCAGTTGTATAACAAGTTCATAAGGGCGTCTGCAAAAATGACAAAAATAGAAATATAATCTTAGAAGCAGTCGTTAACAGCCCACAGGTAACTAAATAATGGTGTAGATTTTAACAACAAAAAGGTCTCGATATTATATGTGGCTATTTTTTAAAACATTGAGAAATTCAATAATGAATTGAATCAATAATTAACATTCAGCATCTGTGGTTGCCGTGACCCTTGTTACATTTAGCAAATAGAAAAATATAAAATAATTAATATAAATATCCATTTTTCTTAAAAATTCTCACTGTTTATAGACCGAGCGTTGGGTTTCATTCTGCACCACGAAATCAACACATGTACAAAAACGAGTCAAAAAAGAGTACACCCTATACATACAAAATGTATTGGATTGTAAATGTTAGTAATGTATATTTTCATTATTTTGCATATAATAATTTGCTTTTAATGCTGCAGTTTGGTCCTCATAATGTATTTCAACTAGAAACGAATTGCTACAAAGTCATGTTTGTAACGCATTTTGCACCTCCGTTTGTGTGTGTGTGTGTGTGTGTGTGTGTGTGTTTGTGTTGTAGAAAAACTTGATCTGAAATATTTTATAGCATGATTAATAGCAAAAAAACGTGTAAAACAGCCATTTTAAAATGCTGCTGATTGAGGTATGAATGTGAACGAGTTCCACTGAAAAGCCAGAAAAACACAAATCCTCGTTCACTGGTTATTCAGAATGTCACGGAGTGGCCATGTGACTCCAGCAGCCCAATCCCTGTGGGGGTCTGTCGGCGTGGGCTGCAGCTATAAAGGCATCGTATATCACCATGCCTCGTAAAATCGACCTCAAAGATCCAGGAATTTCTGGCTCTGAATTTCACGTGGAATAAAAATCGAATTGATATAGTTGATATAATGAATTAGCGTGGAATGGACATTTGGCTATTACACGGGCAGATTCGTGGAAGGACGCGTGGATCTGTCGCACTCAGATGGAAATGGTATCAAGTGTATCCTCAGAGAAGAACATCAGGTATGGCTCCTGCTTTGCTGTAAAAGCTTAACTGACAGAAAGATCTCGTACCCTCAGGTCATGTTCTGTAGAGAACTGGAGCATTTATAGAGCTGCTGATGTTTGTGCAATATTTATTTTTTTATTTTGAAGCGTAATTGCTATCAATTATTATGTTCATATTTTGCAGAATTGTTGCATTTAACCATCATGACCAAGAAAAACCCCTAATGATTTGAGGTTCGTGTGTGTGTGTTACATTATTATCTATTTTTATCCTTGTATAATCTATTATCATTATAATATAATATAGAATTGATCTAAAATAATGTTCTGAATAGTTATTATCGTTTCCACAAGCAAAAAAAAAAAATCCAGACAAAAATATTTTTGTATTATTGATTTTTTTTAACAATTTTTATTTTTTGTGCTTCTGTTTTATACAGAAAATGGTTTGATTTAAAAACATTAAATATTCATATATAACAAACATATATGATAATATAACTAGTGTATTTGGTTGCCAATGTTTTTACTCCTAACCTTAACACATTTTTTAATTCTAGATCATGCGGGTTGTAAAAGTGATTCAATGTTATAGGTTTTTGTTTTGAGCTGTTACAGAAAACGACCTTCTGGTGTCGCTGTGACACACAAAAATAGCCGAACTACGTCCTTTACAAGCTGAAACACGTGTTTGTTTCGCATTTTGAATGACGTTTTTGAAGTCAAACGATTAAATGTAGTTTATTAAAGTAACAAATGTATTCAGAAAGATCTAAAAACACCGCCTGGTCCCTCTAAACTACTGTATAATGAGTTTATAGCAGTATTAAGAGTCCACTTGGTGTTGCTGAACATATGACCATCTGATCAGAAGCTACTAATTTCTACAGTTCCTACAAACAACAAGGACACTGCAAGTAGTCGTGAATTTAAAGATTATACCCCATATTTTTTATTTGCTTTTGTTGCTCTTTGATTAAAATAGGCTTGGCTCACTGAACATTCAATATAATACTCAAAATGAGCTAGCCTGAGATTTGCCTGTGTGAAGGCTACGAGGAAGGAGGTGTAAAGCCTGGAGTCAGGGGGTTTGCCATGGTAACATCCATGTGATCCAAAGAACCGCTTTGTGAGACTGTGAGACCGTTACAGACATAGAGGTCATTGTCATGATTTAACAGGTGAAACAAAAAACACAAGTAAATAAATTAAGAGATTTACAACCAATAAAACCATTCAGTTTGTGTTCCTCAATGGAGGTCCGAGACTGTTTTTAATAAAACTCAGTCTAGTGCTCTGGAGGTTTTAGCGATGTAAATGTATTTTAAGCGCATTGTTTAATGGATTTTTATTTTTAATGACAAGTAGCAACACATTCCTTCAGGAACATAGATGCAATCATAGAATAAATATTATAATTAGTTTTCATTATTATTTTTGACATTAGGGAGAAGCAGAATCAGAGTCAGAAAGAGCTTTATTGCAAATGAGAAACATCTCCAGCCGCACAAAGTGGCCTCCAAATGAAGAGAACACTATCCAGAGGCAAGCCTGGACGAAGTGGGAAGAACCTCAGGAGCATGTCTAACTCGACCAATAAAAAGAAAAAAGGGGTGACAGGAAGAGAAGGATGTGGATTATTATGTCTCCTTATTGTTGTATGAAAGTTAATGTCACTTTGTAGTTGGGACTCCGGCAAGACTCACTAATCAGCAGAGCTAAAAGGGAGAACCAGAAGGATCATCCTGGTACAGAGGTTCACTCAGATACTTTATAATCAGTGTGAGATGTAATTGGGAGCAGTGTAGATGAATATGTGATCATATTTCCTAGATCTAGTGAGGACTCTTGCTGCTGCATTCTGGACTAACTGAAGCTTATTTCTGCACGAACTCCAACACCCAGACAGTAAAGCGTTACAGTAGTCTAATCTAGATGTTACAAAAACATCTACTAGTTTTTCTGCATCCTGTAACGACATCATATTTCTAATTTTAACAATATTACTAAGGTGAAAGAAGGAGATCCTGGTGATATTATTCACGTGAGACTCAAAGGAAAGACTCGGGTCAATAATCACACCGAGGTCTTTGACAGCCGTACATGCTGAAACAGAAACACCATCCAGAGATGCTACGTAATTCGAAAGTTTACTTCTAGCTGCATTTGGTCCTAGTAAAAGTACTTCTGTCTTATCTGAATTGAGCAGAAGAAAGTTATCATCAGTTAAGATCAATGGTGTCAAAAGCTGCACTAAGGTCGAGCAAAACAAGTAAATAGACAAAACCCTGATCGGAGGCCAATAACAGTCATTTACCACCTTAACTAGCGCCGTCTCTGTGCTATGATGAGGCCGAAATCTTGACTGAGTAGGTGTGAGCAGAACTGCTGTGCTACAACCTTTTCTAGAATTTTGGATATAAAGGGGAGATTTGATATCGGTCTGTAGTTGGACAACTGACATGGGTCAAGGTCAGGTTTCTTAATAAGGGGTTTGATAACTGCAGTTTGAAGGATTTTGGTACAAAACCAGTGCTAATGGAAGATTTAATTATTTTAAAACAGGTTCAATTCCCTTTGGAGTTATCTGTTAGAGGAAACTTGTAGGCGAGGGATCGAGAATGCAGGTTGATGATTTTGATGAGGAATAAAGGAAATTAAGTCACTTAAATAGGAGTAAAACTTGTAATTGATGTTCTGTTATAATTATGATCTACAGGGTTACTTGTAAAATAATTTGGATTTATATTAACCGTCTGGATTTCTTGCCTGATGTTTTCAATTTTATTATTAAAAAAGTTTATGAAATCATTACTACCTATTGATAGTGTGCATGTGAGTGCAGTGCTTTTATTCCCTGTTCATTTTGCTACCGTGCTGAATAAAAATCTAGGATTCTGCTTGTTATTTTCTATGAGGGTGGAGAAATATGCTGATCAGCAGCACTAAGAGATTTTCTATAATTTAGGAGGCTCTCCCAATTCAATTCAATTCATTTTTATTTGTATAGCGCTTTTAACAATGAACATTGTCTCAAAGCAGCTTTACACAGATAATGTGGTGATTAAAAGTAAATATGTTCTTTGTAAGTAAGTTTGTCCCTGATGAGAAACTGTGGAAAGGAAAAACTCAAGGAAGAAACCTTGAGAGGAACCAGACCCAAGAGGAAACCCATCCTCATCTAGGTTGCACAAAATACTATTTAAAATACTGTCAATTTTGTTTAACACCATTAACATTCTAATTTCCCGAGTGGTCTGTTTTAAGGTGTGTGTATGATCATTATACCACTGTGCTCATTTTTATTCTCTGATTATTTTGGTCCTAAGTGGTGCTCCATCATCCAGAGTGTAATTTTTTTTAATGATGAATAAAAATCAACATAAAAAAAGGAATACAAAAGTGTTTTTGCACATGTTTTTTATAAAGTAAGATAAATAAAGAGTAATATTGCACAGAAGGTACAGAAGTGGTATTGCACATATCTTTATTTTTAATGAACAATGGGGATAGCATTTAAGTGTTCATTAGTTAGATTGCCTGGGGGAAGAAACTTTCATTGTGCCTGGCTGTCCTGGTAGTTGGTGTTTATTCGGAGTACTGAGTAGAACTGTGTGAGAAGCTCCTGTGGCAGATTGAACTTCCTCAGCGGCAAAGGAAGTACATCCTCTGTTGGGTTTTTTTAACAACTGAGTCAATGTTATTGTTCCAGTCAATACTCAGTAGTGCCCAGGAACCTGAATGCTGCCACAGTGCTGTCTCCTGAAATCCACAATCGTCTCCACTGATTTGAGCGTGTTGAGCTCCAGGTTGTTATGACTGCACCAGGCAGCCAGCTCCTCAACCTCAATCTATATGCAGATACATCACAGTCTTTGATGAGGATGATGTGGTGTCATCTGCAAACTTCAGGAGCTTGACAGAGAGGTCTGTATAGATGCAGTCATTGGTGCACAGGGAGAAGAGCAGTAGGGTGGGAGCAGTGGGGGGGCACCAGTGCTGATAGTATGGCTGTTTGACATGAATTTCCCCAGTCTCACTAGCTGTTAGAAAGCTGGTGATCCACTGACAGGTAGAGCTAAGAACCGAGAGCTGGGTTAGTTTGATCTGAAAGAATGTTTGATGGCCGAACTTAAGTCCACAAACAGGATCCACGCATTAATCCACGATTTGTCCAGATGTGGCAGGATCACATGTTCACCGCATCATCCACAGACCTGTTTCTCGCTAAGCAAACTGCATGGGGTCCAGCAAAGGTCCAGTAATGTCCTTCAGATAAGCCAACACCAGTCTCTCAAAGACTCAATGACCACAAATGTTAGAACAACAGGTTTGCAGTCATTAAATCCAGTGATTTTTGTTTTTTTAGCAATGGGGATGATGGTGTTAACGTTTAAAGCCGGCAAGCACTTCACACAGTTGCAATTGGACATTACCTACATTACTAAAAGATGTTTTTTTTCTTTTGTTTTAACGTCTCTCCTCTCATCCAAAAAACAAACTCAATCATCTTCAGTTTGCCTGACACTTCTGGAACTTCAAATGGGTTCTAAAGTCACATGAAACCAAAATCGTTTGATTTGTTGCTTACAAAATTCAGAGATTCGTTTTTCATGTGGATATAGTGTTAGGATACATGGCAGCTTGGACTCTATTAAACAACAACAGATTTTAAAGGAACACCTGAATGCCTATGCCAGAAAGCTTAAAATGTGCAGTGGTGGGATCCCTCAGGAGAACAATGATCCAAAACATCAGAATGAACACAAAAATGGTTTAAAATTTTTTTTAAATCAAGTTTCAGCCATGGCCATCCCACTCACGTTATGATGAGCTGAAGAGGTGAGAACACCGGTCGGACTTTTGGACAGTTCGGACAATTTTTCATAGCCTCGAATTTAGCAAAGGTACTAATATATAATATACAATATTTGTGTATAGTTTACTATACAAAACTAATTAAAATGCAGCTCCCTAGTGGTAGAGAACCAGAAATGCAACTCTGGGGATGGGTGGCACATATGGCATGGAATCATTTCCATTTTTTTTTGTTCCTTATCACTACAATATTCATCAACATGCTTTATGTGGAAAAAAGTCCCATAACATCCATTTGTTGTTTTCAGGGAAGCTGAACTATGAAAGAAAAGTGTTAGCTCTCCCACGCCGCTGGATTATCTTATTAATGCAAATACCTTTTTTTTTGTTTATCAAAGCTTCGCTCTTTTTGTGTCCAGTAAAGACACAAATTCCCTTTTCCTTAATGAACGAGAAGCTAAAATGCATTAGCTTAACAAAGAAACATTTACAGTTTGAATATAGAATATAAAAAATCAATCCTAGACTGAAGGATTAGTATACTACAGTATAGACACATCTGCTTATTTAATACTTTTTACAACAAAAACATGTTTTATGAAATCAGATATTAAGATGATGTAGTCCAAGTGTAGTCCATGTACAGATCTAGATGAGCGTACCAGCCCTGACTATGAAAAAGTAGTGGATGCTTCCCATTACTTCTGAATAATGAAGACTAAATTAGGTTATTTTTACACTGAGCTTTCACACTAACTCTTTATTTGTGTTAATGTAAATGATGTTGGGCCAAATTTCATACACACACACACACACACACACACACACACACACACACACACACACACACACACACACACACAATGTTCACAAAGTTCACAATGTAAAATGCTAATCGCCAGAGAAAGGTCTTTAGATCATAATACGTATAATAAGGTTGCACAGCAACAGCAATTATTTTCTACCTCCATGTCATTAACCTTAGCGTGACCTTGGCACAGCTTTGACTCGGCGATTTCTTCTTCTGATCGAAGGGTGGCGCACGATTACAATTTTACCATTGTGGAACTGAATTGTTATTGCAAAAGATTTTCTTTTGGTGCAGATACCAATGGGGTTAATATGCATATAGTTATCTGTGAGTGGTCATTTTTTTAATTAAAAATCATTCCGTGATTTTTGCTTTTTTAACACAGTTTTTTTTCCCAAATTTGAAAATCCCAAGGACAGTTAACACTCACTTCCAGACACTTTATCCGAAACCTTACTTGAATTATCTTGACATATTTGCATGGCGAGTGTGTACCTGCCCCGAGACCACACACACACACACACACACACACACACACACACACACACACACACACACACACACACACACACACAAAATTCATTTCTAACAATTTATGACTATAATTACTGCCCCCCTGTGTTAAGTAAAAATTTCTAGTAAAGATCTAAAGAAACTGTATCTCATACTGTAAATGGCACTTGACGGATTTTTCCATTCGAATTTGTTGGAGAAAATTTTGTTTTCCAATAAAATGGGTCCCTATATGAAATATCATATATCATATTTTCACTGGGAAGTAGTGTCTGAGTTGCTATACGACTATAATCTATGATAAGTATTTTTTTTTTTCATCTCATACTATAACAATGTCTTTCAGAAATATCCGATTTGAAAAATATACAAATCCAAAATTTGTATTACGCCATTAAAATACAGAAATACTCACTTAAGTTCAACAGGTTGGAACTTTCCATTTTTTGGTTCCATTCTTTCTTAGTAGCTCATTTGATGTTTCCATCAACAACAACAAAAAATATTTGAAACATGTTTCATGGCACTGCTCCAAGAAATGAATAATAGGGCATTTAGTTCCTTCAGTTATCCAGGCCGCATGAACTCACTGCCCATAAAAGAGTCACGTGATGGCCATTAAAGTGGGTTTATGGTTTTGGGGAGTTGACAGTATATAGCATTTAACAGCACTGACTCGGTTTCTTGTACCTCTTCATGTAGAGGGTAGAGAAGGAAATTCAGTGCTGCTTGGAAGTCATTGGAAACTCGCCAAATGGATTCGTTTTGCAGGAAATAGTGGTGAGTTTGTATTTATTGTATTAATGGTTTGAACGGTTAGTTACATCTTGTGCGCGTCCATAATCCATAACTTTTTCCAATAAGTTCTATAACATCCGCGTTCAGAAAACAGCGTGTAGTTTATGAACGCTCATAACATGTCCATAAGACAATTACAAGGATTAAAAATCTGTGCAAAATATATAATCTTTTATCTTCTATACATTTATATTCATTTGAAAGAGAAGCGTCATACTCAATATAGACTTCAGGTAGAACTAAAAGTGGGAAGTTTCTTGAAATTATCTCGGAGATTTTTTTGGAGAGCGAAATATAATTTTAGTTTTATAAGATTCTTTGCCTCGTATTTGCACTGCACATGTTCACTGTTTTGGGGGTTTGTGTTATATGGATTTTAAATGGATAAAAAATATCTAAGTATGATCTGATCATTCACCAAGGTTAGCGGTTCCTGTTTGGGTGGTTGGCCATATATTCTGGATGGAATTTTAAATTACACTTGATATCTAAGAATTCAGTCTGAAACAATACTTGTAGCCCATTGAGAAATGTGACTATACACGCATTTTTTTTAAAACAAAAAAACGGTTTTATGTCCCAAAAGTGTTGATCAAAAAGTTCTCAATGAGCGTTCCAAATGTAGAAATCTGCAACTCCTATTAATTACGAAAGGGTCTCATTTAAGTATCTCATCTACTTTTTCCCTGGAAAGAGGGGTGGGGATTTTAGCGATGAGGGGACGAGCAGGGACAATATGGCACAGACAGAAGAGAAATTGGAGGGGAAAATGTCCTCTCACCCGTTCTTGGTTCATCATGAGGTCACCAGTGGCAGGAAGATGAATGTACACAGGCCCTAAACGACCAGCAGAGCTCCAAGTTCAGTGTCATTCTCATTATGCGATCGAGAGCTCAATAAAGACCAAACAGATTCATATGTTTATAAAATGAAACAAACAAAAGAAAATGGCAATTAAAAAAATCAACATTGAATCCGAACATAAAGGTTTAACTGGAAAGATTATTATTCTAAAATCATGCGAAAATATGTTCTACTTTTTGCATTATTGTGTGTTGATCAGAAAAAAAATGACAAAAAATATTACATGTTAATTTATAAAGTCATGAATCATTGAAAGTCCATTTGCTCTTCGACACCAAAACGCAAACGCACTTTTCAGCTTGAGAACGAAAAAAGGTGAAATAATGAACAAATTCCAGTTTATAATTAAGGACAATTTATTTATTAATTTTTTTCGTGATGTGTTTTGTGCTTGAGATGCACAGGGTTAAATTATTATTCAATAAACAGCGATAATATTTATTTCATTATTACAATTATTTGCATTTTTCTGCCTCACTGAACTCAAGCAGCACTTAGATAACAATACAATAGATAGATAGATAGATAGATAGATAGATAGATAGATAGATAGATATCTTTACATATATATATATATATATATATATATATATATTATACATTTCTCAACTTAATATATATATACAGTGGATAAATATAAAGGCAATACTAGTAAAGAGGGTGTAAAGTAAATAGAGAAAGTAAATAGTTATAAGTTTGGCAGTGAAAAATGTGCAGACACTGTTATAAAGGTACCACAAGTAAAAGGTTATAAGGCTTTGGCATTGAAGAATGTGCAAGCTGAATAAACAATACACTAAATATATATATATATACATGAAGGTGAAATATTAGACAAAATGTACAGTAGGTTTTTTATATATACTGTACATAAATAAAATAGTAGTGCAGATGGATAAAAAATACAGTATGTAATATATACATTGTGTGTATAATTGTACAGAAGTTATATACAGTGTGTATACAGTGATCTAACAGTGTAGTGTGGAGTTCAGTAGTGTGATGTGATGGTGGATGGAAAAAAGCTGTCCCTGAACCTGCTGGGTTCTGGTGTGGATGTTCCCGTATCTCCTTCTTGATGGAATGAGGTTAAACAGTTTGTAACTGGGAGTAATGATGTTGTGAGCTCTACACAGATATCTGCTGTGGTGAAGGTGCTCAATGGCAGGTAGTTGGTTGCCAGTGATGCGTTGGGCGGTTTGGACCAGCCTTTAGAATCCCTTAAAAAAATTCTTATTTGTAATGAATCTTTCATTGAACTGAACTCCCATCCTGCTTTATGTATTACAGTAGTTATCTGTGAAATAGTAATGCCAATATGGCGTGTTTTGCTGCTTGATAACGGAGCGATTTGCTCGTGTCAGATTTGTAAATCAGCTCAGTTCATTTGACCAAATAATTAAACTCCTGTAACTGCTATAATATGTGCGTTTTGCACGCAGGATACACACTTGGTTGTTTTTTGTGTGCATGCCACATTATAGAGATTATATTATAGAATTCGGGTACAATCGCTAGTAATGTAAAAAAATAAAAAAATAAAAAAATAAATAAAAAGAGAGGAAAAAAACCCACTTTCTCATAATTTAAATTAATTACCCACGAATAAGTTGAAAAGATATATTTCGTTTTATTCAAAATTGAGTCAATAATATCACCATCATTTTAGACCATTCTCTGATAAGAAAAAAAAAGAAAAATAATTGAAAGTAAATCGTTTGTAAACCTTAACTGTTTTTTATTTATTTATTTAAAGAGCAAGGTTTATTCAGTCAATAAATATATTCGGCTTTTCGATTGCAGAGATAAAAAAAGAGCTTTTAATTGATAATTGAAGGACCGAGCACAGTGACACAGAACCGCGAGAGGACAGTGCAGTTATGCGACCGTTTTCTGCCCTGCATCTGGTTTGAACCTGCTGGAGATGCGATCAGCAGAACATCTCTGTTGTATTTGCTTCTTTATTGAACGCAAACCCTGGTTTTTGTTTCATCTTTCCCTGAACAGACGTGTTTTTTGTGTGTCATTGAGTGAGTGAGCTGCGTTTCTTTGTGTGAACGAGAGCAGAGAAAGGTGAAAGCTGGTTTGAATCTGAGGTCAAAAGTTTACTGCAGAAAACATCGCCTTCCCCAAATAATCACGATGTTTGAGGAGTCTCCTTCCTCTGCCATCATTTTTCAAGTGTCGGGCTTTATTGAATTGTGCATGATGAGAAAAAAACAAACAGTCAAGCAGTTGTGCATTTTAATGAACTGTATGCAAAAAAATAAAGAATACTCATATTAGGTCAGATTAAAATTGAATTAATGTGTTGATCGCTTTTAATGATCACAATTTAAAACCACCAATCAGCTTCCGTGAAGGCTGCAGTATTCAAGCCAATTCGTGAGATTGTATTTATTTAATTTGTTTATAACTGGTGCACGAGAACCTTTCAGAAAAGACGATCTGTAAAACCAGTATAACTCTCTATAATTCTAATCATAAAAATATTACCAACATACCAAACTATTGTCTAAAATCACATGACAATAGTGAAAATGTAAGTAATTATTAAACGGCAAAAACCAACATAAATGCTTATGATTTTTTTTTTTGTCTTCCGGCAATAAAATAATGATTCGTTCTGATATATTTTTTACAATATCGAATATTACAAAATGATTTCATATGGAGATTAGCAACACTGTCAATCCCAAATCTGTGTTTTATTTTTGGTTTTTAATAATCACGAACATTTGATTCCAAAATCACGTGAACACTGTCGCCGTACAACAGATTCACAAACAACGGAATATTTAACCTCATTTTTTTAAATAAATAACTACAAACATTTGAATTATACCGAGTATATTTTAATACTAGCTGCATGTATAAACGTATTCATTAGCGACCAGGTATTGATTTAGATCACTCAGTAAAATACAGAATGAACGTCCACCCGCTCTGCTGTCAAATGACCGGAAGTGCTGGCTGATGGGTGAAATTGATTTGTTCAATATTGTTTGATTAAAAGGTCTTTATCTTTATTTTAGAAAATGTAAAACATAAAGAAGAACAGAAGTTTGCATTCGGCCGCATTTTGAAACATTGCAATTACATTTCGAGTACGACTTTAAATAAATATTCTACAGCCAATCATTGCATAGTATATTTAAGGATTCCATTGTCAAAAAAATGTGTTGGGGAGATTCTACAGAATACACCAATCCTGTCTCTTATTTTTAAAACCACACAATGTGCATTTGCACGCGCCCAATCAGGATGCGAGTTACTGTCCAGTACTGACCACAGCGAGTTAAATATCATATGGAGAAAACTTTTAATTAGTCTGATTGCTCGTGCTGGAAAAGAATTTAACGCACAATAACAGACAAACAGTCAAGTCATCATCCTGCAGTAGAAAAGTTCTTTTATTTCAAATAAACAATACAGTGTTTATCTAGAATATTGTTAGCTTGATTTTGAATATGGAGGTGTAGATGAGGGATAAAATTACAGAGAAACACGAAGATAAATATCTCCATCTGGACAGACTGGCAGATCCCAGGGCTCTGAGCTCGAGCAGGGAGAGCGTTTACCTTTTTATATGTCTAGATTTTAACCTAAAACATTCCAGATCATTAAAAAGCAATAATAAATAGAATGTTTAGAATGAAGAAAACAAAACAAAAAAAAAACGAATAAATGAAGGAAACTTGTAAACAGTTCACTCAGTAAAGCATAAACAGAAAAATATTTATAGAATAGCATAAAATAAATAAGCGCAATATGAAAATTTACATACTCAACGATTAGTAATGTAATAAAGATCTCGTGTATTTAATTTGAATACTGTAAACCATTGTTTTGGTCAACACAAAACAGCATTTCACTTTCGATGAAATGAATATTTTATATCTTCATTATGCGATAAAAAAACTTTTGCTATTATTTTTGAATCCTGATATTAAATATCTCCTGCAGTAGTTCCATTTGGAGAAGTAATTCCGACCTCGGGGTTGAAAGCTGGGTCACTGCGTCTAACTAATATGAAAATGGCTTTTATTTCAGAGATCACGCCGTGTTATTTAACAAAGACTGTCAGTGAGAAAGATTAATCAGACACAAAATGGAAATTGGGTCATGGAGGGGTCAGGCCAGAAGTTGGTGGTGATTAGCTCCACATTTCGGAGTGCTGCACACGGTGGGGTCCAGTGATCCTCCAAGAATCCACGCAGGTGGAACAGTAACGCAGACTTGAATAGGGTTCAGCTTTATGCAGTCTATATTATTTTATTTAAAGACAATCAACAGATCAAAAAAAACACACTGAAATACTACAATAAAACAATCATCATGAAATCCATTGTAATTAACAAACAACAACAAACAGATGTTGGGAATGCCTGGGCTTGTTGTGCTTATTCATCTTCTCGACGTTCTATTACTGAACATTCATCACGTGATTGTGGTTTTATTTTTTGAGAAACGTCAAAAAATGACCTCAATACAGTCCAAGCAAAGCAAAAGTATCAGTTATTTGAAAGAAATAACGACGAAATATTATTCTGCACCTTCAAACGATGAGCTCAAAATGCAAACAGGAGGAAAGTGTTCATAAATCTGTAATTAAGGGTCGAAATGGTGTTTGCTATGGAGGATGGAGGATGATATATGGATACACCATGTTTCTCTGTTGAGTTCAAAATCAACCTTAAGAGGTCTTGTTTATTCAAAGGACCGTTAGACCCCCGGATGCACGCTCGTGCAGGTGTTTGCTGGTGTAAATACCTTCATATTTATTCAGTATTCTTCCATTCGTTTTATTCACAGATTAAAGTTGATCAGCTTTTGATTTTATATTTTAATTTGAATTAACTTAGAACAAATAATGTTTTAACCCGAATTTTAATTCCTCATTGGAGAAACTAGAATCCTCTTTAATGAGTTATTTGTTTTTGGGATATTTATGAACACAATTCTTGAATTTCTAGAAAAAAAAGGTCCGTCCGTCAAATTGGCGTTGTGCTCAGTCTTAGCTTGCTATTGGTGCTTGTTTACCCGGCACCCACGGAACACTATGATTGGTCATTTATATCACGTGACTAGACAAGTTCGTACATTTGACAGAGAGAGTAGGTTTTTTTTTTAACGAGATCAGGAAAAAGACAGTGCGATTAAAAATAGAATTGTTGCCCTTCCCAAATTAATGACCATGAGTTCCTACTTGATCAATTCGAACTACATCGAACCCTCTTTCCCGCCCTGCGAAGAATATGAGGACAACAGCTACATCTCCGTCTCATCCGACTACTACGAGCAACCGAAAGAACCAGGATTCTCCCACCACGAAGGGGCAACATACCAGCGCTCCAGCTACCAAGACCCGACCTATGATTATGGAAACGTTGCAACCAACAGCATCGTCGATTTCAATGATCGGCTTCCAATCCAACCAAGGTCTGTTCAACAAAACCATGAATCCCACCTGAGCACTGAGGACTGCACAACGACGGCGAGTTCCATACTCGCCCCTGAAGCTCATCCCGACCCCCAGAAGGGAAAGGTGCCGGTAGTGTATCCGTGGATGAAAAAAGTTCACGTTAACTCGAGTAAGTACAAGCCGGGGTCAATAAAACAGCAGTAATTAATTTGAAGTTGCTCGTCGGAACACATTAATTGCAACACCTAAGTAGCATGTTTGACCCTTAACGGGGAGATTTACTGCTCGGGACGCTCGTAAATTTTATCTCTTATTGTTTCTACCCTGCAAAGACCCCCCGTGGTTTATACGTGGTTATTTGTTAATAATTATCTCACCTTTAGGTTCTCAAATTCGACACATCTGGCTTACTTATAAATACATTATAAAAAAAAAACAAAAAACACACACACAAATCCAGCCACAAAAACACACACATCTATACAAAGAGGTTCATATAAGAAGACCTCGTGTACACCCTTGTTGTTTGTTTGTTTGTTTAGTGACCGCTAACTACGCTGGAGGAGTGCCTAAGAGGTCTCGCACCGCCTACACACGCCAGCAAGCTCTCGAGCTCGAGAAGGAGTTTCACTTCAACCGGTACCTGACCCGCCGACGGCGCGTGGAGATAGCACACACCATGTGTCTGTCTGAGCGACAGGTCAAAATCTGGTTCCAGAACCGACGCATGAAGTGGAAGAAGGACCACAAACTGCCCAACACGAAGATCCGTTCTAGCAGCTCATCCTCCTCCAGCCATCAAGTGAAAACAGACGCGGACCAGCAACAGCAGACATTACTGCCCACTCCATGTTCGTTAAGTCTTTAGTGGTGGGCGACAGAATCCAGAGCAGTATTCGGACTAACATCAGTGTTACTTTCTATTTAATATTGAAGGAGATGGGGGGTGTTGTTGAAATTTGCCTCCCCCCATTCACATTGATACATATGACACCTCTGTTTACAGATGTTTTGAACTGGAGAATCCACCCATCTAACGGGTAGACCCCTTCGATTTTTTTTTTGCTTTTCTAGAATAATGAATGAGCTTAAGCAATGGATGTTAGATCATGTCCGCCATTATAAACAGGGAAGTCTAAATCTTTTATTTGGACCAAGAGTTCTCCTCGTGGAGATGGCGCGTGCAGAAAAGAAAGCACAAAAAAAAACATAGGAATAATCTCATTCTAAAAACACAATGCGTCCAAGTAGTGTTTGTTAGTCGTGTGTGTGTTTGTGTGTTTGTGTGTTTATTGTGTTTGTCATCCAAGCTGTGAATAATCGTGTAGTGGATTCTAATGCAATGCTGTAGCATTTAAAGTGACTGTATTATGAAATGAATAAATGCGTTTATTGTCAGTCATTCGTAGATTTCTTCTAGACAGACTCCTCAATCCAATGCGGTGAAAACGCGTCGTTTATTAACATTACTACAGTAACAATTTCACATTCAAGAGCTGATTTTATTTTTTACTATTCACTGTGATTGGCTTTCTAATAAAACGAACACAATTCATTCATGATTTTCGCTATTTTCCCAAAAAACTAATCCCACATTTATTTTAATTTGGTGCGATATTTAACTCCTGTAGTGATGTACACAAAATCTTGTTATAAATATAATGCACTCTACCGCAGGTGCATTTATTCAGTGCTGGCAAATTTGCATACAATATAATGAAAAATAATGCAATATAAAGCAATTATGATCATGCGAGTTAAACAACATCTGGAGCCAGTCTTTAAAAAGAAATGACAAGAAGTCTGTTTTCGTGTTTTAGTAATCCTTATTCTATACGTTAGGAATCTTTTTTGTAACTGTTTTTGCATAAATTAAATGTAAAAAAAATTATTAAGGGGTTAAAGAAAGAATAGTATGTAATATCTGACACTAACAGTAGATCAGAATAAACAAAATATATTGCATATGGTTTTGAAAACAATTTTCGTCTCCTGAAAAATCTCACCAAGACGTGTTTTTTTTATTATTTATTAAAAAAACTTAATGTTTTTACTAGATTGATGTGTTCTGAGTGCATTTATTGAGGGTTAAATTATATGCGATCTAATGCTGGAAGTAGGAAATCAAAATGAAGCTGTATGAATTATTAACTTTTTAAAAAATTAACACGAAAATCATTACACTAGGTTATAAAACAAAAAGTTAAGGAATTAAAACCATTTCAGAAACAGCACGCAAAACCAACCAGTTCTAAATATAACTAAAAATACACTTTCTATTTAGAATGAATAGTTGAAATGTTCAGAACAAATGATTTTTTGTTTTACGATTAACATCACGTTGTTGTTTTATAAGGAAATTCTTTTCAAGCCCACCCGATCTTTCCCTCTCCGTCCATCCACTATTATAATTCATTTATAATCACTCATGAAAATGTTTATTGTAACAACGGACCTCCAAAAGCACCTTTTCATCGCGCCAAAAAAAAAAAAAAAAAAAGGATGACCCGGTTTCAGGCGGTACCTGCCAAACACTTTTGAGTTCACGGAAAGGACACTGGGTAGCGGTCCAATCATCGATGTGCAACATTGTTCACGACCCCTGACCTATGGCCTTTCTTTCTCTCAGGGGCCCTTCTTGCAGTTTTTTATTTGGACGCGTGGGGCAGTAGTGAAACTTGAATATAAGCTTAGGATAAAGTAATGCAGTATAAAACAAACAACAAACAACAAAAACTAATTAAATGAAGCTCAATTTGCTTGCATGAAATTTTAATTATGGTACTTGGAAGAAAAAATATTACATATACGTCAATAAAGCAGAGTCATATTTAATGAAAGAGTCCCATATAGTAGTCGTGCAGAGAAAAAAAGACATCCCAGGTGTGTAGATCTGCGAATCCTCTGGGATTGTTTCATTATGGAACATTATGAACATTATGGAAAATTCTCAATGCCAAATACATTAGCAAATTGGAGTCAAAAATGTAAAAAATTATATCATCAATCTTTAGTGTTGTTGCTAAAAAATGAGACGAGGCACAAGCACATTTTCAAAGTAGGTTTAATCGGCTTCAGAAACCTGCAGATTACGTGAACTATCCATGAAATCCGCTCATATCGTGTTCACATAACTCATACAGACATTTACACATGGGGTTTTCTTGCCTTGATGTTGTGTGATTCAGAAACATTTCCACCCCCACAAGCTTCTAATGTGTGTGAACTATTGTCAGAATTTTGTGCAATCAGACAATAAGAGAAAATAGTTTTTGCATATTTTTCTTTAAAGACTGTCTGATTGTCACAGATACAGTATAAAATCCACAGATCTGCAGCTGCAAACGCTCAGAAAGGGTTATGCCTTCTGACCTGACGAGGCCTGGACTCCACAAGACCTCTCAATGCGTGCTGTGGGATCTAGCACGGATTCATTAGCACCACCTCAAACTACTGTAAACTTTAAAGTGGTGCCATCATGCATTTGACTTGTTTTGGCATGAGATCTGGGCCATTTGGAGACTAAAACACGTTTTCCTGCTGAAAGAGCAAAAGGAATTCTTTCTCGAACTGGAATGTTTAGGTTAGTGTTTCATGTTAAAGTAACATTCACACGAGGACCCAAGATTTTCTAGCAGAACATTACTCAGAGACAGTTCATCTTCTTGCCATATCCTGGTGCCGTCTCTTCCCCAGGTAAGCCACACTCACATACCCAGATGTTCACATGGTGGAAAACACCAATGATCAGACAAGGCCATTTACTCCATGGTCCAGATTTGATGCTCTTGTGTTCATTGTAGGAGCTTTGTGTTGTTTAAGAGGGTCAGCAGTTTTCCACAGTGTTTTTTTTTTAAACACATGCATGTTCTTTTTGTTTCTAGGCAAACAGATTTTTCTTGTTTGTAACAGAAAAACTTGTATGAAGGACAACAGGAGAGAGGATGTTAGTAGACTGCCTCACCCCCACAATCACACATTGAGGTGGAAGCTTAATGGTTTGTGGTTGTTTTGGAGTAGGGAATGTTGAAGACTTATTCCTCAACGGTGAAAAAAATCCTGACTCAACATGGCAACCATTCCAAACTTCAACTCCATGCAATTCACGGTGGAACCGACTTCAAAAACATGTCATCTGGAGTGATATTTATCATGGAACCGCCTGCCCAGTCACCACATCTAAATCCTACTGAACTGCTCTGAGATGAAGTGGATCGCAAGAAAGGAATCTCCAAGTAGCGAAGAACATCTTTGGCAAGTGTATCGCAATTTTGTTTAATCTCCAGCTCGCACTTTGAGCAAATTTTTTATTATTAATATAATATTACGAATACGTGATTGGGCTGTTGCTATCAATTTTTTGTAGAAAACGTGGATCTACTGATTATTCCCAAGACTAATCAAGTAATCAGAGAAGAAGTAGTTTTCTTTATTAAAGAGCAATACAAGTCTCTGAAAAAAAAGAAAAAAATGTCATTTAGGAAAATTTGCATTTTTATTGCTGAAATTGCATACAAAAATATCTGTGAAAAACGAAACCCGTTTAGTGCATTTAATTTCCATCTTACATCTAAATACAAAAATATAAATATGAACGCATTTCAGATTTCTCTAAAGAAAACAGTAAATGCACTTTTGTTTTATTTATGTTTTTGTTTAAAATAATCGTCTTTTTCTTTGACCTGAATCTAATGGAAGCCATCGTTTAATGCCATGCAATTCTATTGATTGAAGCCAATTTTTAATGTATAAATTTTTCTTCTTACATTTTCCCACTACAGAGGGGCTGACCCGTCAGAATTGCGAGAAATAAAGTCGGAATTGCAGGAAAAGAATAACTAGGCAAACTTTTTATTGAATGTGGCAGAAACAGGCTTCTATATAAATCTTCTCTTCACCTCTCACAGTTTTTTTCCCGTTCTAACATTTTTCATTCTGCAGCATCTTCTGTGTTCCCTGTCCAGAGCACTCCAGAGTTCAGCGGGTGGTGCGTCAGTAATAACGGTCCGTGGGAAAGGCAGTGCTCCATGTGTAGTTGAATGGACTAAATGAAGCATGTTATTTTGACTCGATTAATTTTTGTAATCGAATTTCTAATCACGTTACTCAAGGAATCGTTACAGCCCTAATTAAAAACAACGCCAGGGGTAAAACAAAGAAAACAGAGTTAGCGCAGTGTCACTGTGGACACTCACATTAGACCAGAAATATGATTTGCGTAAAACGTTCAAGCACTAGCGCTGGAGAAAATGACTATAGATTCTTTATCATTTTATCTCCAGCTTCAAGAATTCCACATATGAAGGATGAGAGGAATGAAGACATGCTGAAATAATTACCACATTTAAGTAGATCATATTAAATTACATATTAAATGTAAAACACACCCATTTTGATTTGTGCCAATTTAATCAATATGATAAAAAGTGTTATTGCAATAATTTAATTTATTCTATTTTATTTTTGATACAATATTATAAATATTACTTTACATATTAATGAGTAAGGCATGTTAGTAGGCATGTAAACTGTTCAAATGTTAATGATAACTAATAATAATAATAATAATAATAATAATAATAATAATAATAACTGCGTTAAATATATATATATATATATATATATATATATAGTTAACGCAGTTATTATTACTAATTTGTTTTACTGATTTTCCCGGTCTCTCACGAATAGACCAAAAATCTTATAGGGAATTCTTGATAAAGTTTTATGTTGAAATAATTAAATTATTATGAAATTGTATCATTATTAAAAATAGAATTATTAATTATAAAATGAGTTAAATTGTTAATCGAGTTCAGTACTGTATAAATAAAATAGCATTTTGTTTATGATTTGCACACAACTTTATTTCAAATTTATTTTTTATTTTTTTATAATTTTATATATTAACTGTCATTAAGAACAGCGCTTTTTTCACACAGCCACAGCTAAGTCTTGGTTTGGGAATGGATTTGTGAAGTTACTGCTTAACTCAAAAAGAATGTTGTTTTTTTCTCCCTTATGAATACTACTCAGAAAAATTCTTTGTTTGCAATGCACATTATCCAGAAAAAACATTGACGTTATGGAAAATTTGTCCCCCAGTAAAACAAAACACAGCATGAAAACATGAATGTATATCTGGAGTACTTTTCTAATGAGAAACTTTCAAGAATAAACAAAACAATAAACACATATTTAGTTGATAGTTTTGGTAGTTTTACTACATAGGAAAGAATTCCTCAATCAAATAACGTTTTTGTTGATTGTTTACTGGGTCACAGGGTGACAGCAGGTTTTCAGCCTCATCGTCAAATGGAAGATGATGTTTGTTACTTGCAAACACACTTTAAACCCTTAGATTTTATCAGGACAAAGAAATGATGCAAACACAAATTACTATAAGAGCATTTTATTAGAAAATAAAGTGTTGTGAAATTAGAAAACCTTTATTTATTAGGGGACATTTTTCCATTGTGATCATATAATACCACCACTATCACTACTCCCACCAGGAAAGGAGTTGAGATGAGATGTAGTGGGAAAGGACTCAAGATTGTGCAGTAAAACAAACACATTTCCATGCTTATTGTAAAGTAGGGACATGACGTGTCCATATTTAGGTTTTTAAATAATTTTAAATATTTTAAATGCTTAGAACTTGGATATAAAGACACAAATGAAAATCTGAGTAAATTTGAATGTATACAATTTGACTTACTTAAATAAAAATTTGTCCTAGGGCACAATAAAGACAGGGAATTGGGTGAGTCTTTATGTCGGATTGAGTTGATTAATGATCTTCAGGTCTACCACATCCGCTAGACCAGCCATGCTATGGGTTAAACAATGAAACTGAACACCAAAAAGTGCCACATCACAGATCTCTCGTGAGACAGAAGATCGATTTTTATTATGATATTATGAACCTACCAACAATGTCATTTTGAATTGAAGTTTGGTAGGTATGAATTAGATGTTCTTATAGATATAAGTAGCTGAGTTTTATATGGTAAAAGTGGTCTAATATCGGTAGAGAATAACCGCGGTGTTATTGTTACTCCTTTTAACACTCCGGAGGACTAGTCTATTAATAACTATATCCATTTTCAAAAGAAAGCACATTATTTGCTTCTTTAGTAAGAAGTAGTGGTGGTGGATGGTGGATGGTGGTGGTGGTGGTGGTGGATGGTGGTGGTGGATGGGTGGGGAATCAATGAACATAAAAAAAAAAGTGGAAGCACTTAGCTCCCGACAATAGAAAGAAAGCCCAGTGCTGAATGATTTCCTCGTGCCAGGGATTTCCTCGTGCAAAAAAAGGCTCCTTCCCTCCTCTCAAGGGTTTCACATACATTTATCTAAAACAGGGGGGTCCCTAATCTTTTTTTTTTCTACCAACGGCTAAAAATCATACTTTAAAATCATACTTGGGTTAGAATATTTGAATTCCAATGTGTTTGAACGTTCAAAATAAAACAACTGAAAGTCCTGGTAAATGTTTACAATGGCATTTTGACGACCCCCCCCCCCACACACACACATATATATATATATGGCGTGGTGGACCAAATCATCGTTTACCCCTGTCCCTAGTTTCGCCATCTTTACAATTAAACGAACATTTTATATAATCTTAGCCTCACCTCTTACAAGCACGCGAGTAGAGTCAAATAGCGGAGTCAAATAATAGAGTCAAAAAAATAGACTCAAAGTTGATTTTAAACACAGCAAAAGCCTTGGATAAGGACAATAGGTGAAATTAATATTTCGGCGATCGCTGCTCATCTGATTTTCATCTCGTCACAAATCACAGAAAGATTTGAAAGTTGAAGTTGTGGATCACGTGACTAGGGCTCACAATATGGACGAGAAATAATAGTAAGCGGCTGGGAGGTGACGCCGGTGGTGTGTTTTGGATCAAGCTTTGGTCTGGTTTGGTGTGATCCCCATTCAAAAGAGCCGAGTCGGGGCATTGTGACTCTGGAAGAAAGAAAGAAAGAAAGAAAGAAAGAAAGAAAGAAAGAAAGAAAGAAAGAAAGAAAGAAAGAAAAAGAAAGAAAGAAAGAAAGAAAGAAAGAAAGAAAGAAAGAAAGAAAAAAAGATAGATAGATAGATAGATAGATAGATAGATAGATAGATAGATAGATAGATACATAGATAGATACATAGATACATAGATACATAGATACATAGAAATGTAAAAGAAATGAAAGAATAACCCTACTGGAATGAACAGAGTTGTTGATGGGATTACATCACTGAATGCTCTCTGCCAGAAGACCCCTGGTCGAGAAGGATGGATTTTATTCGGAGGTATTTCTGTCTATTGTTCATTACTCTCATGAGTTATTGCAGCTCTGGGAAAAGGTCAGTGGCTGTGCGCTCGCGCTGAATGGACGTTAGAATAATAAGGTAGTTCTCATTAAATTACAGTGCAATTATTATTCAGATTTATAAATAAATATATATATATAACTCACATCCATAGACATTTTAAGGAAATGGGGATCTTCTATGTGTGGCTATGTTTTGTATTTCTTAAACATTTTAGAAAATATATCACGTCTCTTAGAAAAGTTGATTTGTATTTGTTTGTTATTTTTACAGTTTCGCTCACAGCATTTTAAAATTCATATTAGAATGATTTTTTCAGGATTTGAATCCTTTAGCACTATTTTCCTTTTCCATCACATGTTAATGTTAATCTCGGCGTGCTTCTGGTTTGCAACACGCGTTAGGCTGAAGGGTGTGTAAATAGGCTTCGTCCCTGAAGAACAAATCAAAAGAAGGAGGATAAAACTCACAGGCGCATCGGTGCCTCGTTTTCTGTGGAAGTCTGCAAAAGGGGAAACGAGGATCTAAAGCCAGACGGAGTTGGATTCGGGAGCGCGCGCAAATGCGCCGGGGTCACGGCGCTCGAGCGTTGATTTATGGGCAGGGGGGATTCTGAGCAGCTGCTGGTCACGAGCTAATGACTATTCGATCCAAATAGTAGAAAGAAGGAAGAAATAAGGCTAGATAGATAGATAGATAGATAGATAGATAGATAGATAGATAGATAGATAGATAGATAGATAGATAGATAGATGGAGCTAAAAAAAAGAATAGAAAAAGTGAACGTAGTTGGAATTGGTACTTTATAGGTGTCCTTATTAGGTATATATATTTGCAGATAGCAAAATGCTCAGATTAAAGGAATTTCCGAAACTAAGTGTAATAATAATAATAATAATAATAATAATAATAATAATAATAATAATAATAATATAATTGCTGTTGATGTTGCTGTTAATAATATTATTATTATTTTTAGTAGTAGTAGTTGTAGTATTAATATAATTGTTGTTGGTGTTATTATTATTATTATTATTATTATTATTATTATTATTATTATTATTATTATTATTATTATTATTATTATTATTATTATTATTATTATTATTATTATTATTATTATTATTATTATTATTATTATTATTACACTTAGTTTCGGAAATTCCTTTAATCTGAGCATTTTGCTATCTGCAAATATATATACCTAATAAGGACACCTATAAAGTACCAATTCCAACTACGTTCACTTTTTCTATTCTTTTTTTTAGCTCCATCTATCTATCTATCTATCTATCTATCTATCTATCTATCTATCTATCTATCTATCTATCTATCTATCTATCTATCTATCTATCTAGCCTTATTTCTTCCTTCTTTCTACTATTTGGATCGAATAGTCATTAGCTCGTGACCAGCAGCTGCTCAGAATCCCCCCTGCCCATAAATCAACGCTCGAGCGCCGTGACCCCGGCGCATTTGCGCGCGCTCCCGAATCCAACTCCGTCTGGCTTTAGATCCTCGTTTCCCCTTTTGCAGACTTCCACAGAAAACGAGGCACCGATGCGCCTGTGAGTTTTATCCTCCTTCTTTTGATTTGTTCTTCAGGGACGAAGCCTATTTACACACCCTTCAGCCTAACGCGTGTTGCAAACCAGAAGCACGCCGAGATTAACATTAACATGTGATGGAAAAGGAAAATAGTGCTAAAGGATTCAAATCCTGAAAAAATCATTCTAATATGAATTTTAAAATGCTGTGAGCGAAACTGTATAAATAACAAACAAATACAAATCAACTTTTCTAAGAGACGTGATATATTTTCTAAAATGTTTAAGAAATACAAAACATAGCCACACATAGAAGATCCCCATTTCCTTAAAATGTCTATGGATGTGAGTTATATATATATATTTATTTATAAATCTGAATAATAATTGCACTGTAATTTAATGAGAACTACCTTATTATTCTAACGTCCATTCAGCGCGAGCGCACAGCCACTGACCTTTTCCCAGAGCTGCAATAACTCATGAGAGTAATGAACAATAGACAGAAATACCTCCGAATAAAATCCATCCTTCTCGACCAGGGGTCTTCTGGCAGAGAGCATTCAGTGATGTAATCCCATCAACAACTCTGTTCATTCCAGTAGGGTTATTCTTTCATTCCCTCTCTCTCTCTCTTTCTCTCTCTGTCTCTAACCTGGTAACCCTCATACATCAACCGGTGGTGTATGCGGCGACAGCAGGCATTATTATGAGCTGCTAAGGAAAGGTTCACGGCGTGGTCAAAGAGACTCACGGCCGCCGGTTTTTCAGGTTTCTCAGAGGAGCTCTATCCATCTTTGTTGGTCGTTCGCAAACGGAGGTCGTTATGGTGTCATGGGCAGCTGTGGCGAGCCGCAACCCAGCCGGGTTGAGAGCGAGAAAAGAGAAAATTCTTTAGACCTTCACAGACATATCTATAGACACCAGGAGAATTGCAATATTTCAAAAGAAAAATGTTTAGGAGAAAGCAGCTAATGCATCAATTGCCTTTCATCCATTTATTCAGGAAGTCTCAGTTCGGTTGCTATGTACTGTATAGAGAGCAGTTCCATAGGTTTACGTTCATGTACTAGTTGTCAGTATTCACTACTGTTACCCTTGGCCAGAAGGTAAGTGGCGAGTCACCCTTCAACATCTCTCTCCACTGTCAGCCAGGCTTTGAAAAGTAAGATGGATAGGGCCGATTTCACTCTCCTGTCGTATCTCTTCTACTTTAGGTGCACCCCAGGGGCCTATTGGAAGAGAGGCGTCACGTGATAACATCGTGCAAATGTTCTTCTACGATGGTGTCAAGACCCTGTCAGCTATTAAAATAAGCATTGGGAAACGGCAAAATGCAGAACGCGACCTACTGTGACGCTTTGGCCGTTTACCGTGGCTACTCCAATCAACGGGCGAATGGATTTAGCTACGATGGAAATCAGAACTATTTCTCAGCCCTTCAAGTGGAAAGCGATGACCAACGACCTGCCTGTTCCTTGCAGTCATCAACTGGCTCTGACACGCTTCACAAGGCTGATGTGTGCTCGCAGAACAACGCCACACGAGATACACCCGGACCCAATGATCGACTGTCCCCTGATAACCTGAAGCGAAACTCCAGCAATGAGCAGGCTGTAAAGAACGGAGAACAAGGTTCAGGAACGTCAGCCACCATGAAGCAAATATTCCCTTGGATGAAAGAGTCGCGTCAGAACACCAAACAAAAAACAAGTAGGCCTATCACAAGTTCAGGTGATGACCACAATAAGCCCAATAATCCTCTTCAAACACACATAACCCTACACATGGCCCTGCATTAGTGCAATGTAATATTGTGTGTGTGTGTGTTTAAACCTCACACAACAAATCATTTATATTGTACTTTATATTGTAAGTACTATATTGTATAAAATATTGTACTTACTATATTTTGGTATATTGATAAAAAATGATCTGAAAATGTGCAGTAACTCAGTCATCGTTTTCTACAGTTCTACTTCAGATGTCTAGATTCTGGCAGTAGGCCTGTGTGTGTGTGTGTGTGTGTGTGTGTGTGTGTGTGTGTGTGTGTGTGTGTGGTGCTGCATTGCGACTACATTTAAACTGGTAATAGCAAACACATTTACTGGCTTTGCAGAAAAACATCAAAGTTTGGATAAAAAAAAAAAAAAGCGAATCGCTGATTACAGCCGAGAACAAAAACCCTTCTGATTTTCTCTTTTTTTTACTCATTTTATATCTGCACAGGGTCTTAAATCTAGGCTAAAATAAATTGACTTTATTGTAAAACGTGTCTGATTTGAGACACATTGCTAAATAATCCGATAAAAACAAGTTTCAGAAATCAAATATTATCGTCAATTTCCCAAAACTCAAAAAAATTCTTATTAGACGATAAAATAATACAAATGAGATTTTTTGACAAATAAAGAACAAATAATATTTTCTCAATAAACATATGTTGAGTAATACATCATACTCCTGGGCAGAGAGAGCTGATAGTGAAGAACATTACTGATATAAACATGTTATTAATTACATTTAGATTTATATTAGTTTGTTATAGAGAGATAGAGATTTTTATATCAAAGTTTTGCCAATTGGCTTTTACTGATCACCAATAGCACTATTTCATGTGTCCAGGTTCTGCCTGGGTTTAAATATTTAATGTACTGATACACACATATACACCCAGATGGCTTAAGCATCTTAGACTGGAACAGACAGTTTACCTTCTGTGGAGGTAAATGAGAGGTGATGTTTAGTTGTGTATCTCTGGCTTGTAATGACTGCATAAATCCAGGAACTTACTCACATCAACAAACTTTTCCAGACTTGCAGCTCTAGATTTTTCAACTTTTTCAGATTTCTTTGTTTGTATAGATGTTGGATGTTTTGCGAGGGTGTGTGTGTGTGTGTGTGTGTGTGTGTGTGTTGGGTGTTCTTCCTCATCAGCGAGATGAGATGATGCCCAGTTGTGTGAAGTTCTGCTGATGAACATGTCCAGTCTAAAACCTTCCACTTTACCCCCTAATTAAGTCCTTTGTTGTGATTAAGTTGTGCTTTGGGTTGTTGTTTTGCTGTATGATGACTTTCCTCCTGCTTAGACTCTTTCTGCTGCTCCATTATGTGTTCCATCATCAGTAAAGATTAGTGAGTCTGTTTTAAAAGCAAGCCATACAAGCCTAGTCCATGACACTACCACCACCATGCTTTACCCATGAGGTCATATGTTCTGGATCCTGACCAAATGGTTTTCTTCTCCATATTTTGCCTTACCTTCTTGGTTTCAGACCTTTTGTACCTCGTGCATTCCAATCTGACCTCATTTTTTTGCTTCGAAGAGTAGACCATAAGATCTGCAACCCCTTGTTCTGTTGATGTTGTTGTTGATTTGGTTGGTGCTTCTGCAATGCCTTTGTTTCTATAAACAGCTCACTGGTCTTCACGTTGTTTATCCTTTATAACAACAAATCCTGTTTTTACACGTGAAACCCAGGGATAGAAAAAAAAATAGACATTCAGAACCTTTAAATAATCCAACCAGGGCAAAAAGAAACACCTGCAAGTCCCATTTATTTCATCATAAGGTACCATGTTCCCAGCCGGTGTACATTTAGATACCTGAAACATAAAATTCCTTCAACACCAAAAAAACGATGACCTATTTTCTCACTATTGAGTTCAAAATGTGTTCAATGTAAAGCAAAAACAAAACAATTGGTCTTCCAATGAGGTTTTACAGAAGAGCATCAATACATTGGCTCCATGACTCAATGTACGTCTATGTATTGAGTTATTTATTTGATTTTAGAACATACGATGATAACAAGCACATAATATTAAAATGTTATTGTGGACTGAACTGATCGATCCTCCTTCCTTCCTGTGTTTAGAAAGCTGTTCAAGAGACAAAAGTCCAACCGACTCTCAGGCCTCTAAGCGTGCACGTACGGCCTACACCAGCTCACAGCTCGTTGAACTCGAGAAAGAATTCCATTTCAACCGTTACCTTTGTCGGCCACGACGGGTGGAGATGGCGAATCTGCTCAATCTCTCCGAACGCCAAATAAAGATCTGGTTTCAAAATCGTCGAATGAAGCACAAGAAGGATCAGAAGGGACAGTCACCAGATAGTCCGGTTCTTCCAACGTCAGGCTCTGCGGCTGAGGGAGGGGGATATGGAAACCCAATACATTCGATGCCGTACAATGCATTGTCCCCGTCAGCATATAGCAATGCTCAGAGGAACACCTACAGCCTATCCACAGCATATCCACAAACTTTAAGCGGTATGTTTAACTGCCCGTCTTCACAAAAGGCATACCTGGGGACCGGTTCTGCCATGCCTGAGAGCGACACGCACCATTTCCAAGGTAACAATCACTTCGGAGTGCAGGCACAGGGCAGTAGCGGATATGTAGGTGCTAATGGAACCTATGTGGATAACATTGGCAGCACTGGGAGCTCGATTTATGACCTCCCTCAAACTGCTTATGGCAATATAGACTACAACAGTTCCATCAGTATTGGGAACGACCATCATGATGGAGCACCGGAAAGCTCTCAGTGTGCATACTCAGACTTTACAGCTCACTACTCTCAGGGAAAAATCCAAGAAGCACCTAAACTGACACATCTGTGACAACATGGTGTCTTTTTATTTATTCACTTGCATACATGCTGCTGAACTCAATTAACCAAGTGTTCTTCTAAGGCCAAACATATGAGGTCTGACTTTTCCAGGAGGATGCGGTTTTAGGAGGCTCACAATTGGAATAGGAATTTTCCCTTATTTAAAGTAGGAGAGCCAAATACCCCTGTGCTCAAAGTCAGTTCCATGAAGATATGCTTTACATTCAATGGAGTGGAAGTCCAATCTCAGATTAGAGAGCGCTGACATCGACACCTTTGGGATGAATGTGAATGCTGACGGCACTCCAGACCTCCTCGTTAACAGACTTTTCCAACACCTTCCACAAGCACAAATTGGGACTGAACGCAAAATGTGAAAAAGCAAACCTTTGGCGTAGACGTTTTATCTTCTTTTCAATTGTCCTTTGTTTAATATAGCGTTGTGTTTTGACAGACGGATTCAGTGTTTTCATTGAAAAAAAACATTTTTGTTTGCATTTTACATCTTTAAACAGGGTAGAGTCCAAATGTTTTGTTTACATTCCAAATGTGAAAGATTGTTCTGCTGCTCTACAATCACACGTTTATAAAGCCATTACTATAATAGTCATGTTTTAGTTCCCTACTGTTCTTATTACTGTTCTTTTATACACATTATCTCTATAAATATGTCCTGGACACGATGGAAGACACAAAATACAGAGCTGCAGGACAGAGAGGACATAATAAATAACAATATTGTGTGAACTGCCATTAACGTTATCCAGATATGAAGATCTAAAAAAGTTCACTGGACATGCGGTATCAATAAAAATGAGCATACTGTTTATGATTTATCGTTTATCTGTGAGCTGCAGAGAGATATGTAGTCCTGTATTAGAAGCAACAGCTCTATATTATAAATGCATATATCTTTTTTTTTTGGTGGACAGAAATCTGGCAGTAATCTAGTCAGCTGTTCAGTAACAGTGAGCATGTGCTGAATGTTGCCACTGAGTCCTGGGTTTTTGGCAGCCATAAAAGGAATATGGTGTCCGTTCTAATCCATCGCCCTCAAGGATTGTTTTCTGCGGGTTCTGAGATACTCACAATGGATGTGAACTGTGGTTATATGAGTTTCCATTTCCTGTCAGTATGAAACCAGTCCCGGTGGTTCTCTGGTGGCTCTGTACAACTGCCACTCATTGGATTTGTTTTTGTTTGGTTTTGTGTGTTACTGAAATACTTCCAACCATGTGTGATTTACTGAGGTCACATGGTTCCCCTGGTCCTGTTATTTCATTTAATCGTTTCATGGATTCAATGTACAATTATTTTGCTCACAAAGATAGAAAGGAATAAAAATGTGTTAACTTGAGTTGATTGGACTCTTGGGCTTTTCTGTAGAGAACGGACCATAGGGTTGCCGTGAGGATGCACATCATATTGTGCGATTTTCCTTCATTTCAGTCATATAAGCACAGTAAAAACTATAATAAATGCTTTCATATACAATATTGTATCTATTCCATACATGGGTGTGGCCTTGGTGCCGGACCTTCAACTGCAACTTGGTTTGAAAAGCTGGACTAATTGCGCGATGACACGTTTGCTAAAGTTCTCTTGTGTTTTTTTTTCAAAGTTGTGTGTTGTGTGTGCACACAATTCCATTATAAAGACCGGCCCCAGGAATGTCATCGTCCCATCAGTTAACAAAAGCGTAGTTTCCTGTTTAAGTGGTTTGAGTTGCCATTGGCAATGTGGTGGGAGAAATCAGATTTTTTACACAAGATAAGGTTTTGTCCTTTTTGTGTCCTTTCGGTTTTCCTGTACAATTAAAAAAATCAGCTTTTGTGATTAAAGCGAATCAGTAAAATAAAGAACCAATCGTTGTTTGTGTGTTTTATTTTAATTGTGCAGCATTTACATTTTGAACCAAAATACATTTCTGCTACATGAATAAAAAAGCAGGTTAATTGTTTTAAATATATTTTTATATATTCATATTTTACATATAGTATTTTGAATTTGTAAATAATCATATATTTGTTATACAGTGTCAAAATTGTGTACAGAGATTTTATTTATGGTATTAAGTGTAAAGCTGTCAGTATATTACTGTAAATTATTACCAATACATTTTACAAGGCAGAATAAGTAAAATCTCTAAATCTAAATAAAAATTTTTAGTTCAGTTTATAATTACATTTAGATAAAAGTAAACCTGAAATAAAAATTCAAATAAATAAATCTGGATGTTTAAGTTAGAAACTCATCTCAGCAAAAATGACAATATCTATTCCATTTTCCTGCTTCAGTAAAATAATTAAGTAAAAACTTAGTCTATTACATTTTTATTAAAAAATATATATAATTTATAAACATGTTATAAAATTGTAGAAATGCTTCGTTGTGAGATTTCTGTCTGCCGTACACACACATGGATAATAAAATAAAATATTCATCGAGCAAAAATAAAACAAAATACAAATAAATTATATGAATGTATATGAATGGAAATTATTACAAATAAAAATAGGAATTATTCGACTTGTTTTAAAGTATAATTTACTCTCCGTTTATTTTTTAAAGGTAGAAGAAAGAAAGAACAAAAGATCACATTATTGATCTTGAACAAAAAAAAATCAGCAAATAAATAAATACTTAAAAAAAAAAAGAATTGAAAGCCTTGAATTGCAGCATTTAGATGATATAAGGATGTGGTTAGTGTTGAACATGCAGTGTGTGATGTTCGGTCATTTCTTGCATGTTGGTAAGTCGAGGTCTTGGTGAGGCCTCGTTCCTCCGAGCAGAATCATCCATTACACTGTGACAGCTTCTCCGGTTTCTGGGAGTGGAGAGGAATTTACAATCAAACCTTCTTCTGATGTTCAACACTAAAAAAACGGTGCTGAATTTCATTATTATTGCACGTGCAGAATAAAAAAAATTGCATGCGAATTTTATATTACTGTTATTCCGTTATATATAAAACATTATATATTTTCATTCAAAGATTTACAATGCAGTCAGTCGATTATTAAAATACATAGTGCATTAAAAACACACCATATTTGGCATTTTTTTATTCTTCTTCTTTTATATTTTTTTTGTTTTACAATTTCAGCCAGAGCAAGATCCCGCACACAATCAAGCGCGCACGTGTATCATACATTATATTCCCCAGAAACAACAACAACAACAACAACAACAACAACAACAACAACAACAAAAAGATATTTATTATTTAGAAAGTAAAATCAGATTAAATGCATTGTTGAATATTTAAGGAAATACTTGTGTCGTGATTTAAATGCGCGCGCAAAAATCGCTTAAACCCAAAATTCCGCTTTAAAACGTTCACAACTAAAAAAAACAACAAAAACAAACAAAGAAGAAAACATTGGATCTCGGAAAGAACATGTACAGAAATCTGACACACACGTAAATAAAGCTGGAATTGATAACTCACCGTTTCCATATCCAGCCTCTGATATTGTTTCATCCGCATTGAGAATGAAATAAAACAGGAGAGAAACCCTGGAGTATCTTCTTCTTGTTTCTGGTTGGATTGCTTCTTGTGCAGAAGTTTAGAGAGCTGAAATATGTGGTGGGAGCGAGATCCTGTCAGACCTCTTGGAGAGCAAGATTGATCACGCGCAGCTTTTCCCTGACTCTTTGTTTAGTATATAAGCACCAGAACTGCAAAACGGCCCGCGCGCCTTCCATTCACCCTTTAAAACACCACACACACACACACACACACACACACACACACACACACACACACACTATGCTTGGTTAATAAATCATAGAAAGCTACTCAACACTGTTTTTTTTCTAATGTTCACAATGTTCATATCTGCTGTGATTTAGCACAAACACAAAATTCTTGCGAATGCGGTTTTATAAAAAGTATTAAACATCGGTGTTATAATGCATTAACATCCACAATCTCACAGTTACTAACGTGCTTTCACTGATAATTCTACTGCAAAGAACATGTATGTGGTTTTGGACAATTGTGTTCATTGGAAAACAGTTTGCAATGCGCTTTATTATAAAAAGGGTAAGAACTAAAATCGACAAATTGTAGAATAAAATCGATGTATCTGTAGCATATCCTTTAATCGCGGTTGCCATGAATTGTGATTGTAAGTTGTAAGTTATTTTTTTTACAGTGCTTCTCACGGCCCCCTTCGTATGCGCATTCCCCAACCCAAATCCCTGGAAGCAGCCTCACGGATCTTCTGCTTCCCTGCCGCAGATAATTCAAAAAAAGCGCGAGGATGGAGGAGCCTACAGTTCCCACCCAGGAGTGGAGGAACCCGAGCAGAAAGCCCACAGCATGCACGACCTGATAAATGATGCGTAAAGGACTGGAAATGAAAGAGCTGGAAGACAGTAAGATCTTTACCACATTTCTGTGACATCAAAACGACTCAAACCCATTCGAGTCCATGGATCGTTGGCCGATTTGTTTACTTTTCAGATGTTCCGATCATTTCGATATGAAACAGAAGTAGCAAACAGAATTCTGTCTGTGTGTGTGTGTGTGTGTGTGTGTGTGTGTGTGTGTGTGTGTGTGTGTGTGTGTGTAACCAAAGATAACACGCGTAAATGTGTGATATATATAATTTATATATGCCTACTATTGTTTTTTTTATATATATATTTTTTTTATAAAAGGAACACTGCTTCTCTTCCAGGCTCTCCAGAGCTCAGAGGTTGGGCATCGTCGTGCGTCTGATCACCGCATACACCATCACACAGCTTCTGGAGTTGGAGAAGGAGTTTATAATAAGGGTCGCCAATGAAGCTTTGGGTATGTTATTGAACAGAACTAAACTCCATGTTAAAGTGTTCCTTCACAACCGTCAAAGGAAACACAACAGCAGCCAAGAACATTCAAAATGAAGATGTTTTTGAGGAATAAAGAAGTAGTTTAAACACCACTTACGCATTGATTGTGATACTCTATTGCAGTTAGTGCCTGTAGGACCACATAATGCCCAATAATTATTTATTTATACAGTTTCAGGTCTCCACAGAAGATTTTAAAAGCGAATTTAGTCATTATTCTTATTTAACAGCACATCTGGGCAGCCTGAAGACCTCCCCAGAATCACAAGAACAATGCAATATTTTCATCTGGTGTAAGTTTTTTTTTCCAAAATAAATGATAATTAAATAACTGTATTCCCAAACATCCCAAATGAACAGATGTTTATTCGCATGGAGTGAACTGGATGCCTTTCTTTCATTTGGTTATAATTCATTTAAACACTTTAAGCAGATTTTTCAGCTTTAAGAGATTTTGTAGTAGTGTTTAAACACTCCAACACTCCAAATACACGAGTTTATACTCAGTAACTGTATCAATCATGAACCCTCATCATGCTCAAAAGGTTTCATTGATAATAAATAAAATCCCAAATATGATCTGAAATTGTAAAACACTGCATGGGGGTCTGTTTTCTCGAATGCTTGCATGAGTGGGAGGGAAATGCCTGTTTCATTTCCTGCCAAACTCATAAATCAACCTCTTTCATGCGACCTGACAGCAGGAGACAATAGCAGAAGACCATGCAGAATAAAAGCCAGTTATTTTGATCTCTTTTTATATTTTAAAATAATTGATTATGATCAACAGTACATTTTCTTAAATTATTATTATTATTATTTGTTTTATTTGTTGACATTTCAACAGACTCGATCATTTTCTTTTCCAAAACTAAACTGTTCGTAAGTGAGTTACCATGGAAACGAATGATTTTAGCCAGACCTGCTGTCTAACGTCTTCTATTAGTCATGTAGTGTGCTTTTGAGAGTACCGTCGGGTGGAAACAAAACTCAGTAACAAATGTTCCGTCGTAATGCAGTTAAAGCATACACAATTTTATAACAACAATAATAATAATAATTAATATCAGTCTCTAATTTACATAAATACAGTGCAGTATAGATGAAATATTTTGTTTTGTATGATTTTATCACTGATTAAGAGTTTTTGGACTTTTGACTTAGATTATATTAAAATGATGTAAATTGTTGTTTAAATAATTGACTGTTTTTTTTATTATACGCTCTTTAACATTTACAACGTATTTTGCAGTCGCTTGTTTTTATTATTTTTATAGCTGAAGCGAAGGTATAGTCCTCAGTTGTAGCTACTGGGAAATTCCGGCTGGGATTAGCGGAAGGGCGCTTGTACCTTGTGCCCTTTCAGCTGTCAGTTGTGATGACGTCATTTCCGACCTTTAAGACGAGTGATTCGTTTCTTTTCTACTGGACTGCGCATGAGCAAAAGCATTGCAAAAATGTCCCGTGTGTTATGTACAGGAAACAGAATTGAGTAGCAGATCTCATGAGTCCTCTGGTCCGAGTTGTATTTTTTGTCACGTGACTCCCATAGACGCTACGAAGATGATTAAAGGATGAAATGAAATGCATTTTAATGAACCGAGTCACTAAAATAATTACTAATAATGAGCTCTCAATATCTACTCGTCAACTTGGGGAAGGTTTTCAGCGACCAATCACTGCCCCGTTTCCGGAGTGACGTCAAAACAACATGGCCGCTCACAGAGCGAGGAGTGGAACGCCCTTTTCCTAATTATTTGTTTATAACAGAATACATTTTTTGGGTTTCTGATGTGTTAAATGTTCAATAGGACCTACTTTTATTTTCTGATTTGGTGTCTTTAGAAGGTGCCACAGTTTCAATAAGATATTTAAATAAGGTTCTCAATAAATAAGGTTACTCAAATCTGTTACTCAAATGTTGATGATTTATGGACCCCCCTCTCACAAAATCTTTATTCCAAATACAATTGAAGAACTCATTTTATTTTGACCACAGATATGATCTCTGTAAGCTTGAGCAGATTCCATCAACATGGATCTTCATTATGTTCTTTTTGCAATGTTGAAATAATTCTACATTTGTTTCGCCACTGTTCATTCATTAAATCTTTTTGGTCAGAAGTGATCATGTTTTTATTCCTTTGTTGTCAAACAAAACATTATAGAATTACCTGAAGCTATTATTTTACTTTCATAAGTGCACTCTAAGGATGCCAGAGCTATTCAGAGTAAACCCAAATGTAGACTATTTTGTTCTGATATTAAGTCCCTCTTTACCTCTTTTAAGGAGAAAAATCTTCCACATCATCATCATCATCATCATCATCATCATCATCATCACTCACTCACACACGCACACGTTTTAGTTTGGATCATAAAGAGCTTTGTATTTATTCTGCTCCAAGGTTGCCAGATTCCGTGTATTAAAACCATTTGCTGGCCTTCTGCAAATCACAAATACGGAACACTTTTATTCTGTTCTCTCAAAAATAAATAAATTCATAAGTAAGAAAATAAATAAATAAATAAAGATTAAGGAAATAGGATTTTTTTTCTTATTCACGAACATTTTGGGTTATTTTAAGTTTTGTACTTGTGGACATGATTTCCAAAATCTGGCAACCTGTACCCTTTTTCTTTTTTATTATTATTTTTTCTTTCTTTCTTTCATTTATTAATTAATTTATTTATTTATATACTCACCATTCGCTTTATTCGGAGCACGTATACACCTGCACATTCAGGCTGATACAGGTCACGAGCTTTAGCTAATCCTAACACCAAAACATAAGCATGAACAACCTTCTACCTTCTGAGAGGTACCTGATGTGGGATTCTTTACCTACAGACTACCTGTGAGCTGGGACAAGTCTGGTCATTCTTCTCTGATTTCTTCAACAAGATGTTTCAGCATGCAAAGCATCTAATTAAAGGATTTTCGCTCTATTTTCTGTTAACTTTAGAGAAGGTTGTGCATGAGATCAATCGTTTCTGAAATACTCAACCAGCCCATACGGCACAAACAAACCTGCCATAATGGCATGCTAACGGTCACAGAGGTCACACTTTCCATGATCATTCATGACAGGAAGTGCAGGTGTACAGATATATATGCACTCAAAAGACCAATGAGTGCCGATGGTAACAAACATGCATGTTTTAAATCACAACATGATTGATATGTTACAGATTTATTCCTGCATTCATAGTGTCACATTCCAGTAATGGGGTTTAAGTAATTCCCAAATCCCTATACGATCTAATTCTAATATTGCACCAATAGAGAAATTGGTTATAGACTAAAAAATAGGAATTAATTTCTTAAAGCATCATTTTCCAATTTCACAGTAAACAATTTAGTATAGATATATTAAGTATTTCTCAAAAACACACACACACACACACACACACACACACACACACACACACACACATATACACACACACACACACACAAACACACACACATTTACACACACACACACACACACACACACACACACACACACACACACATTTTTCTACCAGAGGGGGGCGCAACACTTGGTATCTCCTTTAAAGAACCTTTAATTCTATTATAAGTAAATTGAAAATTGTGATCATTTTTAATGATCGGATAGTTGCACTATTTTTTAAAATACCACTTTATTATCGTATATTTTAATCACATTTTTTCCTCATATTTTTTTAATGTATTTATATTTATAGATCCTTTTATTTAAATCCTTATTTACTGAATTACATCATAGAATCAGGTGAATAATGGGTTGAGCAATACATATTGAAAATGTATATTTATTATATTTTGTGTCTTCAGTACAACACACACACACACACACACACACACGCACGCACGCACGCACGCACGCGCGCGCGCGCGGTTCGAATACGCGTTCAATATAAACACGATACATGTTTATCTGCGTGTAAAGTGTCTTACCTGCCACAGTTCACTTCATCTCCACGCTCCTGGCTTCCTCTTCATGCTACAGACCCTTCTAAGACCACTGCTTCATCAGACAGCGAGAAGGAACCAGTAGGTGGGCTCTCACGCGTCACAGTGATCGGACTCGAGGTCAGAATTAGCATAGCGTTACACTGTAACGAGTAACCTGTCCGCGCTTGCGACTGGCTGACCTGCGTCACGTGACCGTCACCGCACATTCATAGCGTTTGTGCGCAGCCTCCTGGACCAGGGCTGTGCGCCGCAGCGTGCGGGTTTTCGCGTGACAGCTGGAGAGACCATGTCAGAATGAATACCTTCTTAGATTTCTCAGTGATGAGCGGCGGTGAAGGGGGTGGCGGGGGCTCGTGCGCTGTGAGCGCATTCCACGCGGAGCACGAAACTTTCCAGTCGTGTTCCGTCACGGTTAATAACTGCAACGCGAACGAGCGGTTCTTGAGTGGCAGAGGGTCTCCGGATTCATCAAACCATTCCCACAAAGGCGCCTCTTTCCAGTCCTCGGGTACACTTTCAATTGCGTATGGAGCGCATCCGAGTTACGGTGCGCAAACTTTCTGCGCCAGTTACAATCATTACATCAATCAGGATTCCGACTCCGGTGTGGGATTAAACCAGTGCGGTTCGCTGGTCTACTCTGGAAACACTGTCGAATCCCCCCACCGGCATCACCCCTTTCTACACGGTTACGCCGGAAACAGCGTTCCCTTACCTGCGCAACTTCAGTTTGCGCCTCCTGCGTACGGTCACGGTCACGGTCAGGATCAGACCAATCTGCTGACCGGATGCTCGAATCCCCTCTCTTCTCTGCATGCGTCCCACCACGGCGCGTGCTGTGCGTCTCTATCAGACGGAGGGTCGCCGGCGCAGACGTTTGATTGGATGAAAGTTAAGCGCAATCCACCAAAAACAGGTGAGATGTCAAGCTAAACGAATTGAAAGTCATCCAATGTTTAAAGAGCATCCATGCTGATGGTTTTGTTTTCATTTCTCCAGGAAAGGTAGGAGAGTATGGCTACGGGGGGCAGGCCAACACCGTCCGAACCAATTTCACCACCAAACAGCTGACAGAGCTGGAGAAGGAGTTTCACTTCAACAAGTATCTGACGCGCGCCAGGCGAGTGGAAATCGCTGCTGCGCTCCAGCTGAATGAGACTCAGGTGAAAATCTGGTTTCAGAATCGCCGCATGAAGCAGAAGAAACGCGAGAAAGAGGGTCTGCTCCCTAAAACCGAGTCCACACCAGGGGATGGAGAAGAAAAGGCTGACATTTCATCCGAGCTTTCCTTCTCTGCGCCTTCAACGCCATCTCCAAGCTCCTCTACCACTGACCCTTACTCCTCTGGTTAACCCTCTGCTCCATACTAAGTCAGACTCATTGGATAAGAAGTTCACCACCATAGATCCAAAGTTGAAGTGGACCTTTGTACCTGGTTCCGGACCACCAGGATTGATGCAGTGTTCATGACAGTTCTGTAAGATATTAATCAAGACAAAACATTCATTTCATTAAGAGCTGTTTGTGAAGTCAGGATTTAGAGACACTAGAGTAGCTGAAGAACTTTACGCACCACAGCTGGAGTGAGCTATGACGTCACACGCGGGGGAGATGAGCAGTTCCCACTGTAATATTAATGTTTTTTAATAATAATACAAAAATCGTCCATGTAGTACCAGCTCATATCCATCTAATAGCCGAATGATGAACAGATGAAAAAAAAGTATAAAAGAGAAAAGTGTAAAATCTTTGATCAGGATCAGGAAATTTCCGAATCGGAATATTCCGTTTTTATTAATTTATTTTACTTTGTGGAAGTGGAGTCGCAGTGTTCCTTCAATAATCCTGAAATCAGAACGCACAGATGTCAAATCACTGCGCAATAAAGGAACACAGCTTCAAAATGATCATTATTTCTTTTGCTGATTTACTGTGTTATTATTATTATTATTATTATTATTATTACTTTTATTACTATTATTATTATTATTATTATTACTTTTATTACTATTATTATTATTATTATTATTATTACTTGTATTACTATTATTATTATTATTAAAATTATTATTATTTTTACTATTATTATTATTTTTTTACTATCAATATTATTATTATTATTATTATTATTATTATTATTATTATTATTATTATTATATAGAATGTTTCAGCTACACTTGAAGGAATCCTGAACCTTCACCCTGTGTCTCTGGAGCCTTAAAGGCAGTCAAACAAATTTTTTTTTTATCAGTTAAGTGGCTTTTATTCATATTTGATGTCAGTGTGTTCAGGAATACGGGTCAAAATCTACAAAATAAACTACTTTTATTTTATTGTATCATGGCGTCTTTGTATCCCTTTAAATCAAATCCTGCACTAAAGCACATTTAGAAACACTGAGGAGGAATCTGAGGACCCTGTGCGCTTTCATGGCACCTTCACTGGTTTCTTTAATGCATTGATTAGCTTGTCGATACTGTCATCATCAGGAGGAACGTGCTCTCCTGCTCCAGTGGACCCCGTCCCAGCGGAGGAATATTGGCATCCTGTGATTTCTTAATTCGTGAGAGAGAGAAAGAAAGAGAGAGAGAGAGAGAGAGAGAGAGAGAGAGAGAGAGAGAGAGAGAGAGAGAGAGAGAGTGGTGAAAGGAAAAAGCCGCATTAACACTTAGGCATAAGAATAAAAACAATGTGGGGAAATTCCTGTTAAGTCTCTAAGGGTTTTAGAAGCATCCAAGATCTTCCTCAAACTTTGAAGAGAAGAAAAGATGAAAGCTGTCAGAGGCTGAGCACCACACTCTAAATTCTGTCTGATGCACAAGCATTTAGGACACGCCACATCTGGAACATCTGCCACAGTGTTGCCGCAGCATTGTTCTGCTGTAGTGACCAAACAAAGAAGAATCTCAGACTATACCTCGTGCCACCAGTGTCCACCAGAGCTAAATAAATCGGTAGATAAAACAAGAAGATATGTTGAATACTTTAATATTTGATTTGGTGTTATATTTTAATAAACATCAAATGAGTTTGAGTATATTTAAGATATTTTAATGTAATATAGAGTCGGGTATTGCAGCATCTCCTGTACTGGTACAGCCATGAAAATCTGGTGAGTGATGCTTCATGTAATATAAATGTTGAGACACAACACTAATGTTTAATTGATGGTGTGGATCTGATGTACAATAAAATGATCTGCGATGTTCCTCCTAATGCTGCCTGGTGACCTTTGCATTGGTAGTGTAGTGTAGTGTAAAGAGCTTCAGTCTCATTATAAGAGTCTCTGATAGATTTGCACAGATTTTCTCATATATACTTACACTTCAGTTACACGATGACATGGTGATATTGCATCCTTAAATAAAAGCTTTTACTACTCTGTGGTCCATATGAGCTTGTGTGCATAACTTATATCTAGAAAACAGAAAATGCTGGAGTTCAAAGGTCTCATTTAAAATATAAACCTGTAAAAATGATAATGTATATAATATATTGATAATACAATTGATTTCATATAATACAAGTAAATCGATATAAAATAAGGAACCTCGGAACCTCATATAGAAACCTGGACAACAGTTTAGATGCGAATATGAAGCATTTTGCCAAAGATTTTAAAAAGAACTGCTCTACACATTGTCTGAACAAAGAAACAGGTCATGTTCTTCCACATTACACTCTCTCTACTCATCTCATTTCAGACTGCACGCTTTGTTACAGTCATCTATTTATTATTGCTTATGGCTGATATTTGCATTTATTTCCTGAATTCTCCACATATTTGTTTTGCAAACGAGCTTCTGGATATCTCAGATCGTTCGTGTGGGACGTTCACACAGGGTTTTTATTGGTTAAAACAATAGTTTTTTGCCTTTTTTAAAAAAAGTTGTAAAAATCTTTAATAAAGGGAAACGTGATCTGAAGACATTTCGAAGGTGCATTATTTGTGTTACAAATGCGAGTCATTCTACCATCATAGGATTTAGGTTACAGTTAGTAAAAAAAAGTGTAAATGCACTTTTTACAGCTTTAAAAAAAATAAATTATACCCCTGCAACAATACAACAATACATACATGATCATCTTCCTGTGCTGCCTGTTTCCTTTACTGTATTAAAACATGGTGTATATGTGTGTAGATTTGGGCAATGCAGAGCTGTTTGAATTGATCATTTATCACATTTACACAGTGTTGGACTGTTAACTATGACGGCGTCTGAAACCACTTCCTGTCCCCCTCTATACTGCACTACAGTCAGTGATTTTTTGGCGTCTTCATTCTGAGTGAACTTCATTTCCAATATTAATGAATTTGTTTGCACCCACAGTGCACACTGATTTTCCATATCATTTGGATGTACACTTTCTAATGGACTATTACCCATACTGCAGTGCAGAAAATGTAAAAGGGGACAAGACGTTTCACCAAAAATGAAAATGAGCCAGACAGGAAAACCAGTGACAATGTTTTATACATAATACGTGCTCATATTCCTGTTTATTCTTGTTGAAATTGATTTTATGTTTGAAATCGAGATTATACATTACAATATTTACAGTTGTATGCAAACGTTTAGGAACCCCCGACAATCTCCATGATTTTCATTTATAAATATTTGATCAGCAATTTTATTTTGATCTATAAAATAACTGACACAGTAATATTTCAGTAGTGAAATGAGGTTTATTGGATTAATAGAAAATGCGCAATATGCATCCAAAACGAATTTGGGCACCCTTGTCATTTTGTTGATTTAAACACCTGTAACTACTTCGCACTGATTAATTGGAAGCTCGTTAAGCCTTGAATTTCATAGACAGGTGCATCCCATCATGAGAAAAGGTATTTGAGGTGGCCAATTGCAAGTGGCAACATTGGGGGTCTCAAAACATTATCAGGGGTTTCTAAACTTTGCATACAACTGTATATTATATACATTACAATCTATGCACACTATATTGTATATTACTATATATACATATATTATTACCTGCTGCACCTTCTGTACATTATTCCCCCCCTCACCCCTGTACATATGGACCCCATATCCTTATTTATCACACTGCTATTTATTTATTGTCAGTAAGCCACTTATGCACTTCTGGTTAGATGCAAACTGCATTTCATTATTATTTTCAATGAACGTCAAATCCACTGTAAACATTTTAATAAACTGCCACAAAAAGTATAGGACGTAATAATTATGATCAAATCATCTAAGGACTGTGGTGAGACCTGAGATGTTGTATGGTTTAGAGACAGTGGCATTGAGTAAAAGACAGGAGGTGGAGCTGGAGGTAGCAGAGCTGAAGATGTTGAGATGTTCGATGGGAGTGACGACGATGAACAGGATTAGAAATGAGTTTATCAGAGGGACAGCGCATGTAGGACGTTTTGGAGACAAGGTGAGGGAGGTGAGATTGAGATGGTTTGGACATGTGCAGGAGTAGGAGAATGCTGAGGATGGATACAAGGAGGAAAAGAGGAAGACCAAGGAGGAGGTTTATGGATGTGGTGAGGGAAGACATGCAGGTAGTTGGTGTGAAAGAGACAGATGTAGAGGACAGGGTGGTATAGAGACGGATCCGCTGTGGCGCCCCCTAATGGGAGAGGCCGAAAAAAGAAGAAGATGAAGATGATAACATAAAGTCTCTAAAGGCTCTAAATAATGATTTAACCGAAAGTGAGAAACTTTGCTTACCAAAAAAGATTTTATATAATTATGTGAGAGATTTCTAAAAGCTCACTGAATATAAATAATAAAACAGGGACACACTTTGGTTAAAATTACTGGCATATAAATCAAACATGACGGATTATTTCCTTCCATATTGATAATTCAGCATCAGCAGGACAAGACGGCCTTCAGGATTTGGAAAATTCACCCTCTGATTTGTACACAAAAAAATACTTTATATTTCATTTAGAAAATACAAATACTACAAAATGATTGTCTTGAATTCTGACGTATAAACTGCTTAAACAAAATATTACTCTGAGTCTTCAATAAAGTTGACTTAAATTTGCTCCAAATATTTCCATTTGAGTAAATTTGACTGAAATTGTTTCTGTACAGCTGCAGACCTCAGCAGTAAAGAGTCATGTTTTTTATTTTATTTATATAAATACAGATGTTGTCCCTTTACACTGACGATTAGTAAAACCACCTAGTTCTTTCCCAGTCATCATATCAGCAGCAGAACTGGTCTTCTTCTGCTTTTTCCTTTTTTTGTCGTCTCCTCACTGTGGGTGTAGAAAGTGCTATTATGAGTTATTGTAGATTTGCAGGAGATCAGACCGGTCTCACGGAGCTGTTCAAATGATGGTTTCAGGTCAATATTCTGTCACAAAGCATCTAAGTGGACAAGTGAGAGACCTCAGCACACGCAAAAATACAGCCACAACTATAAAGGATCATTTAATCATCTTCAGATGAAGGAGGACAACATCTGGAATGTAATCTTCAGAAAGATCATGTGGCTGTGATGGTCAGGTGTCTGCAAATCTTTGCCCTTATATGTTCCTCCTACTTTTTTTTTTCTCAAAAGTATTTGGACATCCGTCCTCGCATTAACATTCACTGTGCAGAGGGACAAAGATCCATGATCTCACTTACAACATCACTGTTTATAAAATACGGTACTGCCCTACTGCACTTTGGCAAATTTCTTTCACTCTTTCTTGCAGTAGATCAACTTAGTTCAACAGGATGCAGCCTTGTTGGACCGGAGCGTTCCAAAACACTGATCTTCTCCTGAAATCACTCTTGGACGTGTGTTTTGGGTCGTTATGCTGCTGGAAGGTAAATCTTTCTTCAGCCCCAGTCCCAGCTAAAGTCAAGCAGAACAATAGCTGCCACCACGGTAAATCAGTGTATCGCTGAGATCTCAGTTTCTTCTGTCAGACGTTGTGGAATAAAACAACAGCAATGAAATCCTCATGAATAGATTTGAGATTGGGCAGTTTGCTACAGATGCGGTTCGTGATCTCTGACTAGTGACGCTCTCTGAACATCCGAACAACGGATGTGAAAACACTGAGATTGCGGTACACTAGAGGACCCCCGGTGCCGACCCCCGGTGCCGTCGACTCTCAATCTGATTTTGAGAAAGATGTACTTAATGCTAGAGGTGGCTGCAGGGCTGATTCTGAATGCTCAGGGTAGATTTGTTTGACCCTGGAATCTGTTTGGATAGAAACACTGACATAAACACACACACGCATATCTTAAATATTCTCTTTCCTCCACTTTACTGGGGGACCAGATATAATGTACCTTTATTCTGCATACACCCAGCTAAAGTTTATATATATTCTGTACCTGTGGTAAACCATTTTCATGCATATGCACACACACACACGCACACACACACACACACCTCAGTGGACATTATAATTTGTGCAGCAGAGAGCTTTGCTAGCACCCACAGGGAGTATGTGTTTAATGACAGAGCTGTCGTTATCAGAGCCGTCACTGCTCCACAGAATCACTGCTGTCAGAATTTATCCCACCACCGCACGTGACACGTCACCTGTGTATCCTGAAGACAGTGACATGATCTTTAGTCCCCTTCAAATCTATAGACTGGCATTTTGGCCACTCAGGCGCCGGAGCCCCGAGTACATGCAAAACGCCCGGCCACCGATATCCTGACAGGAAGTGAACGTGGAAGTGCCAATACTCTGACAGCACGGCGCTAGTGTGCATACGGTCACGCTTTGTGCAGGGTTGTGTATGTTGTGTCCACTACTGACAATAGCTGAATGATTATCATACATATTATTTTATTGTGGTGAGGAGAAAATCTCGAACTCATACCTGTGGCTTGTTCTCTATCGGCTAATTCCACAAGAACAAGCGAACATGAAGATAGAGTTTATGTTTTTGTTGGATGTTTGCATTACCTTTTCTTGTCCTTAAGCTTCCTTTTCTTTCTCTATATGCAAGTCCACAGATAGTGTGCATATGCATGTGTGTGTGTGTGTGTGTGTGTGTGTGTGTGTGTGTGTGTGTGTGTGTGTGTGTGTGTGTGTGTGTGTGTGCTCTTGCTGCTCCCTGTGGGACCATCTGTCCATCCCTGCATTGACACAGTAATGGGTCTGTGAGGTGATCTGGATGCAGAGTGGTGTCCATGTTTGTGTGTCTGAGCCGTAGGTCAATAGAGCCCTCATCAGGAATTCTGCACTCGAGCTTCTACATAAACAACCGCTTAGCGGGATTAGCGGAATGTTAGCTTGTTAGCTAGGTGAAGCAAACACTTATTTAATCCATTGCCAGTTTCTCAAGGGCTTTGAACCAATATACAAAGGGGTTTCAATGGAATAACCTTTCTCAGTGTTCGTTAAATTATCAGGATGTAATCCAAAACTTGGAAATAATAATGAAATAATTCCCTGTAGTTATATTTATGGAATTTGGTGGACAGTTAGGAAGTAAATATGATTCGTTACTCTACTGAAGTATTTCTGTTCGGAGAGATTTTTATTGCAACTCATGTATTTTGAATGTAACTTGGTGTATCTACTGATCTCTGACATACAGTTCAACATCAATTCAACAGCAAGCAGAACATTTAGAGAGGAATAAATGATGGAGAAACTCCAGACTCGAACTCACCACAACACACGTGACCTCATTTACACCATTTTACTGAAGTAGTTATAAAGAAGGTTTTGTGCTCATGACCACTGTAATAGAAATCAATCAGAGTTTGACTTATTAATATCATTCTATTAATAAATTCACATCGGAGTCTTTTCACGTAAACTGAGGTGATTAAGTAAAGAATCTTGTGATAAAAATGATAATAGGAACATTATAGTTATAATAAATTATAGCACTTTAGATTCTTAAGTACATTTGAAGGCAAAGACTTTTGTACTTTTACTTCGCTCACCACTGATCTTAACCACTGATCCACCACTTCCATGTGGCAACTTCCACCATTCCACCAGAAACGATCCACCGTCCCCAGAACATGCTTTATTTACTACCTGTTTATAGAACATTATAAATGAATTGATTCCACTGACTCGTGCTTTTCTCACTCAGCTTAGAGAAATGTGTTATTAGCTCATTATAGTGCAGAAGGTAAACTCCTAAAAAATTTGTACTTTTCTACATAGTTCTTCCTGATCTGGTGGATGGACGAGTACATGGTAAGGGAATTTGTGGCTCTTCTGTGGTTGATCTTTCTCAGACTTATGACTAGTTTGGTAATAAAGAAGATAATTATCCTTTATTTAAAACTGTATAAACAAAAAATATATAAATACATTGTAGTACTGGTTCATCAGGACACGAATTAATATGATCATCATTTATTCTTAATCTTTCAGACTTTCAGATGTTCTGACATCAAATGTAAGTTCATTCCACCACCTCAGTGGTAGAACAGAGAAGAGTCTGGAAGCATATGGTGGGACTCTGGAGGATCTGATGGTGTGTGGTGAGATAAGTTCTGAGAGGTGGAGGGCAGAGGTGGAAGCGAGTCACACCAGTTTTCGATATACTGGTGTATCATTTCCTGTCTCTCACACCACATACTAGTTTCTGAAGCTCACAATGAGCAGTCAGAAGGCAGTAAGAAGTCTGGGGTTAATGTAGATGAGACAGAGGGAGTCAGTGATGTAACCATGACTGAGAACAGACACATTCCTGATCACCTGATCATCATCTTTTCTCTGCTTGTGTTCTATATGTTGGATCTTCAGCCTGGACACATTCTTCAGAGAACAACATTTGAAATTTGTTTTGTATTAATATATTAATATGATGTGGTTCAGTTACCAGTGTGACACTAAAACAAGCAGTAATAATCACTACTTTATACTGAAGTACATGTCAGAAACCAAAATTCTTTACTACTTACTTTTCTACTGAGTGAAAGATGTGTGTACATTTTTGCCATCTCTGGTAGAGGGGTTCTGGTCTGTCTTATGGCTTTTTTAAACCCCACAAGCTTGAAAAGAAGTTGTGTAGATACATTCTGGATCGAGTTTAAATGCCAAAAACGAGCTGCAGTAGTCCAGTGTGTGTGTGTGTGTGTGTGTGTGTGTGTGTGTGTGTGTGTGTGTGTGTGTGTGTGTGTGTGTGTGTGTGTTTGTGTGTGTGTGTGTGTGTGTGTGTGTGTGTGTGTGTGTGTGTGTGTGTGTGTGGTGACAGAAACAATCAAATTCTCCTGATGTTGTACAGAAGGAATGCACTTAAGTGTGTAAGAGTTGTAGATAGAAGTTACCCCCATGGTTGTGTGCAGTGTCTGAAGCTGAGATCATTGAGTTGTTCATGGAGATCACAAGATCTTGACATGGAGATAAATCTCCTGGGACAAGCAGCAGTTCAGTTTTGCTGGGATTAAGCTTCAGCTGATGAGCTGCCATTCATGATGAGATATCTGCCAAGCATGCAGTGATCTGAGCGATAACAAGAGGGGGAAAGGAGATATAGTTGCAGTTTAAATAGGGGTGTGTAGACTTTGATATCTTTTATATCTTCACAGCTTGTTCTCACTCATCGAAGTTGTTGACTTGAACAACGCACAGCCAGATCTTTTGCTCGTGTGAGAAAAAACACAGTATATATAAATATTACGGATGTGCATCTGCATAACTGAGGCCCGATGTGATTCGCATCTCCATGCAAAGTCAACAATGCTACTGTCAGCTACAAAAGCCAGCTACAGGTTCTCCTGCTGCCCCCTGTAGGGCTCTGTTTAAACTACAGCTCAGGTGTGTTTGTGTGTGGAGTGTGTTCTGTGAAGAAATAAGTGTAGGGTGAAACCTGGTGAACGTTTGAACTCGACAGCACACAATTCTATGGATACGTGTGATTAAAAAGAGGAAAGAACTAATGGAGAACTGACTGTAGGTAGAATGAGAGAAGACACAGAGATATACAGAGAGAGACAGATCCCTTGTTTGTGACTGTGTGTAGGTGTGTCATGAGGCAACTGGCTAGTGTGAGGCTACATGGACCATGCACACATGCATACACAGGAAAGGTTTTCTACATATGAAGGGAACAACATTGTGCAAAATACTGAAAGAAATCGTATTAGGATGATGAGCATGTTAGCGTAGCATCTAAAAAAATCCTAAAAAAAACTCATCCAGAGTTTTTTTTTCCATGAACTGAAGGGTGTGGTGCGGTTTATAGGATTTTTGTTATCTATTCCATGAACCATTTTCTTTTCCCATTTGCAATTTAAATCAAAGGCATCATCCTACAGCAAATGAATCAATTGCTAATCAATCTATCAATCAGTTCTCAGAGTGGCACCTGAGCTTTATCTCACATACAAAAAACGAGGGAGGAGACGCTCTTCCTATAAACCCTTCTTATAAACAATAATACGAAGACATGTTTATGAGGTAAAGGGTAGAATTGGTGTGTATGTGTTTGTGTGTGTGTGTGTGTGTTTGTGTTTGTGTTTGTGTGTGTGTGTGTGTGTGTGTGTGTGTGTGTGTGTGTGTGTGTGTGTGTGTGTGTGTGTTGGTGGGGCGG
>MU535751.1:311751-329516 GCA_024362625.1 Silurus asotus | reverse complement strand
GTGTGTGTGTGTGTGTGTGTGTGTGTGTGTGTGTGTGTGTGTGTGTGTGTGTGTGTGTGTGTGTGTGTGTGTGTGTGTGTGTGTTTTCTCTTGCCTTAATTAAACCCAGGGGCTCTTATTAGTTGATTAGCTTACAGACGTCAAATTGCACTGAACAGTGAGTCGACCAATCAGAATGCGTTTGTGAGGAAACTGGAGAACATGGAGGAAACTCATTCTGCTCCTCAAACTATTCCAACACTTGTTTTTGACTAATTCTAAGACTTGTATATTGTTTACACGGTTTAACCTTCCGCTTATGTTAACTTTCTTTTAATAGCTCTTATGTTAACGGGTCGATTTTGACCCTTGTCTTAAAACAGCCATAAAATACACTCTAAACTATTATTTATCATCCAATATGTTTATGACCTTGTGGTTACATTGTTAGGTTTCCTTTTCCATAAAAAGATTGCTTTCAATATTTTTGGTGTGGCCCCCTGGGCCTTTCATGCGATAGCATACTTCTCATTTTCAATAAAAAAAATGGTAAAAAAAGAGAATTAAATAAATAAATAAAAGATTGTTATGTTGCCTGACTATTACTGAGGGATATTAGAACACATCTCTAAAATTAAAAATGTAAAAATTAAAAATAATGATTTTAATATGATTAACTATAGTAACATCTTTATTGTTTGGGTCAATTTTGACCCAAATATGTTTACTCTCAAAAAAAGGCATTTTTATTTATTTATTTATTTATTTATTTATTTATTTATTTATTATTTAAATAGAGCTTTAATACAAATATAATATACAAATCAGAACAAGTAATAATAAAAAAAATATATAGATTTGCAGTCAAACAAACAACAACCAATCAAGCAAATCAAACCAATAGAAATCAAGTACCAGTTGCAAAAAAAGTATTTTTTGTGTAAGTGTGTGTTTAGATGCAGGTGGGGCAAAAATTCGCAGAGATATTTTTTTTCAGTAGAAACACAACATGTTTGTCTTTATGTCCTTATTGCTAGTGCAGACCTCACACATCTTTCTTTTAGAATCAGGTGGTCTCAGTGGGGTTGTGGCTGTTGCTGTGCTGGTTGATGTTGAGGCAGGGCTGGCTGAGGAGGATGCTGGTGCTCCTCGAGTTGCTGATGGTATGGATAGAGTGCTAGGTGAACTCTGCAGCAAGGCTGGGTCTCAGCTTCGCTCAATTCTTAGCTCCTCAAGAAACCTTCTTCGCTTGTTTTTTTGTTAAGTTCCATCCTAGTTGGATGTGGTGCCACAACACAAATGCATTGTAGACACATCTAGGATGTTCTAAAACACAACCACTGGCCATCTCCTGCTCATTCGCTGGCAAGTGTAGGTGGCAGTCAGCTTATCCAGGTTGTCCACTCCTCCTTTGTTTATATTATAGTCCAGGATAAGTATGGGCTTTTTCTCACTTCCTGATGACACACCTGCATCTTTGTGAAAAGTGGACATAAGTACCACATTTTTCTTTTTGGAGAATATAAAACAACAGTGGTGTTGTCTGTAAAAGCAAATTTGGAAGAAAGTTCTCTCTTCTTTACCTGCTAAATTTCAGCAGGCAGCTCAGGTTTATTTTTTTTTATGCTGCCCACCATGGTAAGTTTCCTCCTGAGAAGTTCTTGTCCAAGGTCAAGATCAGGGTCACTTTTAGATTTGAATGTTTCAGCAGGAGCGAAAGCAGCTTTAGCACAGGGTGACCTCCTCATCAGACTCATCAGATGTGTCTGTGTCTTCTGGTTGATTCTCTACATTGTCTTCCTCCTCAGAAACCTGCTGCTCTGTGTCCTCTACCTCAGATTCAGCAAAGAGATGATCGAGAGCGTGGCTTGTTGTAAATCTTCTCATTTTTTGCATGCAAACTGGAGATTTACTCTGGAAGTCACCAACTCTAAACTGAATTAGTCTTATGCATGCCATCCATGTCTGGACATGTCCATTTCGGTTTGTTTGTTTTGTTTGTGCAGGGAAGGCAACAAAAAGAGAAGCCCCTAACCAACACTTACAGGGTTAGGAGAGGAGCGGGCTGTTAGTGACTAATTATCATTTTAAAATGTTATATTATAACTGGGTCGAAAACGACCCTGACACAAAGGTCATAATTTTCATCAATTTAGTAAAAGAGAATTTTTTTTGTTTATTTAGTTTAAATAGAGGTTCCTGACAAAGTAAAAAAAAACTTGATGCAATAAACAAATTTATGTGGTACTTCTGTGCACTCATCTGGCTGAACAGGCTTTGCTTTTTTTACACTAAATAGCGGTGTTACATAAGGAATAGGATCAATATGTTCAGGGGTGCGAGTGTACAATGTACAGAAGGTGCAGTGGGTAATAATATTTAGTGTATATAGCAATATACAGTATAACTGTGCAAAGATATAGATATGTACAAGTATGAATGTATGTTTGATACAGCATATCGATACAGTTATCAACATTAATTAGTCCATGTGACCCCAAGAGCTGGATTTTTATTCAGGAAATCAGGAATTCAGGAATACAGGGAATAACAGCACTAACATGCAAACCATCAATAGGCAGTGATGATTTCATGAACTTTCAAGCAAAAAAGTCCAATCTATTTTATAAATAACCCTGTAGACAGCAGTGTATTTATAACAGACAATTAATTACAAAGTTTTACTCCTATTCAAGAGAACGACTTCATTTCATTTATTTCCTCATCAAAATCATCAACCTGCATCTCCATCCCTCACTTACTAGTTTCCTCATACAGATCATTAGGAAACCTGACCTTGACCCATGTCCAACTACAGTCCAAAATCAAACCTCCCCTTTATCTCCAAGATTCTAGAAAGGTCTGTAGCACAGCAGTTCTGCTGAGGAATAACATAAATATATACAGGAATATAATAACAGGAATATGAAATGTATCAGTCAGGATTTACACTTCATCATAGCACAGAGACGGCGTTTTTTTCTCTTTACTTGTTTTGCTTGACCTCAGTGCAGCTTTTGACACCATTGATCATCATCTCCTGCTTGCTAGACTTAAGTCTTATCTGACTGATCTCTTTCAGTTTGTTGATGTAAATGGTGAGTTCTCCACACTCTCTGAGGTAAAGTTTGGTGTTCTGAAGGATCTGTCTTGGGCCCACTGCTTTTTTCTTTATATCTGCTGCCTCTTGGTGAAATTATACATAAACATGGGATTCGCTTCCATTGCTATGCTGATGACACACAGCTGTATATTTCAGCAAAGCCAGATGAGAGAGATCAGCTAAAGAATGTTGAGGAGTGTGTAAGAACATTAGACAGTGGATGCTTAATAACTTTCTTCTGCTCAACTCAGATAAGACAGAAGTACTTTTACTAGGACCACATGCAGCTAGAAGCAAACTTTCTGATTCTGTAGCATCTCTGGATGGTGTTTCTGTTTCAGCATGTACGGCTGTCAAAGACCTCGGTGTGATTATTGACCCAAATCTTTCCTTTAAGTCTCACGTGAATAATATCACCAGGATCTCCTTCTTTCACCTTAGAAATATTGCTAAAATTAGAAATATGATGTCGTTACAGGATGCAGAAAAACTAGTAGATGTTTTTGTAACATCTAGTTTAGACTACTGTAACACTTTACTGTCTGGGTGTTGGAGTTCGTGCATAAATAAGCTTCAGTTAGTTCAGAATGCAGCAGCAAGAGTCGTCACCAGATCTAGAACATATGAGCACATCAGCCCTGTTTTAATCATCTACACTGCTCCCAATTCCATCTCACACTGATTATAAAATACTACTACTGACGTATAAAGCACTTAACGCTCTCACACCGCAGTATCTGAGTGAACTTTTGTACCAGGATGATCCTCCACGCCTACTTAGATCAAAAGGTGCAGGTTATTTGTTGGTGTTTCTCTTATAAACCCCACAGTGAACAGCCTGTGAATCAGTGTTTAAGACTCAGACACATTCTCAGTGTTTAAGTAGGGACTGAAAACACAAAATGTATTTTGTCAGTTGGTCTTCCTCAGATCTTAAATCTGTCTTACACCCTGATGACACTGTATAGTGTCCTTAAACAGTTAAACAATAAAAATGTTTTATCATTTGTATTGGTTCCAGTGACCAGTGTTCCTGTCTTTTCTACTTTTTGGATGTGCTACATCTTGATGGAGTTCTTCTCAATTGAGACCACCCTGTACAGCTGGGGATGATTAAAACAGTCAATGAACAGTCTACTACAATAGCTCAGATCCACAGGTTTCTTGAACAGATCTGCATTTACTCACCTATAAGTGCACACCTCTACAATGGGACATTTGGTGCCACCCAGATAAAGATGAAGTTGGATGAGGCTCTTGAGTCTGGTTCATCTCAAGGTTTCTTCCTTCTGCATCTCGGGGAGTTTTTCCTTCACCACAGTCTTCACTGACTTTCTCATCAGGAACAAACTTACACTTATAAAGAACATATTTATTTTTATCACCACATTATCTGTGTAAAGCTGCTCTGAGACCATGTTCATTGTTAAAAGCGCGATAGAAATAAAAATGAATTGAATTTAAATGCCTGGGCCAACCACAGATTAAAGATGTTCATGAAGACCTCAGCCAGCGGCTCCGCATATGCTCTGAGTACTTGGCTGGGGATGAATTCTGTTTACTTTTGCCACAAGAAATTACATGCTGCTTGTAGAATTCTATGTGCTTCTTTATAAGAGCCTAAGAAAAGTGTGGGATTTTTTCCTGTTTTTTTGAGATGTTCCTTTTGTTTAGGTAAAAGGCAGAAAAGCACAGGAATTGGACAGTGAATAAGCTGATGAACATTTTGTGAAGTCTTTTTGTGTCTCTACCAGAAGAACTTGTGTAAGATGGAGAACAGGAGACAAGATGGGTTGAGGGAGTCTGATAATTGTGTTGTTTTCAAGCAGAAAAGGTTCAAGCAGAAAGTGAAAGGAATCCTTAAAACAACATGGCTCCCATTCCACACTTCAACACCATGCAGTTCCGTCTGGACTGCGGCTCATTGGAAGGGAACAGTCGTTATGGAACGGCCTGCCCAGTCACTGCACCTAAATCTTATTATATTGCTCTGGGATGAACTGGATCACAAGAAAGAAATCTCTAAGTAGTGGCAAGTTTTTGAAGAGGCATGACAAAGTGCTTCACCTGAATTTTTGGAATAAATTCTATCCTATTTATTTTTTTACAGAGATAAATAGAATAGAATTAATGAGTTTATTTTTTGCTTAGAATTTTAGTGCCCATAAATTGTGTAGACCAGTTGTGATGGAGAAGAAAAAACTCCCTGATACTTCATGGGAGGAACCAAACTCAAAAGGGAACCTCATCCTCATCAACCACACTGAACTGTTTATGCTAACTCTGGTTCTGCACACAATGTAGCAGACTTGATATTAATTACACTCCAAATCCATTCTCAAAATTCTTGAGTTGCTCAGTAACTCCATGAATGTTTGAGGTGGAACCATCTCCAGCTGCACAGTGGGTCTCTAATTGAAGGGAACTTCATCCAGATGGAGGGCATCAGAATGAGTCAGCTCTGAAAAGTAAAAAAGAAGAAGAATTTCTATGTTGCTTCGAAAAGAAAAATCAGGCTCAAACATATGGGCAATAGAAAATCTGTGTCTTTTCAAAAACAATAAATGAAGGTTTGACTTTGTCTTGTACTATGTGTCTCGAGTTTTCTCCCTTTTGTTCTCCTCAACCATCTAAAAATGATGGGATTAAGAGGTGGAGGACACCAGTAAAGGGCTTGAGGTTGAAATGTACAACCCAACACTGGTTTGAAGTTTGGTGGAAACTCAGTCCCGTGTTGATCACCCTGAGAACACCAGTCCTACAGTAAACCATGGTGGTGGTGGCTTCATCTTATAGAACCCACATCTAAGTAGGCAATGGAAATCTGTCTCAGGTTTAAGATCAAGTTGTGTAAAGCCAAATGCAAAAAAAAAAAACGTGGTCCAGAGACTGGTGAGGAGTTTCATCTTCCAACAGGCCATGAATCCGACGCATACTGTTGAAACTGGATTGGTTTAAAAGCTGGAACCTGAAAAACCTCAGTCTGATTGTGCAGCATTTAAAAATGAGAGTTTTTCCAATGATTTCCATCCAGTAAAAAAATGTGTTCCAAAATATAGAAAAAAACACACGTACACACTTTTATACAACTTTATAACCTCTTTATGTCTGTTTAACAGTTTCACTGTTAGGACGCTACACAAATAAAAATGTATTGAATTGAAAACTCGATGCATTTGAATGAAGTGTTTAAGTACAAAAATAAAATAAAGAAAAAACAAAACTAACGAGAGATTCTGATCAAAATCTACAAAATGAATCGTGACTAATAAAAAAAAGATACGTTTTTCTGCAAGAATCGGATGTTTTGAGAATATATCCAGCCTGATGATGGAGGCCAGGAATAATTCATAATGAATGAACAACAACAAAAAAATAGATACAGATTACCTACTGTACCAAAGAACAGTTGACGAGGGCATTGTGTGTGTTTGCAGCGGCGATGTTTAGTGGTTTAGAGGAAGAACAGAGTGAATATGGCAGGATGAAGCAGGTCTAAGCCGATAGATATAAACTACCCCGGCCTGAATTAGTGGGTAATGACTCAATTAACTTTTGTTTTTGCACAGAGGAGATTTGGCTGCATAAATTAGCAGCTGCTCATTGGCGAAGTGTCACGGCCTAAGGACAGCTTACAAATACTGTGTCCGGTCTCTGTCAGTAGGCGACAGTGCGATATAGACGTCCAGCCAGACTTTGTGTTTGTGCAGAACAGACCGGTGTCGCTCACGCGGTGACAGTGGAGAGGCCGCGAGCCCAAGGGACAGCACGCTGACGATGCCCTGAAAAGGTCAACTTGACACGGGCAAGCGTCCCATCGACCTAGCCTCCGTCGGGCCTTCGAAAAATCAGATAAAACTTAAGGCCACTCATCGATCCGCAGACATGCTCGAATCAGAGAGGGAGCGAGAGAGAGAGAGAGGGGGAGAGAGAGAGAGGAAGAGAGAGAGAGAGAGGAAGAGAGAGAGAGAGAGAGAGAGAGAGAGAGAGAAAGAGAGAGAGGAAGAGAGAAAGAGAGAGAGAGAGAGAGGAAGAGAGAGAGAGAGAGGATGAGGAAAAACTTTGTAAAAGCAATTAACACAATACTGTAACATTTTTGTAAAATATACATTTCATGTTAGTCATGCTCTCAGAACTGAAAAAGAAGCGGGATATGATATTAGGTGTGTGAGCCAGAGAGAGTGAGGGGGTCCCGCAGTCCAGCAGTGCCTTCAGTAAAGAACTGGAGGAAACCAGTGAGACCCAGGTCCACCCGTCTGGAGGAGTCTGGCCAAAAAGAAGAGTTGCAGCCAAAAAACCAACACTGAGGGCAGAAAAAAGAGGAGATGCTCAGGACTGATGCCAACATACAGCAACTGTTATTCTGAAGAACAAAAGTTTTGTCCAAAACAAAGTTTTTCAAGTAGAATTATGAATAGTTTTGACAATTTTGACCGATTTACTAAATAGAAAAGAAGTGAATCCAGACATCTAAAGACATTGAGGTTCCTGAATTGTGATTGAAATCCTGTTGAATGTCAACCACAGATGTTCATCTCAGGACAAGCGCTACACCATAAGACCCTCACAAACACAACCAGAGTTACAGTGACTACCGCATTTGCCTCTTCATTCTCATAAACAGGATCAGTGCGACCTCTGTCAGAGGACATTTGACATTTCCATCATCTCAAAATGTCAGAACTTCCAAATGACAAAAAAAAACCCTTTCTGCTTTTCTACCACACTTTAGTTTCTTCGAGAATGATTAAGTTCTGAGGCCCCTACTAAAAAACTGTGGGGTCCATGGAAATAAAGAAAGCTACTTTTAGATGTTCCACTGGAGTGTGTGGAGATTCATTCTGCTACAACAGTTTTAGTAAAGGTGAGAAGTTGAGGAGGTTCCTGGGGTGCAGTCAGCATTCACATTCATTCATGGTCAACAGGTTTGGAGCTTTATAGCAGGAGATCTTCCACATCTTCCAACCCAAGGAAAGCAGATCTTCATGGAGCTGGATTTGTGCACAGGGGGTTTTATATAAAAAGTCTAGTATTTAAATAAACGAGAAGGCATATTTCCTTGTCAATGTATTCTACAGGAGGTGTATAATTTAATTCATTAATGTAATTAATATTCTGTAATAAATAGATGCAGGAACCAGTTATAACAATTCCTTAATATCAGTAACAGATAAAGAGGTCTAGAATTCCATAAAACCACAAGCTGGACTTAAACCTGGTGCTCATAAGGGAGAGGAGAGAGTAGAAAACAGCTGTCAGCACCACCACAGGTCACTAATGTAATGCCATAAAGGCTCTCTGGCGCCCTCTCTGTGTTCCAGGGGTTTATTACTGATGTGCATGTCTGTGTTTAACAGGACTCATGAAGCTGCAGGGAGCTGAAATTCATCTGACATACAATTCATATTCATATTGTTTGCTCTGAATCTATACTTTTTCTTTTTATTTAATTTTGTGCCAAATATTTGCAAATTTATCCGAAGATAATGGTGAAGAGAAAATGTGCAGATGTTTAATTTCAGAGGTTCAGTTCCTGCTTTCACCTGCAATAAGAAAGAAGTCACATGTACATGTGTTTTCACAGCCGTTGCCATGACACTCAAAATCGAGCTCAGGTGCATCCTGTTTCCACTGATCATCCTTGAGATGTTTCTACAACGTTATTGGAGTCCACCTGTGGAAATGTCAGTTGATTGGAGATGATCTGGAAGAGCACACACCGGTCTACGGTCCCACAGTTACCAGTCCATGTCAGAGCACAAACCAAACCATGAAGACCAAGGAATTGTCTGTAGACCTCAGAGACAGGATTGTATCGAGACACAGATGTGAGGAAGGAGACAGAAACATTTCTGCAGATCCCAATGATCACAGTGGCCTCCAAAACTGCCCCAAAAATACGTGCTGAGCTCGTCGCATTAAACTCAAAAAGACTTGGGGCTGCAACTTGTGCCAAAAGAGCTTCAAAAAAGTGTTGAGCAAAAGCTGTTTTCTTTTCTTTTATTCCTTTTGCTGAAACATCTGCAGCATCTGTGGTATTTAATATCACTCAATGCTGCTCTGCTGCACATCATACGCCAACGCTGTATTTAAATCTGCTCTTGTCTGGTCTGTGTTTCGATATTAAAGTGATAATTCACTTTGAATGAACTTCCTGTTATCATTACCTTCTCAATCAAACTCTGTCACTTTCCATTAGCAGGTCTTCTTCCACTCTATAAAGACTTGACTCCAGGTGGAACTGCAGGGTGTATAAAGAACTTTGTTGGTTTATGTAGCACCCTGGTCCTGGTAGAAGGTTGTTGGTTTCATTGTGGACTTTCCCAGCTGTATATTAGTGACATGACAATGAACCCAATCTTGAACTCGTTGATGTGAAGAGAAATAAATGATCCACTAGGGGGCAGTAGAGCTCTTCTTTCCAGACTACTGAAACTCTTCAGATTCGGGTAAAATAATGTTTTGCTGGATGTTGAATATATTGGAATGTTTTTGGAGTTTTTCATGAAACATTAAGAAGAGCAGGGGAATCTTTCTACACCCCCCTGTCCTCTACATCTGCCTTTTTCACTCCAACTACCTGCATGTCTACCCTTATCACATCCATAAACCTCCTCCTTGGTCTTACTCTTTTCCTCCTTCCTGGTGTCTCCATCATCAGCATTCTTCTACTGATATACCCCATGTCCCTCCTCTGCACATGTCCAAACTATCTTGTCTCCAAAACGTCCTACATGTGCTGTCCCTCTAATAAACTCATTTCTAATCCCTTCCATTGTCGTCACTCCAAATGAACATCTCAACATCTTCAGCTCTGCTACCTCCAGCTCCAACTCCTGTCTTTTACTCAATGCCACTGTCAAAATACTTTCTTAGGAGAATTACATTTGAAGAGTAAAGCCAGTGGAATCTACCTTTCCTGACATTGGTGCACATCTCCAAACCGTTCAACTTCATGCCAGATTTCTGACTTTCTCCAGATAATGTGATTGTGTGTAATGTGTAATGTGAAAAACTATTTCAAAGTCACTTTTATCTCAATTTCAAACAGCTTTCATCTTTAAAACATGGACCAGTGGTGAATCCCAAAAAACTCTTCCAAGAGAGCATTGATACTTCATCGCAGACGCGAAAGATCTGAACATCTGGCCAGCTGCGGATTTTGTTAAGCGCAGAAAAGTTTATTTTAAAATAAAATAGAACCAATAAAATGAATGCAATCAATTGTGTGTGTGTGTGTGTGTGTGTGTGTGTGTGTGTGTGTGTGTGTGTGTGTGTGTGTGTGTGCTACATTTAATATTTCATTTTCTAAGCATATTTTTTACTTAACTGTTCTAATTATTTCAGCAGAATTTACACAAACGTCTGCATTTCAGCAACACAATATAGTTATTTATTCATTCATCAATGTCTTCATTCCTTCCTTCCATCCTGCATCCTTCATTCATTCACTCCCTCGATATGTGGAATTGTCAGACATTTTTAAAGCTGTACATAAAGCAGTAAACAGGCCATAATTCTTCCACCAATAGGATGATGAATCTTTGGGTCACATGCATTGAATGTATACTTTTTGTTTTGACACATGGGGCTGTTTGGTGAAAAGTGTGTTTAGTGATGGGGGAAAAGTTTAATGCTTTGCTTGGCATGCACCTTCTCTCCATCTCAGACACTTGACCCATCATAAGGAGCTTTTAGATATCAAGATCTGAGCTCTTAGATATCACTGTACTGATTGTGTGTTTGTTGATGATATATTTTCCAGTCTTTATTAATGTAGTGAGTCCTTTACAATCCAAATTCAGTCTTATTCATTCCTTTAATTTTTACAATGAAACCTTCAGCATTTAATATTTCTCATATGGTGGTTATTCCAAAAGAAACTCCATGTTTCTACTGTTATCATTAAGAACAATCAAAACACTTTCCTAATAGTTTCTATTATTCCAAAGATCAAAAGTGAACATACAGTTACACTATTTCGAAAAAAAAAGCTTTGATCTCTGTACAGTTTCACCATCACAATCCAGTCTGTGAACAGATCAGCTAACATGTCTGTCTATACAGTATGTAAACATTCACCAGGACATCAAGCGCCACAAGTCAACAGTCGAACAGAATGAAAGATTGTGGAATGAACATCACCGCATTTTACTCATTTTGTGTTTAGAAATAAACCTGAGCACAAAGATGAATAATCAGAGAGCAGCCTTGAGTCCTCTGATATACAGGAAGTAGAGAGAAGGACGTATTAAAACTGTTTCAAAACCATCAGAAACAAAAACTTAGCTTGTGACTAATTCTAATTCTAATTCTAATTATTACCCGCAATTTACGTGCAATACCACCTTAAAACATGACTTAAAAAGCGTACTTTAGTTTTTTCTTATTTGTATTGTTACATTGTACTGTATATATATACTGTTATTGTAGTATATGTATATTATTATTATTTTTTAGATATTTGAATTTATTTTTATTTCTTTGTTGTTATTATTATTATTATTTATTTTTATTTCTGTTTATATTCCTTTTTTTATATATATATATTTGCATCGATTTCTATTTCTTTGTCTTGCTGCTGTAACATGGAAATTTCCCCACTGTGGGACGAATAAAGGTTTATCTTATCTTATCTTATCTTATCTTATTCAGATTTTTATGCATGGAGAACGCAGGGTTTGAGAGAACACCAACCCCAAAGTGAAGTACAGCTACTGAGGAACATTACATGAAGCTCCTGACTTACATGATCGTATACATTGTCCGAATCTTTTAAAATAACAGTTCTGCGAAACACCTACATGAAACCTGAAGAGAATGTAAGTAAGATCACAGTTCATTTCTGTACATGTTATGTATGTGTGTCTTGCTGACTTTCAGGAGTTGAAGATAAACATCTGAAGGCCTCAGGGTCAAGTACCATGGCAAGGACCTGCTGAGCAGGATTCCCATTTTGAAAGGACATTTCAATAGGAGGAGTTGGACCAGCACTAATGCCCAAGCCTGAGGAGGAGGTGCTGTTAAAACACAAAGATGTTCATGTCACAAAGAGATATTCATAGAGCAGTGGTGGCTCAGTGGTTAAGATGTTGGACTTTGGACCTGCTTATGTAAAATCCCTCAAGGTGAAGGCATCAGCCAACCGGCATAAATTGAACGAAAAAATTGTCTATTCGATTTGTATAAACTGCATTAGGCAGTTATGGAATTAAGGGTCTTGTTCAGGGGTCCAGGAGTAGCAGCTTCAGATCCCAAGTCCAATGGCGTAACAACCGAGACCCCACCTCCCCATCTTAGTCAAATCAATATTCGATCACGTAGTGTTTAATTACGCACACAATAACCCACATGCACACCTTTCACCATCATCAGAGCTGCAAAGTTGTTGGCTCTCATCCTCCAGCGAGAAGTGTGTGTTATATACACAACGCTGGATCGCCTCAGTCACACTGTAACTGGTCTGGCCCTGGACACACGCCTCCATTTTAGAAACACTCAGCTGGGACTGCAGGAACAGGTGCAGGTGACTGTCCGACAACATCAGGGGCATCTTCAGCAATCTAACACAGTGATGAAACCAGAAGGGTGGGACGTGTCAGATACGATCAGTGATTGGATTCTATCAGCGTGTAGGAACTGCGGCACATCTATTCCCAACTCACAAATCACTGCCCAATCACAACGCTCTCTCAGAAGTTTCCTAATCCAAAAATCTAATATTTACTGAATATAGTTATTGAACAGAAACTGAAATGTTGTTTCCCCACTGCTTTTTATCCAATTTCTGGTGCAGAGAGAGAGAGAGAGAGAGAGAGAGAGAAAGAGAGAGAGAGAGAGAGAGAGAGGGAGAGAGAGAGAGAGAGAGAGAGAGTGGCACTGGAGATTCATTAAATTACAAGGTTATGGAGAAAAAAAACAAGATCATAGTTGTTGGCACACATACGCTTCCAGAAACTTCTGCAGTCCCTCCATACGCCGGACCACCTGCAATCTGTTGTTGAGGCTGAAGAAAGGTTTTGCAGGAGAAAGTTTCGGCACTTGGCTAAGGACAGGAAAAGAAAAAGCATAAATGAGTAATAAACGAGTGAAGCATAATATGTAATGTAGGTCTCACACTGAAACAGTTTTAATGGTAGATTCCTGGACTTAGTGCGCCCTCTAAAGGTGTGCTGTGGTAACTGGCATCATGTTAGCAGCAGAGCATTAAATGAAGCTTCTTTAGATGGACTTGTTTGTCCAGCACGTCCCACTGATGCTTGCTTGGATTAAGATCTGTGGATTCAGACTAGAAGCAACACCTTGAACTTTGTGTTTTTCAAACCGTTCCTGACTGGTAGGACAACAGAACACTGCCCAGAGAATACACTGTCTCTTCCGACTTGCCCTTGTCCCGAATGTTATCCATCAGGCCATCTTCTTCTCTTACTCCATGGTCCAGTTCTGATGCTCATGTAGCAATTGTTTAGGCCAGAGGTGTCCAAACCTCATCTTCACATCAGGGACAAATGTTGGGATCCCCCATTTCAGGGATTCCCTCAGGCATTGCTTCATAAAGAATTTTGCATAAACATAAACATTTGCAGTAGCATAGCACACTGTGCTGCAGGACCCATAAACAAGCAGTGAACCCTGGTCATCTTGCCACAAGAATATTTGAATGGATGAAGTTTTTGCTCCACAGATTAAACGATGATGGCCCCCTGTGCACACATCACATCTTCAATAATTGCACAATTCCTGGTTACACCACAAGTCCAGAACAGACTGATGTGTATTCCTTGTATACTCATTGACATGTGGCATGTTTCTGCTCGATCAGGGAGATTTGTATCCTGTCAGGAATCTGCATCCATGAGGGAACCTAAATCCTAGAAAAATTGCCTGCAGCACCAACAAACCTCCCTGAACATTGCCCCAGTCCTGGTGGAGATAAATTGATCCACTACAACCAGTTTAATGGTTTGTTCCATGCTGTGCTTCTTTCGCTGCACCCACTCAAAAGAGTGTATATATTTTTTTTCCAGAAACTAGCTGACAGTAAACCTTCTAAGTAGTTAGCATGGTAGCATCTTGCTAGTTCTTTAATATTGAAATCGACCCTGGAGTTTACTCACACGAGAAGCGCATTGTCTTGCAATCTCTGACGCAGCCACACAAACTCACTGTATCTTCTTCTCACACACGAGGTCTTCTTCTGGAAACACATGCTATTTGTCTTAAACACAACAAAGAAGACATGAAGCTCGCTGGTTAGACAGTTAACAGAAATTTTTTTTTTAATATTGCCACATTTTAGGATTGTAATCTAATGGCTGTGGATATTTAGTGAATGTACAAACAGAAACCCAGTTATAAAGACCAGGACAGTGAAGCTGTTTATATGGATGGAGTGAAATAAGGAATATACTGTAGAGATGGAGGAGATGTTAATGCGTGGGAAGGATCTTTGGCCTTACATGAAGATAGATCTCATAGTCGATGTGCGTGTGCCAGAAATCCTCTTTGTGAAACCGGGGATCTCGTACCCTTACACTTAAAAATTCCTGCAACACATTTTCAAACGAAAAAAAAAGTAAAGAAGAGAGAGAAAAAAAGAGAAAGCAAATCAGGATTCTGTAATAAAAAAATTTAACCAGATCTCTAATTGTGTTTCAGACCCGTGTCTTCACACAGGTCAGACCAGGAACCAAACAGGAGCCAGCCCTAGTTTGGGCACTTAAGGGTCTGATGGGGTGAGACTAGATTTCACCGTCATGCAAAATAAATATTAGACGGAGAACTTTTAGAAAGAACTGCAGTATGTCTGGTGCTGGACCGCTGAGTCAGCATTGTTATCACACACATCAGAATGTGATCATCATCACTGTCTGTGCTGGACGATCTTTGATGAAATGCGTTTCCTGGATGATTGGGCTTTTACTCGACATCTGAATTTTACAATCGAACATTTTTTCCGCTGATTTTCTTCTTCTAGCTACTTGATTTCACTTTCATTTCCATATAAAAATTCAGAATAAAAACACTTTTGTCATCTTCTGGCTCGACTCTCGAGTCAGTCCATAATAACAGACCCGATATCTGATATAATTTGTGTCTGATTGCTGGAGAATCCAAATGAAGCCTTTATCATCCTCACTACAGCTGCTAACTCTTCAAAACAGAGACATAAGACATTTTTGTGAAAAAAAAACCATTATGGATCTACCTTTTTCATGAGACTGTCACTGGAGTCATCCATGTCCGAGAGGAGAGACAGGAACGCTCTGTAATGGGAGGAAAAAAATGAGATTCGGATTGAAGCATTCCGCACAGTGTTTAATAAGAAGTGGGAACATAATAAAGAGGATTAGAAATTAAGCTCTTTATACATTAGTGTACACAGAGAATCCATGTGTTGATGCAATAGTGGGTTAGAGAAGGACTCTGGACCACAGGCTCTGGAAATTAACTACTGGCGCTGGGCCACAGGTTTATTAAAGACAAAGTGACACGATGTTTAGATCAGATCTTAGCTTTAGTACAAATCCTGCTGCGTAACATATGCTGTGGATTTTGGATCTTAGGGACCGGGCTGGCCGTTTTTAATAAGTATTATTGGCAGCGGGAAAATATACAGCACTCTACATTCACTTTCCACAGCAGGCTGAGCTTGTTCACCTTTCACTGCTAAACTCCACATGCTGGATAAATACTACTCTGGCATCCTTACAGCACCATCTGACCAACTCCCATCTACTGCCAATGACTAAAAATGCTCACTTATATAATGTGCTGCTTGCAGGAAACTCCACCGGTCAGTATACACAATCATCTAAAGCTTCAGTTGCAGCCTTGTGAGACGCAGAGACTCTCCTGACTTTCCTAAAGTTAAATATACGGACTCCATTCTTCCAAATGATAATTCATTCTCATTTCTAATATAAATCCTGAGCTATTTACAGACTCATCCACTCAGTGAGCTACGTTGTGATCAGGCGCAGAACGGAAGTTCAGTGTGGGTGAGGAACTTTTCGGAAACGATTGAAGACAAAACACCATTTTCAAATGAACCTGCATTAATGTACTGTAGATGAAGACTTGGTAATACCTGAATGTGTAACTTTCAGAAAAGTGGTCTTCTTCTTCTACTTCTTCTTTTGGCTGCTCCCTTTAACGGTTGCCACAGCGGATCATTCGTCTCCATACTACTCTGTCTGCCTCTTTCAAATTATTTACCTGCCTGTCTTCTCTCACCACATCCATTAACCTTCTCCTTGGCCTTCCTTTTTTCCTGCTTCCTGGCGGCTCCATCCTCAGCATCCTCCACTGCCCTCCCTCTCATTCACACACATGTACTCTGTCTTACTCCTACTGACTTTAATTCCCCTTCTCTCCAGCATGTACCTCCACCTCTCCAGGTTCTTCCCCACCTGCTCCCTACTCTCACCACAAATCACAGTATCATCCGCAAACATCATAGTCCATGGAGACTCCTGTCTGACCTTGTCCGTCAACCTGTCCATCGACAATGCAAACAGGAAAGGGCTCACAGCCGATCCTTGATGCAGTTCCACCTCCACCTTGAACCAGTCTGTCGTTCCTACTGCACACTTCACTGCTGTCACACTGTCCTCATACATGTCCTGCACCACCCTCACATACCTGACAATACCACAACTCCTCTCTCAACCTTGTCGTATGCCTTCTCTAAATACTTCTCCATCAACATTCTCAAAGCAAATATGGCCTATGTGGTGCATCCATATTGGAATGCATCTTTTATACATCCTTTATTGTTTTAACTTGTAGGACATCCTTCCCAGCTCAGTCCCTCTGCTTGGCTAATCTGTACAATGGTCTTACCCCTGGAGCACAGACGGTTAAAGGGCACTACAGTGGTAACTTGGCGGTGCTGGAGTTTAAAATCATGACCTTTCGATTAGCTTTAACCATGGAGCTACAATGTCCCAATATCATGTGAGCTGAATATTAAGTACATAGTTTGTTTTGTTTTGAGGACTGTAATCTATGCAGATATAGACTCTAGCAAGACATTCACTTCATTCTATCTTCTTTAAAAAATATTTTATATTTTGGAATAAAATTTAAATCTCTCCCAGAAGTGTAAAAGTTTATTTCGAAAAGCCACAAAATTAGGAAGGGGACACAAATCGGCTAACCATCTCCCTGTGTTGACGTTCCTGCAAATGGAAGGTGTGTTTTTTGTGTTTTACTGCCTCCTAGTGGTCATATAAGAGTCTGTGGACACTTTATAATGCATGGAATGTAAATGTATGTTCAGATTTTGCAGTCGTGAATCTTCTGTTTTTCTGTTCATTATTATTTTACTTGCCAAAGCTATCAGGACACCTGACTTTTCCAGCCATCAGTTTTTTTCTCCAAACTGTCACACAAATTTGGAGACACACAATTGTATATGACGTCTCTGGATACAGGAGCAAAACATTTTGCTTTCACTTAAACTTGAAGACTCAACCCTGTTCCAGAGTTTCCTTGTATGATCACAATACTAAACCCCATGCAGAAGAGTCTCTGGTTGGGACAGGACAGAGTCCAAACCATCATCCACAGAATATTTCCCACCAAACTGTTTAATTGTAGAATGCCATGAGGCGTGGAGACACATTCATTATAACACAGAGGTATATTTTTATTATTTATTTTTTATTTTTGATGTGGA
>MU535751.1:294251-309251 GCA_024362625.1 Silurus asotus | reverse complement strand
AGATGTTCAGACAGAGAGACGCATGTTCAGACAGTGTTTAGACAGTGACGGGGTGTTTAGAGACACACACAGATGTTCAGACAGAGAGACGCATGTTCAGACAGTGTTTAGACAGTGACGGGGTGTTTAGAGACACACACAGATGTTCAGACAGAGAGACGCATGTTCAGACAGTGTTTAGACAGTGACGGGGTGTTTAGAGACACACACACATGTTCAGACAGAGAGACGCATGTTCAGACAGTGTTTAGACAGTGACGGGGTGTTTAGAGACACACACAGATGTTCAGACAGAGAGACGCATGTTCAGACAGTGTTTAGACAGTGACGGGGTGTTTAGAGACACACACAGATGTTCAGACAGAGAGACGCATGTTCAGACAGTGTTTAGACAGTGACGGGGTGTTTAGAGACACACACAGATGTTCAGACAGAGAGACGCATGTTCAGACAGTGTTTAGACAGTGACGGGGTGTTTAGAGACACACACACATGTTCAGACAGAGAGACGCATGTTCAGACAGTGTTTAGACAGTGACGGGGTGTTTAGAGACACACACAGATGTTCAGACAGAGAGACGCATGTTCAGACAGTGTTTAGACAGTGACGGGGTGTTTAGAGACACACACAGATGTTCAGACAGAGAGACGCATGTTCAGACAGTGTTTAGACAGTGACGGGGTGTTTAGAGACACACACAGATGTTCAGACAGAGAGACGCATGTTCAGACAGTGTTTAGACAGTGACGGGGTGTTTAGAGACACACACACATGTTCAGACAGAGAGACGCATGTTCAGACAGTGTTTAGACAGTGACGGGGTGTTTAGAGACACACACAGATGTTCAGACAGAGAGACGCATGTTCAGACAGTGTTTAGACAGTGACGGGGTGTTTAGAGACACACACAGATGTTCAGACAGAGAGACGCATGTTCAGACAGTGTTTAGACAGTGACGGGGTGTTTAGAGACACACACAGATGTTCAGACAGAGAGACGCATGTTCAGACAGTGTTTAGACAGTGACGGGGTGTTTAGAGACACACACACATGTTCAGACAGAGAGACGCATGTTCAGACAGTGTTTAGACAGTGACGGGGTGTTTAGAGACACACACAGATGTTCAGACAGAGAGACGCATGTTCAGACAGTGTTTAGACAGTGACGGGGTGTTTAGAGACACACACAGATGTTCAGACAGAGAGACGCATGTTCAGACAGTGTTTAGACAGTGACGGGGTGTTTAGAGACACACACAGATGTTCAGACAGAGAGACGCATGTTCAGACAGTGTTTAGACAGTGACGGGGTGTTTAGAGACACACACACATGTTCAGACAGAGAGACGCATGTTCAGACAGTGTTTAGACAGTGACGGGGTGTTTAGAGACACACACAGATGTTCAGACAGAGAGACGCATGTTCAGACAGTGTTTAGACAGTGACGGGGTGTTTAGAGACACACACAGATGTTCAGACAGAGAGACGCATGTTCAGACAGTGTTTAGACAGTGACGGGGTGTTTAGAGACACACACAGATGTTCAGACAGAGAGACGCATGTTCAGACAGTGTTTAGACAGAGACGGGGTGTTTAGAGACACACACACATGTTCAGACAGAGAGACGCATGTTCAGACAGTGTTTAGACAGAGACGGGGTGTTTAGAGACACACACAGATGTTCAGACAGAGAGACGCATGTTCAGACAGTGTTTAGACAGAGACGGGGTGTTTAGAGACACACACAGATGTTCAGACAGAGAGACGCATGTTCAGACAGTGTTTAGACAGAGACGGGGTGTTTAGAGACACACACAGATGTTCAGACAGAGAGACGCATGTTCAGACAGTGTTTAGACAGAGACTGGGTGTTTAGAGACACACACAGATGTTTAGACAGAGAGACGCATGTTCAGACAGTGTTTAGACAGAGATGGGGTGTTTAGAGACACACACACATGTTTAGACAGAGAGAGACACATGTTCAGACAGTGTTTAGACAGACACAGGGTGTTCAGAGACACACACACATGTTCAGACAGAGAGACACATGTTCAGACAGTCTTTAGACAGAGACAGGGTGTTTAGAGACACACACACACACACACACATGTTCAGACAAAGAGACACATGTTCAGACAGTGTTTAAACAGGGACAGTGTGTTCAGAGACACACACACACACATGTTCAGACAGAGAGACACATGTTCAGACAGTGTTTAAACAGGGACAGTGTGTTCAGAGACACACAGACACATGTTTCGGCAGAGACAAAGCCACAGCCCGTAGAGAGCCACGTGTTCAGGTCTAGGTTGTGTTCGCGGCTGCCCCCCACGCGCTGTTTTTTCTTTTTAAACGGATTGGCTGTGCGTGATGACGCAGTGTGGGCGGAGCGTGACGGCACGCAGGTCTCTGAGGGTTGATATCAGTGCAGGCCTGAGGTTGATGTGGAGTGGCGGAGTTTCTTCACTTCGGTGCAGATTGGATTCGGTTATAATCCGTTGAAGGTAAACGGGTGTGGGAGCAGTGCGGGGCGAAGAGGAGGCGCTTGGGCCTGGGCCTGGGGTTCGGTTCGGGTTTAGATTCAGAGGAATTCGGTCTTTGGTCTTCTTTTGTTCACTGCTTTTCGCGCCCATGCGGCTTCCACTGTGCGCATGCGCATCGAGAGCGTCCTGTTTATTCTACTTCTCCTATTAAATGGCGTCTAAAGATGGCGAGTGTGTGTAGGTTAATTATGATCATCTCGTGTGTGTGTGTGTGTGTGTGTGTGTGTGTGTGTGTGTGTGTGTGTGTGAGAGAGAGGGAGGGAGGGAGAGAGAGAGAGATGGCCTTCTGCTGAGTGTTTGTTAGCACTTAGCCGTGTGTGTTAGCTGTGTGATGCAGTAAACTCAGGCGCGTGTTTATGAAAAATATGAATATTTATTAGATAAATGTTTACACGCGAGGTAATAATGTAGTAAATAATCGATAGTGTAATCACTAAAGACTCTGAGCGGCTGCAGGGATTAATAGCGCTATACGCTACTGCTGCGGGGGGCGGGGCTTAGGGTGAGGGACAACCAGCAGCGGGATGTGGGACTTTGATAACGGGCTAACACACACACACACACACACACACACACACACACACACAATCTCTTCCAACTCGCAATCTCTCTCACACGCATGGAGGTAAAGAGGTGTTTGAGCTCAACACACACCCCTGAGGTGACCTGGATCTCCATCCTGAGTCCTGTTGTGTGTGTGTGTGTGTGTGTGTGTGTGTGTTAGGTTAACATGGGAAAGAAACAGACCAGCAAGTCAAAAAAGGATATGGAAGAACCCGAAGAGTTTGTTGTGGAGAAGGTGATGGACCAGCGAGTGGTGAATGGAAAAGTGGAGTTTTTCCTCAAGTGGAAAGGATTTCCAGAGTGAGTATGTTCTCCACGGCGAACACTGGGAGACTCCAGTTAAACCCACTGCTGCTTGCACTCATTTATTTTCCAGAAGCTCCTGCTGAATGTTGTAGAACCCTGTAGTTTCATCGCTCACTGTTTCACTGCATTCTTCAGCACTGATAACACCTGGGAGCCCGAAGAGAACCTCGACTGCCCCGAGCTGATCTCCGCCTTCCTCGAGTCCCAGAAAGGCGTGGTGGAGAAACCTGACTCCAACAAGAGGAAGTCTTCTACAGACGAGCCTGAGACGGAGGAGAGCAAGGCCAAGAGGAAGAAGGAGCTGGTGAGTGCAGGGTTGATGTGTTTCTCTTTCATGTTGAAGGACTTCCTCAAACTCCCTCTTTTTTTTTTGTGTTATTTTGCAGAATGAAAAGCCGAGAGGGTTTGCCAGGAATTTGGAGCCGGAGAGGATCATTGGGGCGACGGACAGCAGCGGAGAACTGATGTTTCTGATGAAGTGGTGAGAAAAGATCTTTTAATATGCTATCTCATTCCTGTTTTAGAGTAGAAATGTTCCTAACCAGTGTTGAGGTTAATGCACAAGTTTATTCCTGTAGCTAATTGACTTTGTTTGGGTTTTTTTTAATATCGGATAATGACCTTGTGTTGACCTTCATTACACAACCTTCATTCAAGATCATTGAGGATGATGTACTTTGGAGAGACCCAACAATAAACGTTTCTCCAGTTTCCTTCGAGTGCAGATTTGCTGTAATGTTTTCCGCTAAATGAAATGACGATCAGAGCGGTTATGGAGAGCTAGTTTCAGTCGTACTCGCTAATAACAGATTAATCCACAGAGAGTTTTTACAACAGACACGGTGTTAAAAAGAATATGAAAATCTGTTAAAACAGTTCTGGATCATGAAATTGTGCTAATTGAAAAACATATTTACTATAATTCAGTTAAACATGGTTAATAAATATAATACAGCGCGTAGACTCGTGTGTGTGTGTGTGTGAGATAAACTTCGAGAGCGTTCTGAAGCTCGTCCATGCTGAGACCAGGTGTTTGTCGCGCCTTGCACACTCTGGACTCCTTCACTGAGTTTGTAGGATAAAAAGTGGCTAAAATCCACACAGTGGGAGAAAATGGCATGATGTCTACTTATTAACTCTTTTGTACACATTGGATAGAGGTGATGTGCGCCGACAGACGGTGGTACATTCCTCCATATCTCCACAACCATGAGGTTGTCCATAAGGGTCCTGTTGCATTTGTTTTTGAAGCTCTGAGATCTTCCTCCTTGCTCAGCAGTTTGAGGTCTCCTCTGGTGTTCTGCTCCCCGTGTTTAGAACATCAGTGTGAGCTTTACAATTGCGTCTGAGGAGACTCCTGGATGAGTGTAATTAATGTTTGCTGCCATTGTTTATTTATTAAAAGGCATTGGAGTGTAGAACAGAACTGATCCCCCACTTTGTGTTTGTAGGAAGGACTCGGACGAGGCAGACCTGGTGCCAGCTCGAGAGGCGAATACCCAGTGCCCGCAGGTGGTGATTGCGTTTTATGAGGAGAGGCTAACCTGGCACTCCTGCCCAGAGGATGAACAGCACTAGTATTCCACACCCCTGTGTACTTTTCCAACCCAAAGGTTCTCTGGCTGAGCCCCCGTGTGCACCCTGAAGGTGTGGGTCTCGCACCGCGGCCAGCCTGAGCCTCACGTTCCCGCGTGCGTCGGATCGACACGCCGCACCCCCCAGGAACAATCCGTTTCTGATTTTAAGATTTAAGAAGAATCTATTTGTTGTGTTTGGCTGCTCGGTCATTTTATTTCTGTTTGATGCTTTTGTGTATCTGTAGATCTCCATGTCCCCATTGTCCCCATTGTCCCTATCGTCCAGTGTCCTTAGAGTTCAGTTGCATTGGGTTCGATTCAGCCTGAATAGTTCCACTGTATATTTTCTGTACATATTTTTTCAGAAAAGTTTCAATTAAAGGTTTGTGCCTTTCTTTTAACCAGCTGCTGTCCGTGTGATGTGTTCATTCACTCCAGCTTAACTGCAGTGCAGATGTTCTCACCTTTTTACATAAATCCAGATGAAGATTGAAAATGCGCAGAAACATGAGACTCTTAAAAACTTCTGCCTGGTGTTTATTTACTACTTGGCTCTTTGAAACGTTGTGCAGACTAAACGTTTTTACAAAATCAGTTTTCAAATGTATCCACCTTTTTATTGCCTGAACAGCATCACCGTGTGGCCGGAGGACCAAAACGCGGATATGCGTTCACATGAATGAATGTGTACAGATCAGAGGGATTCATCACTTCTGCACAGTGATGGTGCTGGGGTTAGAACTCATGACCTTCTGATTAGAAGTTCAGTATCTGGTCTACTCTGCCTGTTTTTGTGGCATGAAAGCTAAGCAGCACTTTCTTCTCTGTGAATTGCTTCACTAGCTGTGCGTAACAGGACATGTTTGATGTTATCTTTAAATGCTTTCCCCTCTCAATCCTACTTCTGTAGATCAGCGATACACTGTGTTCCTGGAGCAGGACCAGCCGTTTCTTCTCATTCTGGAACTGACACCATGTTCATTAGCATGAGATGCTATGGAAAGCTTCCAGATCCCATTTGGTTGCAAAGGCACAATTGTGCAGATCAGGCAGATGGCTACCCAATCTGTCTACCCTTCCTGATTAATTTTCTTTTCCCTATACACCATCACAAGGTTTTCTTTTGTATCTGTAGATATCATCCATTCGCTTTACTTTAGGTTGCCTCCAGTTGCTGCTTTTAGAGCGAATGTTATGATTCAAATGGAACCCAAACTTTTTCATCTGTATTTTATGATTTAATCATTTCTTTTCTGCAGAAACCATTTAAAACCAGAATTATACATCTGTTCCTAATGATCAGCAATTTCGTCTGTAGGTTGATCAGGAAGTTAAACAGATGAGGAGCCGAGGTTGTGGAAGAGTGTTTTATGTCACAGGTCCTACACCGTGGCAATACCAAGAACAGCAACGAGACTCTAGGTAGTTCAGTACTGCATCAGCGAGAGCCCTTCCAGGCGAAGATCTCAAAGCAGAAGATCTAAACGTTCCAGATGTGCTCTTCAAGCTATTTTGAAAGAAACCGGTGATGTTCAGAAGCATGGAGGTCGGCCAGGGAAACTTAACGCATACACATCGTACTCACTTCCCTTCAACATCAGATGTCCTGCATTGCCATAAACAAAGAACTGGAGGAAACTAGTGAGACCCAGGTACACCCATCTACAGTCTGGAGAAGTCTGCCCAGAAGTGATCATAAAAGAATTGCAGGTTAAATGCCAAACCTCCAATATGGAAACGAGGCTCAGTGTCTCATCTCTGAATGAAAACAGAGGAACTGGGGGAAAATGGCAGCAGATGTTCTGGACTGATGTCTGGAATATTTGCTGAAGGTCTAGAAAGCATTACAGTAATGAGTTTCTGCAGGCAAGAGTGAAGCATGGTGGAGGTTTCCAGCAGGATATGTCGTCAGAATTATTGCAGAGAAATTCAGGTAGCTACGGTGGAGGCATTTGATTGGCCCTTAATTTATTCTGCAGCAGGACGTCGACCTCAAACATACATTCAGTGTCATTAAGAGCTAATCTTCAGTGTAGAGAGAAACAAGGAGTTCTGGAAGTGATCGTTTTGGCCTCCACAGAGTCCTGATGTCAACATCATCAAGTCAACTCTGGGTTAGATGAGGAGACACAAGGATTTTAGGAGCCTTCATCCGTATATACTGCATATACACAGTGCTGCAACTGATGTAGCAAAGGAAGAACAAGATTAAATAACTGTTTTTTTCCCCCACAGATTTCATGTATTTCGTGTTTTATTTTTATATATACAGTGGGGTGAAAAATGTTTGCCCCTTCCTGACGTCTTATTATTTTTTTGCATGTTTGTCATGCTAATGTTTCAGATCAGTGTGACAAACGTGCAAATTAAGAAATTAGGAAGGGGGCAAACACTTTTTCACACCACTGTATATGTATATAAAATGTCTTACAAAATTGTAGAAACTTGGAGTCAGTTATCAAAAATGATGATGGATGAACAGTTTCATTCTGGTCTCTGCTGAAGATGGTCTACAGATGCTTGGGTGAAGATTGTACAGGTACCTTCTAGCAAACCAGATTAATTAGACTGAATTTAATTATGGGCCACAACAAATGATTATTTTGATAGTTGTTTAATCTAACGGTTATTTTTGCTTTAAAAAAATGTGTGTAAAAAAAAAACCCCAACAGAAATACAGCATTTGAGTATGAAGTGTGTGCAGGACTGAATTAATCTTTTGTATACATCTACTCAAGTGAGGAGCAGTCACATAGTTCCAGTTGCAGGAAGTTGAATATTGTAGCTCGTTCTGAAACATCATCTTTCTTTCCTTCAGCATGATTCAATGTTAAATCATAAACTTCAAAAATGACTTGATGTCTTAGATTTAGGTTCCAGAGAGGTCTAAAAAGGCCAGTATGAAGGATGAAGCGATTTGTGTAAATCAACTTCTGTATTGTATTTGGTAAATTTTTTGTTTTTAGAAATTATATATTTGACAAAAATGTCAATCAATTACAATTTTGTATGCTTAAATAAGATATACAGACATTGAAAAACAGGCGTTTGAATGTAGCAAAGCCGCGGTAATTCACGCTTGTAAACAGAGGTGTCACTGTTGTAGCAGTTAAATGCTATAAAAAAAGAGAAAGGATTGAAATTGATTAAATTAAAATATTAATTGGTGTACAAATGCATCATCTTTCGCTGAAAAGCACAACAGTGAGTAAAAATGTGATCGTTTACTGCTACTGTTATTTGCTGCGTTTTGATTTAGTGTTTGTTCGCACCGTTTTAATTAAATCCACCACTGTGCCACCTGATGCTCAGGAGTCAGGACAGAGCAGATCCAGTGCGACGTTGCTCACCGTGCTGATGTTTCACCTTCATCCTGAATCCTGAGGTACTTCCATCCCATACAAGCTCCCTGTTGCATAATTGGCAGGATTTAGTTTTTTAATATATACACATAAGAGTATTGGGACACCAGATCTTTCCTTCCATATGTGGTTCTTTTCCTAACTGTTACCTCAAAGCGGGAGGCACACAACTGTAAAGGACGTCTTTGAATACAGTAGAATAACTTGAAAACCCAAACCTGTTCCAGCATGGCAATGCCTTCATGGAGATCTGCTTTATGTGTTTTGGAGAGGAAGATCTTAAGTGGGCCTGCAATAGAGCTCCAACCCTGTTGAACACCTTTGAGATGAATGTGAATGCACCCCAGGAACCTCCAGACCTACACCAATACCTGACTTTACTAACACCCTTGTAGCTGATGGACACATCACCCCCCACAATTTAGTGGAACATCTTCCCAGTGGAGTGGAGAGCAAATTTATTCAAAAAGCACATACACACACTTATAACCAGGTGTCTGCAAACTTTTGCCAATATAGTATGAGATTATATATAAAATCCACACACACAGTATATCCAAAAAAGACTTATTTATAGAACAGCCTTATAGGTGCTCTTTTTGTTTGTTGTTTATCGTCAAGTATGTTTATTATTATTATTATTATCATCATCATTACTATATTTATAAAAGCAGTTAAAATGAGAAAACGTGGTAAAGTGTAAAAACACACAAAAGAAATCATTTTCCTCACGTCATGAAGTCTGGGAATCTTTGCGTTACGGATATTTTGTATTTGATATATTTGACAGGTAAAATCAATTGTCAGTTCGGATAAATCCGCATTTTAAAACCTCATCAAACGTTTCGGTTCTTGTCTGTCTAAAGAAAATAAACCAGAAATCAGTAACGATGCAATCGTGTAAACTCCAGGCAAAAAATAAAAGTCAAAACAGACATATTGATGAAACATGGGGACTCATTAAGGCCATAGTGGAAGTCATGCAGTTACAAACACCAGCATAACAATTGCATAAGAAGCGAAGTCGCGTCTCCAAAATCTATGCAAATTTCACCACAGAGGAACATCCAGTGACCTGCTTTTTCTCCCTCACATGTCCAGTAGGCTCATGTTTATTGAGAAAGTGTGTTATTTCTGCAATAATGATGATTATTGTGCTGGACTTTTGAGGACTGGGCCTGAGGTACCTCCTGTGTGTGTTCTATCATCCATGTTCAGTGCTTCTGCTACACACAGTAAACGCAGTATATTATAACGCTCATCTGGTTTAAATATTTAAAAGGGGAAAGTTCAGTAGTCCTACACCAAGTAGCCCTTTAAAACTCACGCACACGCACACATGCACACACACTACAAACACAACGTAAAAAAAAAATAATTAAACGGGTCTCAGCGTTTTTTGTCCTTCTTCCTCTTTGTAGTTTTGGCTCGAGTTGTGTTCATTTTCACTGCATTTGTTCGCGGTCGGACCGCCAGGTGCCCGTTTGTGCCACAGTGAAGTGTGTATTGCTGTGGGCTTAAGGTCTGTCCGTGCTCGTCTCTCAGCTGCCTCAGCACAGCATTGGAAAGCGTCTTGAAACACTCGCCGGTAGCGGACAGCGCCTTGCTGGTGCAAGTTCTCTCGCGAAGAAGGGCATCACGCTGTGCAATCAGTTCCTCCACCTCAGCCTGCAGGCCCAAGATGGCATGCAGCTTCCTTTTTCTGCAGTTTTGTGCCGCCAGTTTGTTTTTGCCACGTCTGCGCACATCCCGCAGAAGCGTGGCCTCCGATGTGGAAAGGTCCTGACCTTCCAGCAGCTCAAGGAAGTCCTCCATCGGCATGTTAACGATTTCCGGGGCGGAAAAGGGAAGCCCCAGAGCCTGCAGACGCCGTTCATCCCGGCTTGGCTCCTCCGGTCCGGTTTCATCCTCACTCATTACTTCCTGTTTTATAGCTTTTGGGTATCGGGTCCTGCTTTGTGGCTTACTCTCCTCAGGGGGCCGAGATGAGTAGTTGTGGTCATGCCAGATTATCTTGTTCAAGCTTTGCCGTGGCCAATCGTAGCACGATGATGCACACGCCCCACCGTTACTGAATAGGGACTCTACTTCACTGCTGTAGCCCATCGCTCCACCCTCACAAAACGACTCGGAAGAGGACATTGAGGCTGAGGTGGGGCTTCTGGACTCAGTCTCCAATGACAAACCAGAATCAGAGTCCAAATCCTCGAGCCATGGAGCATCCAATCTGCCATCTACTGCATTTAGTACCTGCTCCTCCACACTAGCCAGGCCCTCCAGACCCAACAGATTTATCTGCTCAAACACTGCCTCATCCAAATACCCACCCACCCTGGAGTGAGAGCCATTTCCTAATGAGGAGAAAAGAGGCAAAGCCACGGCAGCACCTCCGGGTGCTCGAGGTGTGTCTCTATTCGATGAGTTAGTAGATTCCAGGCTGAAGAAAGCAGGTGTTTGGCGGGGTGTGGTGTGTCCTCCTCCTCTTGGTGGATCTGGTCTGTAATCCCCACCATTGCTGACCGTGGCATCGTGAAGGCTGACGTTGTAGCTGATTGGGTCCATATCTGGGACATGCTGCGCAATCAAAGACTCAAATTCCTGTTGAGGGGGAAGGAGGGGGGAGGAGGGGGGAGGGTGTTATACCACTGGTCAGCATATTCATTGTGATTACATTAAAAGCTAAACGACTCACAACTCAGAAGAGCATGTAAATGCTGTACATTGGGATATTCACTGCCACACTGACTGACGTGTTTATCCTGTTTATAACCACTGTTGCTTGAATATGAGGGCGTATCAAAAAGTGTCTAGACTAATGGTGTAACTGGTGCTGTTCTGACCACAGGCTCTACCACGTCTTAGATTTCAGCACGGACAGCGAGTTAGAACGAAGAGCAAACTTGAAATTGTGCAAATCTGACACAGAGACCTCCGGGTGCTCGAGGTGTCTCTATTCGATGAGTTAGTAGATTCCAGGCTGAAGAAAGCAGGTGTTTGGCGAGACGTACGTTTGATAGACGGTGACGCTGCAACGAGTCGTTCGAGGTGTTTCGAGTGGCATGCGGGCTTCAAGAGCAGAGGAACGTCACAGGAAGACGGTAAGAGATCAGGAGGACCTTCGACAGGCTCAAGCCCTGATAATGTCGCAACTATTCGGCAACTCGTGCATAATGATCGTCGGATAACGACCCGCACAATCTCACTTCCGCACCCACACTACTCTCCTGCGGAGTCTGTCCTTTTTCCGAAAACAAAAAAAACAGCTGTGCTGACAACATTGCGGAGATCCGGCGCGAATCACAGAAGATGCTCGATGCTTCAAAAAGTAGACTTCCAGACGGAAATAACGCAGGGTCGCAGGGTCTTACGTTTCGCCCACATGCAGCACGCAGTCGTGAGCGTTTTCAGGCGTTTCAGTGTGGATGAGCAACTTTTAGGAAGCCATAAAATCGACAGTGTGGATTTTCAAATAAAAACTGTGTTTTTCAAATCGGGTTTGGCGTAGAGGTAGTCTCGTTTTATAAAAAAAACAACACAACAACATTTGGACAAATTCTTTGTTGTATATTTTAGAAAACTGAACCAGGAAATCATATGAAAACAAATAGTTTGTAAATCTGACTGGTCATTGTTTTACAACAATCTAACAAAACAATGTCTAGCGTTAGTGAAGCGAAATCTGTCTGCCTCCACCTAAGCCCCGCCCACAAAGAAAATATCACAATGTTTACTAAACACAACAATACAGTAAGCATTTTGTACACGGTGATGGCCGAGGTGTAATGATCTTCTAATGTGGTCAACAAACACTGTTTTTGAATCGACAGGATATGTTTTACATCAGCGGTCCCCAAACTTTTCTGCGCCACGGACCGGTTTAATGTCGGACAACATTTTCACGAACCTGCCTTTAAGGTGTGTTGGATAAATAGAACAAAATAAAATGATACGACCATAAAAACTGGTATTTTCTAAATATAATAATAAAAGTGAATCCACTGTGTTGTTGTTTGTTCATTTTGCTAGTTGGGGGTTTGAATTTAGCGGTAAAATATTGTGTTAGCGACCGGAGCCGCTTTAATAAGGTCATTTTCCAAAATAAAACCGTTCATAATCGGATAATAAATAAAACGTAAATAATGTAGTGGGACCACCATTTTAGAGAAGAGAGAAGAAGCCCAACGTCTGAACGATGAAATGGTTGAATCGTTTTATCCTTTCATATCTGCTCACTTTGGTCCTCTTCGATTTTCAGAACAATAAAAATTATAGTATTATAGTAAAATTGCTACTACCTGATCTTCACCCCAATTCTACACCAAATTCATTTTTTACATCGTTCATAGGAAAAAATACTCACATTGAAATCGGACAGGAAGTCAGGCCATTGAGAGTGAACTTCAGCACCAGGACCAGGGGGAAGTTGAACACCGTTACTTAACAGAACCTTTCAAAAAGATCATCACACACACACATCATTACAGTGTTCAGACTATCCACACTACTACCACTACTACTACTGATGATAATGTGAGCCTACCTCCTGTTCCAGCGCTGAGCTTCGAGTCAGTTGGGTTGGTGAATCATCACTGATTCCTTCCTCCTCGTCTTTCACAACGTCCTTTTGGAAATCGGCAGAAACAGAGAACACGTTAATAGGAAACTTTAAACCTCAAATCAAAATCAAGAAAAGTCACAATGGCGCTCTTCACGTGGACACGAAGCCAGCTCGTGTTCAACCTCGCATCGAGAAATGTCAAAGAGGAGGAGAAACCGGAGGACGAGTTCTTCTACCCATTGTTTCCACCACTGTTCTGATCCACTCACTTCCACACAGAGGACAAAGGAACACAAGAGAAAACTGGCTAGAAGAGAAATCTTAGTGGCAGATTGGTGTCATTACTCCTACACACACACACACACACACACACACACACGGCAGATTGGTGTCATTACTCCTACACACACACACACACACACACACACACACACACACACACACACACACACAATAAGGCCTGGACCACTTGCAATAGTTTTGTACTGATTTGTTCTGTAGATTTGGCATTAGTACAACAATAAATATATATTTTTATCAGTAACACATCAGAGTGTGTGTGTGTGTGTGTGTTTAAATAACAGATGAGGCACAGCAGATGTCACAAGGCCCTACTTCACACAACACTGATATTTCTGAGGTCTTGTAGATGTTGTGAGATCACCGCTTTGATGGCTTCTGTCAGTGGGAACAGAGCAGAAGCTCCGGAGGTCCATCAGACCACCAGGAAACTGAATTGAAAGTAAAATTACACACTAACGACCATAAGGGCGGTTTTTTTGTTGTTGTGCGTCTTCATTAAACATAAACACGTGCAAACTCGCGTGGATCCTCCAGAGATGCGGGGAAGCTAAACCGGGCTCGGTAACACACTCACTCCTAAACCGGGCTCGGTAACCCCCCCCCCCCCCCCCCCCCGGGGGTCTTAACTAGAGCAGTTACAAAGCCGTGTGGGAGCCGCTGTGGACCGGAACCGGATACCGGCTAAGCGGAAAGCAGAACAGACTCACGGGATGGCCGCCGGTCTCATTCCCACGGGTTCCGTCACTCGTGTCTCCATCGCCGTCATTCCCCCGAGTCTCCTCCGGGCCGGTGTCGGTGTCGGTGCCGGTGGGTACCAGGTGCACGAGCCACGCACTAAGTCGCGTGGGGAAGCGAACCGGCGAACCGAGCGCGCGCACTTCATTGAGCAGCCTCCGGGTCGAAAACTCGTCTTCCAGTTCGGGACATTTGGGGTGAAGACCGGCCGCGATGTCCCGGTACCGGTGGAGCGGTGTGTGTATGAACGCCGAGTCTGGCCCTCCTCCGATCTCCACTGTAGTCGACTCAAACGGGCTGTTTGAGTAGAACCCGAGGTCCAACCGGACTCCGATCAGACTCAGCAGCACCGTGAGCTGGATCAGACCCTCCGTGAAACGTGTCTCCGTCCGCCGCATGTTCCTCCACCCGATCCTCCGCCACGAACAAAAGAGCACGCGCTCTGCACTGCCGCTCCGCTCCCACACACACACACACACACACACACACACACACACAAAGGGAACAGACACACTGCACCCGGCTTCGTTTTACTTCCTCATAGGAACTCATCTCACCGGAAAGGACCACGGACACACACACACACACACACACACACACACACACACACACACATACAAATATATATCCACACACACACACACACACACACACACAAATATATATCCACACACACACACACACACACAAATATATATCCCCACACACACACACACACACAAACACAAATATATATCCACACACACACAAACACAAATATATATCCACACACACACACACACAAATATATATCCCCCCCCACACACACAAATATATATCCCCACACACACACACAAATATATATCCCCCCCCACACAAACAAACACAAATATATATCCACACACACACACACACACAAATATATATCCCCACACACACACACACACAAACACAAATATATATCCACACACACACAAACACAAATATATATCCACACACACACACACACAAATATATATCCCCCCCCACACACACAAATATATATCCCCACACACACACACACACA
>MU535751.1:74718-293173 GCA_024362625.1 Silurus asotus | reverse complement strand
ATATATATATATATATATATATATACACACACACACACACACACACACACACACACTTAACACACACATATATATATATATATATTTATAAATATGTATGTAAGTGTGTAATATATATATATACAGACACACACAAATATATATATATATATATATATATATATATACACACACACACACACACACACACACACACACTTAACACACACATATATATATATATATATTTATAAATATGTATGTAAGTGTGTAATATATATATACAGACACACAAACATTTGTGTAAGTGTGTAATATATATATACAGACACACAAACACACACTTAACACACACATATATATATATATATATTTATAAATATGTATGTAAGTGTGTAATATATATATACAGACACACAAACATTTGTGTAAGTGTGTAATATATATATACAGACACACAAACATGTGACAGTGACGTCTAGACTACTGGGTCAGAGCATCTCTCCAAAACTCCTGTGGGCTGCCGTTGTTCCTGGTGTTGTAGTCCCCTGTAGATCCTCTAGATGGCACTTGACCAATTTGATCAATTTGATGAAAATGTACACAGTTTCCTGTAGATGGCAGTATAAACAATACTCATTTGCTTTTTTAAACCCAACTGCCTTGATTTTACCCCATATTTCTTTTCCAAAATTCCTAAAATCACTACAAAGGGGCACTCGAACAAATAATAATTTAATATGCATATGTAAAATACTACATTTCATTCTACGTGATTCAATGAGGTTGTTTTATGCACACAGTTTACAGTAAGTAGAACAGTGAATAGACAAATCTCTTTAACTGTCACTTTGCTATCCGTTTTTATTTGTTTGTTGTCTTAGTTTGTAAATAATTAAATATGATTTTGTGATTCGGTAAAATAATAATTGAATATCAATGGCCGGAAAGTTGATTCATAGATTTTCTAATAGTCTAGAAGGTTTAACAATGTATGAAGCAAATAATTTACTAAAATATAGCTACACTGCAGCACTACATACAAATGTAACATTTGTAATTAACATTAACATTATCACGATATCATTTTCGTTCTTACTGTTTAAAAGCATCATGTTTTATCCATCATCTGATCACGTAAAGTTTTGACCTGTGTACTCAGGGTACTGTATTTAAAGACTAATTTAAACATGAATATTCAGATGTTAACATCAGATGTTAACATCAGGACATGAAGAAAACACGTTTAAAGAACTTTTCTTTCTTTCGATTTGTCATTTTGAAATGTAAATATGTTTCCATTGTCTCATTATAGCTAGATCGATTAAACTCTTATATTTGTGTTGAATTCTTTAGATGGAACAAAGATTATAATCCAAATATAGCTGGAAGTCATGAAAGATAAAGTAAGTTGGAAAGTAACTTAATTAACTTCACTTGTACTTTAACTGCATCTAAATCATATCTGTTACTGAGTAAAATAAATAAAATAAAAATAATGTAACCCGGAATAAATAATCCTATAAATTGACTTGTACTAAAGTAAGATTTTATTGAATTAACAGTACTTTTACTTGGGTAGAATATTTTATGACTCTTTCCACTTATGAACAAAATAAAACACAATTATTGTCAGGCTCGTATGAATCACGTGTGTTGTGTACACTACTGTGTGTATTGTGTACTGTGCTCCCAAAAAATGTCAACCCTCTTCACACTTTATTTTTCTGTATATCAGGGATCAGGTAGTGATTTCATTATTTACTACCTTCAGTGGAAAACACTGTAAAAGATCTTACTGGATCAGTGAACATCAAGAGGGAAAGTGTTTCACTGTTACACTTTTATATATAACATACCCTCAGTTCACCCTGTGCCAGCAGACCCCCTCAGACAATCAACCCTCACTTATTTATTTGTGCTTTTTGGTCTGTAGATCATGAATCCTGCAGTGAACAGTGCTTTTGTGACCTGTTTTTTAAAACACCTTTCAAACTAAAATGTAGATTTATATTACACTATTCTATTTATTTATTTTACATGTTAATGTTATGGTAAACTGTTTTACTTACAAGGTTTGTTTAACATCGTTTGACCAGGGACCTGATGAAGAGATGTCTAGTTTTCTCTATTTGTACTGTAGAATGTCATGTTTAGGCTATTAATGATTGATACTGTAATCAATAATCATTGTATTGTTACTGTAGCGTTCAGATGATCAGCTGTACTACAGACGATACGAAAGGTACTGCCCATGAACTGAAATTAAAGCTTGTCTGTGGTGCAGAGGATGAAAAATAAATGTTTTATAGAGTTTTATGCTTGCAGCATTGGTGCACGTTGTGGACGAGCCAATTGTTTTCCTCAACACACCAGAAGCAGTGGACGAATTGAGAAAATCAGCAGCGGTCGCTCTTCCCCAAATCAAAAATACAGAAATTTTTTTTTTTAAATCTTTGTTTTCTATTTTAACATATGATCAAATCAAATGTATTTTTATGATGCAATGCTGAATTCCCTTCAGCCATTACTCCAGTGACTTTTAGTGTCACACTTCAGAATTCATTCTAATATTCTGGATATTATCAAAGTTGGAAACAGGTAATATTTTTTTTAAAAACTAAAAAAACCCTTTATTTAAAATTTAAAATGTAATAAAAAATGTAATTAAAAAATTAAAAAGATTTCTGCATCCATGGATTTCAATAAAATCTATTTGAATCAATGGGTCAATTTCATAAGATTCCATCATGCAAAAAAAAGTTATCTAAAGGTGTGTGTGTGTGTGTGTGTGCTGCTACTGACCTGTTTGGATGTTTTAATTCATCATCCACTCTGGTTGTAGTTAGTTCTATTTTTCCATCTACTATTCACCCATTTGTTAATAAACTGATGATAAATCAGCAAATTCGAATGATATCTGAAGGATCATGTGACACTGAAGACTCTGGTAATGGCTGATGAATATTCAGCTTTGCATCACAGAAATAAGTTCATATTTACATAAATTACAGTTGTTTTTTTCTCAGATGCTTCGGAGCGTTTTATCGAATCATCCTTAATATTTACAAACCAGGAAGTGCATTTCTCAAAACCACATGCACGCAGCACAACACACTGAATTTCCTGCAAAAGCCTGAACTCTTCTCAAAAGTAAATATTTTGTGTCCCATCAGAATGAAAAGTCCCTTTGTCATTGTTTACAAAAAAGATTTTTGTGTGCACAATTTCAGTATTTCTTAATATAAACTACGGTTTGGATTTTAATGATTAAAAATGCAGAAGATTTGAATTTCCTAAGCAGCAGAAATCTATTTGTTTTATTGCATATTTAATTTCTATTGATTGTAAGAGACCGAGCAGGATTTACACTTTTACTGTACTCTATTAATAATTCATTGTTTTGTCGTCAACTGAAGATTAACCAGATTCACCTTTGACCTGTTTTAGAGAACCGGTTGATGATCGGTCGATCTGATGCTGTTCGCTCGCCTTCATCAGTGACATTCAAGATTCATCTGCACGATTCATCAATTCAACACATTTACAAAAATGTTTATAGAAATTTTAGAGAACAGATGATGATGACTGGTTTAACCATTTTGATGCTGAGAGGTTTTGGGGGTTAAAAATATTCAGGTGAAACCAGTAGAATATATTTTGATCAACATGAACATCAACAACTAATAATGTAGGGAACAGCAGACACTCATGCTCGATGAGTCACGACTGCTTTAGCAGCAAAATGGGGTTTTATATATATATACATATATACACACTCCACAGCAGCACGCTCTGATTGGTCGATTCTTCTCAAACTATCATCTCTACAGCCAATCACAAAGCTTTGTTTTTACTTGCTCGTAGAAAAATAAAAGAGTTGAAAAGGTTTATTGTTTAGAAATAGTTAAGAGCTGTTTTTACACTAAAATACACTACTTTAACCTCCATCTAGACACCTGGACAGGACAGTTTATCACTTGCGGTCCCACAATAATCTGTCCCCCAAATATATCATATTTCTCCCGCCCACGTTATTCATGTTTTGCCCCGATCCTGCCCGCTAAAAGCCCGTAATTAAAATATTTAAGTAGTTTTATTTTTAGTGCACTGACTGCTTCTTCCAGGTCCTCTGATTTTTTCTTTCACTTGCTTCCTTTTTAAATATATAAGAAAAAGAATTAAACAAGGAACTTTTCAGAGCATCACACATCAAATCTTGTCCCGCTCCGTGCTCGTTTGCGTTGGGTGTGCAGGACTCTACCTCCATCATCATCATCATCATCATCATCATCATCATCATCATCAGTTTCTGAACTCTGAGTTCTCGTGTCATTTCGATTTATCTCAGTGACTTGAATCTATCAATTCAGTTTAACAAAATGATTCTTTAAATGACTCCCTTTTCTGTAGCGCAGATCAGGACCTTCTCCTGGACAGAGGAAAGGGACTGGGACACAAGAGAATTACTGTACATGAGGGAAGATTAATTGTAATTAAACACAAATAAAATAAAAAGCTACCAGTTATTATTACACATTCCGAATATCAGGGATGTTTAATCTTTATCACACCTGATGTGGATTTGATTAGTTGCAATGAAAACCTGCACCCACACCGGCCCTATGGGAAAAGTTTAGGCACCCCGGTCATATATTATAAACCACATTAAAGCACTTTCTGTCTCCTTCTGACTGTCAGGATTTGGGAGAATTCTATGACTGTGCTTCTGTTTTTTTGCCACCAGATGTCGCCACTGGCCCCCTTCTTCCTACTCTATACGCCCTAAGTGACTGCCTTATTTACATGTGTTAATATACATTTATGTCGTAGACTAGTTTATCTATATTTTATATATAGAATGTGTTTTTCTATATATTTTCTATATACATAATGTGTTAAGTACAAAAGATCAAATTTAGTTTTATTAAACAATGAAGCCTGTGCTATTTCAATTACTCTGTTAACACATTTCATTGTGTTGTTTCTGCTTCAGCAGGCGCACAAAAAAACAAACAAACAAACAAAAAAAACGTTTATGGCAATCAGTGCAAGCAACAATTAACCGGTCAACTGACTTTATGGTGGAATCACTGTCTGCAATTAACACTATTCATCTCTGTGCTTTGAGACTACAGCTATTTCAGTTTAAGGTGGTCCACAGACCAGAAGAGACCCTCAAGGTAGAAACAAGTGTAGCGCTATGTACTGTATGTAAAGTTGCCTGTGTGTGTGCATGCATTAAATAGCAAAAGTGCCAACCACCCAATAGGATGTCTTCATTATACACAGATAAGCAAACAAATGACAAAAGTAAAAAAAATATATATAATAAAAAGAATCTGATAATAAATTATTGAGAAACTTGATCAAACTTTGATAAAAAAAATACCTAGCTAAAATAATCAAAAAATTAATCTCAAATATGTTATTACAGCCTGATGGAACTACAGTGGAACCCACTTATCTCGACCTCGGTGAACTCGCCAACCCTATTAAGTCGACATTTTTTAACTGGAACTGCCAAATTCTCTCTGTGTCTTTTCTCATTTTCTTATGGGTTATGTCGATTCTTTCATGTCGCTGAACACTAATATCTCGAGCACAAGGGGGGGCAAATTGGCCACTTAACGTCGGTTATCTCGATTCTCATGACCAATCGCCGGCTTTTAATAATGTTAGTTATTGATGCCACTTCACCGTCTCACTACCGTATTTTCGCGTATATAAGACGCGTCTTATACAAAGTTGTAGGTACCCCTCACCCAGGGTGCATCTTATATTAGAGATCAGCCTGCAATGACGTGAAGAAGGAAACAATCTCAAACTGCTGGATGCACTGCGTCATTCAGGATGTTTCCGATGATGAGTTTCAGGCACAGTGCCGTGCAGCCGCAGAAGAACTCGCGGAAGTGGCGGAAAAATCAAGCAGCAACGCTGTTGTGTAAAAAAAAACTACAAAAACAAATGCATGCACATTCTCATTTAATAACGCACATCATTTACATAAAGAAATTTTAAGCATGTTATTATATTGCCGCCATTTTGGTTTTCGTTTATCTCGATCATCGGTTATCTGGACGCTTTTTGGTGACCCCCTACGACATCGACATAACCGGGTTCCACTGTAGTAGCTGATTGGCTAAAAGGATGTGATCAGTGACAGTTATTGTATGTAATTTCTTCATCTGAATATGAATTCAGCTCCCAAACTGCTGGAAACACTGGTTTATTCTGGAAAAGAATACACAAGTCCTGATGAGATTAAGCTCCTCAACACTGAAAGGCAGAGAACATCATCAGTGTAAACTGTGGGATCTGATCACAAAAAAAAAAGACAAATCTGATTCAACACACAAACTCTGTAAAAGCTTAACACCTCAGTTAATTCTCCCAGAGTATTTTTGTACAAATCCATTGCTCTTAGATGTGAAGTTGGACTTCAGAGCTGAAGTCAGAGCAACGCAACCTTCACCCGTAATACTGCAGTAACACCTCCTGAAAGAACAAACACATAAAAAAGCTCCCATATTCAAACACTACCAGTTCCGTTGCACAGATGCAGGGAGAGACTGGAACGATGCAAAAGAAGAGTTTATATGTTAACTTTATTTGGACAGATGGACGATGTGTGGAAGGTGTATGAGGTGCAGTGTGTTGCTGTGCAGAGTAGGTCAGCAATAGTGGGACAGGAAACAGTGGGGTACAATAGCAGCAGGAGTTCCAGGACTTTCTAGTGGAAACTGTTGATGGAGAAGTGGAGTAGAGTAGAGGTTCGAGTGATGACGATGGACAGAAAAAGTGCATGTTGGAGTAATCCAATAAAGAAAGCAAACTCCAGAAAAAAAAGTAAACTCCACCGGCTAAGAGTAATCCACAAAGGAGCCGAGTCAGGAGATGGCACCAGCTGGGAAGGCTGGCGGTCGAGGCCTGTGACTCGATAACGTGAGTTCATATACTCATCTCCTAAACGAGTCACAGCTGTCGGCAATCGAAGCCGGCGTGGCATACCGAAGCAGCGTGACGGCTGCCGAGGGGGGCGTGGCAGGGGGATCCCTGACAGAGGCAAAGCAAGTCATGAGGCTAAATAAGAGCTACAATGACCATGCATAATCACTAGATTAATAACAATTTTAAATTAATGTTTATTGAAGTACATTTCAGTAGATTCTTTAGATGATGCTCTTCACAAAAAAAAACCCATATTATATTACCCAAAAGTCTAAATACAATGAAAAACTATTTATGGAAACAAACAAAAAAGACACCATCCACCACATCAGAGCCTTTTGAGTTTCTTCTGAATTCCTGAGGGTTCTCCATATTCAGAGGTAGCAGCTTCTCCAGACACTAAAACAAAAAGATAAAAATATTATTCACTTTTTTATTTAAAATTTTGTTTCTATTTTTGCTTAGTTAAATAATATATCCCAAACCAACAGATCAGTTATAACTATAATGGTTTTGATTTTAATTTCTATATTAATTTGGTACATAAAATAAGCAAAATACTAACTGATAGGTGGCTCATTTTTGCTCTGCTTTCTTTTTCCTTTAATCATCCTTTGGATTTTCTCCAGGAGTTCAATCACCTGCATCTCATTAGTCTTCACCTTATTATTAAGAACATGATACCTATGCTTACACTGATCTAACAACCACTTGAATTCTGCTTTAGCTCCCTCGACATGCTGCTCAATAGAGACCTCTCCTAACCAATCTCCTCGAGAAAACAAAAGCATAGTGTGGTCCCAAACATCAGCACCCAAAAGCTCCATGTGCTCTTCCACAGCAATTTTGTGTCTCTTCAAAAATGTAGCTCCTAATGGATAAACCAGCAGAAAGGCACGTGGCCCTTCACCAAGCATCTCAACACCGTGCTTCAGTTCCTGCTTAAATTCATCTGAAGAGGCTTCTGCAGGAACCCAGTTCCAACTTGGTGTATCGACAACAGTGACTTGCATGCCGGCAATTTTGTTTGTTTCCTTTACACAGACTTCTGTTTGCTGATCACTTCCAAACACCTCTTTATTCAGGATGGTGTTTCCAGAGGAACTTTTTCCTGCCCACCGTCCGTCCAGTAATATGATCTTCACAGGATCTGTTTCTGCTGGAAAATAAATATTGTAAATAACAGAACCTTTTTATATTTATAAACCAAACCTCTACACTACTCAACCTCTACTGTTTCAGCTTGATTGTGCCTGTACTAAATTAAACTGTTAAGTAAGTTTCTTGTCAGGACTTGTCATGTGTATAAGTATGTGAGAAGAAAGGGGCTCTCCTGCATGCTGTGTGTGTGTGTGTGTGTGTGTGTGTGTGTGAGACGCGTGAAAGGTTCCCGTTCCCTGTATTTTTTTTTTTCAATGTACCCACTTTTCACTGCAGGCGTAGGAATGCTTGTGATAAGTCAGTCAATACCTTAGATCACCACACACACACACACACACACACACACACACACACACACACACACACCATGGTTCTGTTCAATTGATCCTGCTACTGATAGAAAACAACTGCCACAAGATACCTATTAAAAATCCACCTACCCGTTGCTGCAGCTGCCATGTTTCCTAAACGCTCTTTCTTAGTATATTAAACTATAAGTTTGATATTAGAAGGTGAGTAAAATCATATATTAGGCACGTCCATGATGCCGACAAAATATTTTACTGTCTGCTTGTATAAACAGGAAGACCTGCATAAGTGAAACTGAAAGGAGTTTACTGTAACTCAGAATTTTGTAACCACACTACATGAGTTAACTGTGATGCCTTTAAAACGCATATGCACAGGGCAAACAGATCAAAATCTGAATGAGCTTTCTGCTAAGTGTCCTCACACACACAAGGAATTTGTTTTGATAACAGAACTTTTCTTTTTTTTTTTTTTACTTTAAAAATGAAACGATAGATTTTCCAGCTTCACCCACTCACAGTGTCAACCCTGGTTTAAGCCCAAATCCAACATTGAGTTTTTTGGAATAAAACTATTTTAACATTAGAAATTGGATTCAAACTGATTTCTGTACTTAGTGAATCTATTCAAAGTGAACTTTTGGTTTGTTTAATAAATAGTGTTAGCACCTCTATATTCCAAGCCATTAAAATGTACAAGTAAGATAGTGGTTAAGTTTCATAGTAAGTATTTTAAACGAAAAGTCGTGTAAGTGACAGACATTGGAAACATCATAAAGCATGACAACCATAAACAAGCATTCCTGAAGATCCTCCACAGGTTCCCTGGTATATTTCTTTGGCGTGTTCATGACAGTTTTGGAGAACTTCAGTTTCTGACTGTATACAGGAATGAGATGGACCATGGCATGGTCAGAGTACTCGGTGTAGCTCATGGGATGGCATTATAGGCATGATTTATTGGAGTGTAACAGTGTCGAATTTTCTCCTCTCTGATCAGTCATTTAATAGGTTGTGTGTGCGCTCCACACACTAGATCTGTTCGGGGAGTGTGTGCTGATTCCACGGTGGCTTGCAGTGAAATATAAACACCAAGCAGAATGAATAAATCGATCTCGTGCGGGGAGTAAAAGGCTAAAAAAAGACTTAATATCAGGAAAATAGTGATGGAAAGATCGTCATTATAGTTATTTGGTTCTTTGAATCTCATTCATCAAAATGAATAATTTTTTTTTTTTAAAGAGTCAGTTTCATTATTTGTTCTGATCCGAAATAAAATAAAATGTTAGATTTACAATAAGCAGATCCCCAACACGTCTACACACACCAATGGGGGTCACGTGATAAAGAACAAACGACGCACACTAGAAGACCATTAGATGTAGTTTTTCTGGTTTGTTACACAGTAACAATAATTGATCAGTTAGCAAATGAATTGTTTGCAAAAGGAAAACTATTAAAATAAAATCCATTCCAAAACATTTTAAGATTAAACACATTATGAAAAAATATTGAGCCCAATATGTGGAGCGCAAAACACCTGCACAGACTGAAGAACAGAGAAAGGTACAACTAGCGTAGGAGCTGCCCTCTCTCGATGGTCTGTCTCCCCTCCTCGGCTCCACCCATGCGCTTTTTACTCACATAAGCTCTCCACGGCTGAGCAGAACTACAGTTGTGTTCAAAATTATTCAACCCCCACTGAAATTGATTGTTTTGGTCGGTTTGACATTGATTATGATCATTCAGTCATCCTGCTTACAATTAAATCGAAGAGGCACGCGTAGGTCAGACAAATATAACATAACATTTATAATAAAATAACCACAAATGTCTTTTCTGAGCTCACATCATTATCAGTTTTATTCAACCCCCAAGTGACATTCAATCTTAGTACTTAGTACAACATCCTTTTACAGTTATAACAGCTTTTAAACGTGAAGCATAGCTTGACACAAGTGTCTTGCAGCGATCTACGGGTATCTTCGCCCATTCATCATGGGCAAAAGCCTCCAGTTCAGTCACATTCTTAGGCTTGCGCACTGCAACTGCTTTCTTTACGATTTAAGTCTGGTGACTGCGATGGCCACTTCAAAATGTTCCAGCCTTTAACCTGCAACCATGCTCTAGTGGACTTGGAAGTATGGTTGGGATCATTGTCCTGTTAAAAGGTCCAACGTCTTCCAAGCCTCAGGTTTGTGACGGACTGCATCACATTGTCATCCAATATCTCCTGGTACTGAAGAGAATTCATGGTACCTTGCACACGCTGAAGCTTCCCAGTACCTGCAGAAGCAAAACAGCCCCAAAGCATGATTGACCCCCCGCCATGCTTCACAGTAGGCAAGGTGTTCTTCCTCCTCCAAACATAGCGTTGATCCATGGGCCCAAACAGTTCTAATTTTGTTTCATCAGTCCACAGAACACTATCCCAAAAGCTCTGTGGTTTGTCCACATGACTTTTGGCATACTGCAGTCGACTCTTCTTATTCTTTGGGGACAGCAAGGGGGTGCGGAAACCGCCGTTGGACCAGTGGGTGGTTCCCCGCCTTACAAAGTTGGTGACCTCGACGTGATCTCTCCACCTGCATGGGCGAGTGAGATCCTTCCGACACGACCACTCAGTTTGGATTTCCACAGAAGATATGAGGTTTGATCTTCTCCTTCCCTGCCTACAGCTACTATGGTAAGTTCGTTCCTTTTTGCCTATTAGAAGTGTTGAGGGAAAGTTCTGCACACCCAATATAGACACATAAATTAGAACGGGCCGGTATGCCCATTGTTAGACCGGAGACCGTATCAATCCGGTGGGGCATAAGAATTTAGAGGAAACATGGATTCTCAGGGACATTATAGAAGCAGTGTAGAAGAGGAAATAATGGAAACAGCCGCGTTAAAGTTAAAAAACACCCTTGTTCTGTTAAAAGAAAAGGGACTAAATCTCACATGGAGCAATAATGAAATCACATCCTGGTATTCTGCCGAGGGCCATAAACTGGAAAAAAAAATTAAATATAAAAAGATTCCCCTCGCTATTGTTTACCTGTTGCGTCGCAACGATTTGGCAACCATAACCAAAAACGAGCGGACAATCGCAAGCATAAAAGAAATTGAAAATTCACGTTCCGATGAACTAACAAGGCTACGAGCTCAGGTCGACTCGTTCGCATATGAAAAACAAAGCTGGGCAAGACAGAGCGAGACAATGGCTAAAAAAATTCACGAACTTAAAAAGAAACTCAAAAACGGTAACAATTATATATCCGCGCTCGAAGACTGCTGCGATCATTCGGGTGTCCCCGTAGCTGCAATTAAACAAGCAGCCATAAATGACATGTTGAACGGCGAAACAAAAAGCGATAGCGAAGATGATGATATAGCTGCATTAGGGGCTAAAACGCAGAGAGATGCTCGTAACCGAGCTCCAATGCAAGAGCCTGAGGGTTCTAATCAGATAAGCCCAATGAAAACGAGAGCAAAATCGAACGATGTTCCGCAAAATGCGGTAAAAGTGGCCGTACTAAAAACCGTAACAAACGCAAACGACGAGATTACAACTATTAGTCGTCCATTAACATGCGAAGAGTGTTCACGACATAAACAGGTCGTAGGGATGATGCCTCGAAAGGGCCCGTTCCAGCCATATTGGGAAACTTTAATGCTACAAGCAACAGTGTATAGACTAGAAGTCCGAGACGTGTGGCAAATAGCACTCCTCACCATTCCCGAGGAAATTAAACCAAAATTGACCGCTGAAATGAAATCCGGAGACATAATAGAGAGAAAAAATGACGAAACCAATGATGCAATTTATGAACGGTTAAAAGCGGCGTTGCTAAACTTAAGAGGGCCAACCTACGTAGACTGGGACAGAATTTTAGATATAAAACAAGCACCCAACGAAGTATTTGAAACTTATGCGGAGCGACTATGGGTAACATATAAAGAGCATTCTGGTTTTGAAGATGCAAGTCGTGATAATGAGGTATTGTTACAAATGATAAAAAATCACGCTGGCCCCCCGATCCAAAAGGCACTGTTAAATGGTGTGGATCCAGCAGAGAACACATTTAGAGCAGTAGTAGACTGGGGCACAAAAATAGAAAATAGATGGAAAAATAAACCTCGCGCCGTTGCGTCCACACAGTGGACAACAGAAGGACAGGGCAAGGATAAACCCTACCCGAGATCCCAATACAAATATTGTAACTTTTGCAGAAAAAACAATCACCACACCAAAGACTGTTTTAAAAAACATGGGGACAGACAGCAAATGCAAACCCAAACCGATTCTTCTGAAAAGACCGCGGAGCTAGTTAACATACTGCTCGCCACATTAAAAAAACAAAATGAATCACAGAATGGAGCAATAGTTGCGAGTTCGGCGCCAGAAAAATACAGTTTCCCATAGGGATGCGTGGCCTCCATTGCTATAGGGAGCATAATTAAGAGCGGCAACCGGATCAAAATAAGAGCTAATTTAGGAGGCCAATTAGCTGATGTACTTATTGATACTGGCGCAGCATGCTCATGTACAAACATTCGATTGCCATTAACAGACGAAACCATTAACATAAAAGGCATCGGCGACACGCTAATGATAGCAACACAAACCCAGCCCGCTCGACTTGACTTAGGCATAGCCATAATTGAAGAACCTTTCTGGTACTTGCCAAACAACAGTGAGGGGACTGTACTGGGAATGGACATTATGAAAAAACATGGATTTGTCATTCATTGTTTTGAAAAACAAATTGAAATTCAAACTAATAAGACAGTGAAAAAACGTCCACCACGGAACGTAGTCAGAATTATGTCCATCTCCACTACAGATCCCATCCAACAGTTGATTGACAAGCACAGTGCTGTTTGGGCTAATCATGAACATGACTGTGGCCTTGTTGATTTTGTTGTGTGTATTGAGGGAGAGCCACCTCCCCCACAAAGACAATACCGCATCAAGCCTGAGGCTGAAACAGCAGTGCATGAAATAGTCAAACAGCTTGAAATCAGAGGTATAGTCAGACGATGTAGTTCGACCACAAACTCTCCGTGTCTGCCCGTTCCAAAACCAAATGGTAAATGGCGTCTTTGCATTGACTACCAACGTCTTAACAAAGTTCTACCCAAAGCTACACCCATCGTTGCAAACCCCTCAACCTTGTTGACACAAATCTCCAATAGAGCGTCGTGGTTTACCGTACTTGATATAAAGAATGGTTTCTGGTCCATCAAGGTTAGACGTGAAGACCAATGGAAATTGGCCTTCACTGTGAACCAAATACAATATACCTGGCAACGCGTACCACAAGGCTTGCATAACTCACCATCGATTTTTCATCGTGCGTTAGAGGACACACTACAACCCGTAATCGGAACCGGTAATGTAATGCACTATGTCGACGACATACTAATTGCAACCGAAGACTCATTCGATGAGCACTTACAACTCGTTGATGAAGTGCTGTTAACACTAGGTAAAGCTGGCTTTAAATTAAACAAAGAAAAAGCCCAAATTGCACAAAAACAAGTTCAATACCTAGGTTATACAATCACCCAAAGCCACAAGGCATTGACCGAGGACAGACGTAAATGCGTTGCTGAACTGCCTCGTCCGCACACACTAAACTCTCTGCAGAAAGTCTTGGGTACCGCAAATTACTTAAGAGATTTTATCCCTGACTTTGCAAACATAGCCGCTCCACTATACGCCCTCTTAAAGGGAAAATCAAAACCGTCTGATGTCCTCGAATGGGCAGAAGAACACGAACAGGCTTTTACAGATTTGAAACAACAGCTGTGTGCCGCACCCGCTCTGGGTTTGCCCAACCCATCGAAGCCTTTTCATATACAGATTGATGCACATGAAAATACTCTGAGTGGAGTGCTAGCACAAGACCACGGAGGAAAGTTGCGCCCGATTGCATACTATAGCCGTAAAAAATCTCCCGTCGAACAGGGATTCGACCCATGTACACAGCACGTTCTTGCGGTCCATTGGATGTTAACAACAACAGAACCCATTGTTGGTTTTCAATCTGTTGTTGTGCACACAATGCACACGCCGGTACAAATGCTGTTACAGGGCCGAATCAAAGGAGTTTCGTCACAAAGACTGGCGCGATGGCTGGCAGACATCCAATCACGCAACATTACTATGGTAAACACAAGAGTTTTACCACATCTCTTGGGGGAGATGGAGGGCCACCCACACACATGCCAAACAAAACATGAAATACAAAGTCCAGTTTATGATATACAATTTGACAATCAAACACCAGTATACATTGATGGATCCAGATATTGGCATGATGGCAATTTCCATACAGGATGTGCCGTGTGGACCCCCCACCCCCTCAACTCAGATTCCAAACAATCATTGATAAAATTGCCAGCAAACAAATCCGCACAAGAAGCTGAATTGATTGCATTGCTTGAAGCCATTAAAACACACCCAGAACCACTTTGCGTGTACACCGATAGCAGATATGCCTATGGCGTCGTCCATGACTTTATGGCTCAATGGCAATTACGAAAGTTTCTCACATCCGCCGGAACGCCAATAAAACATTTTGACACAATCACCGCGATTTGGCAAGCAATTAAAACGCACAACTCTCCAATCTCAGTCATTAAAGTATGCGCGCACATCACTAAAAGCACTGACAAGCACGAGAAAAAAAACATCGTTGACAAACTTGCAAAAATTGCAGCCACTAAAGTCACTGAATGGCGGCCTGATGAGCTGATTGCCCCTTCTGTGAGTGCGATACAGGTTGCTCCCATTGACTTAAAACAATACCAGCAAGAGTTATGGGTGTCAGACGGAGAACTTGTACCGCAACTGCAGCGGGATCAGCTAATCAGCGTCGTAGAGGGTATGATTCTCAGAGATGGTAAATACATCGTTCCAGAGGCCCTCCAGAAACCAGTGATTAAATTATACCATGATTATGCACATGTATCAGCTCCCAAAACACAACAGCTGATACAGAAAAACTTCTGGTGGCCAAAAATGGCATCAGACATTGAGAGATGGTGCAACACATGTCTCATATGTGCCACTATCAACCAGGGTAGAACTGGACGTACAAACTTATGTCGCCCAGAACCACCCAAAGGACCATGGGAATTCTTACAGCTAGATTTTATTGGTCCATTACCCACTGCCAAGGGGGGATATCGCTATTGTCTCGTCATAATTGATAAATTCTCTAAATGGGTAGACGCAATTCCAACTCGTGACAACAGCGCACGCACCGTGGCACGAGTAATGGCAAATCAAATCTTGCCAATCTGGGGAACACCGACTCAGATTGAGTCTGACCAAGGAACACACTTCACAGGTCAGATAATGAAACACATATGTGAAATGCTACATATCAAACAAAGATTTCACATTCCCTACAGGCCGCAAAGCTCAGGTATGGTGGAACGGGCAAATCGTTCGATAAAAGAAAGCATCTCCAAACAAATAATGCAACATCAAAACAGGTGGACTGATGCACTGCCAACAGTTCTAACAGTCTTGCGAGCAACCCCATCAAAAGCCACAGGCATCAGCCCGTTTGAACTCATGACAGGCAGAGTCATGAAACTACCCATAGACCCAGAAATCACCCCAGCAGATCTGGGACCCCTTGTGCTTGCAAAACAACAGACTGTGATAACACAATTACAGCAAAGACTGGCAGTGTTACAAACACACACCACCCTTAAACAGCAACAGTCAGACCTGATGAATGATGCACAATTTAACCCAACCTCTGAGATCAAATTCACAGAGGGTGACATGATCATGATTCGGGTGTTTATAAAGCAGGGTCCATTCACACCCAGATGGCATGGACCACATGAGATAAAAGCTTTATGCAATAGTTGTGTGGCCATAAGTGTCAAGGGGAAGTTGAAATGGTACCACATGTCCCAATGCAAAATCTTCAAAGGTTCTGCTAATCAATAATTATTAAAGTTTCTCTCTGTTTCATCTCCTAGGTTGACTGCAGCAATTCCATGGAGACCGGACGAGAGGAAAGTTTCTGGACCCACTTGCATCAAGCTGGGTCAAAGGGTTTCACTCACACACACACTGGAATGTGGGAGATGGGTATGGAAGTACATTAAGAGGTCATCCACATTTTTCAGTACACTTTCAACCAAAGAACTAGTCACGTGGCCTCCCGGAGTAGTACCGGAACCAAATTGCGCAACTAAAATTTGCTGTAAAGTAGGCTCCGACCATCTCCCTATAGTAAACATTTCAGGTGACACACCAGCACGCACATCTTTTCACAACATAACGGCCTGGTATCAACTTAAAGCAGAACCAGGAGCAAAAATTGGGAGCATGCGCACTCTCTACGAAAACATCAACAATGGATTAGATCCTAAAATCTGTTATTTAACCAAAAATTTAGAACCCGCAATATATAGGTGTACACACACTGAAACAATCAACACTACGCATATGAGTTATACCGAATATCAATTTGATATAACTTCATATGTACCTCATAACAATCAACCTGAAGCCTTTGTCTGGACTAGCCGGAGAGAAGGCACGTATTGCGTGGGAAAATGTGTCAATGACCCAGATAATTACACCGGGCCACAGAATTGCTCATGGATAATGAAACATTGTTTTAATTTAACCACTTGTGGATATAGCAAACCAAAGGAATGTCCAAAACTATATCCTATTCCTCCTGGTGGACTGATTAAAGGGAATATTAACAAGACATTATTTCATGATGTGAATCTAGTGATGACACATGTATCATACAATATTTCCAACATCTTATCTGCTTATATCAATCACTGTGAATACAATGATAAAACCTATGCATGGCTACAGTCACGAATCGATGATTTAATTTATGACTACAAAAACAGACTTGCCGTGCAAATCCCACCTGCACGCTCAAAGCGAGACCTGCTCGGAAACATAGCAGGTCTCTTCGGCTCAGTTAATTCCATTGCTAACAACTACAAAATTACCAAACAATCACAATTCTCAACATGGTTTGCGAACCAGGTGGCCACTGGTTTTCAACATATCACAAATAGCAATGAAAATATCATAAAAGCGGTTCGATCCGAAGCGCAGGCGCTTCTTGCGATCAGCCACACACTATTCAATCAAACCCGTACCATTGAACGTGACTTAGCCTGTAGGACATATGCACAAGATCTATTCACTGCTGCTAGACAAGAAATCCTAGATCTTCGCCTGTACAAAACACCTAGACATGTTTTGAATGACCTGATAGACATCTTAGATCTAAATAGGTGGTATGAATCTGGAAAAATTCAAAATGTAAGATATTCTGAGTTACTGTCCACCATAATGATGTTTACAGGAAATGAATGTAATGGATGTATTGGGTTTTTCGTCAGTTTTCCTTTGATACACCCAGATCAGGTTTTTCCAAATTCCACTACCATACGCTCGATTGGCATGGTAGTGAAGGATCAGGTAATTAAATGGGATCACCTCACTGGATACATGACACAAAAGGGTACTGAGACCTTGTTTACCAGTCGCACATGTTGCCATGAAACACACAATTATGTTATCTGTACATGTAACACTTTGCAACCTTTCTCTCCCAACAACACCAAACTTATTAATGTTCAGTCACTGCATGGTTATTCTGATGTTGTCCAGGTGTCTCACACACAGTGGTGCGTTGTCAGTGAAATGAATTCCTTTACCTACGGAGGACTGACCTGCTCTGCTAATCACTCATTCTGTTTGGAAGTGACAGAGGACTTTTCTATGGGCCAAGTCAACATTTTAGGAAGAATGCCACTGGACACAGAGACCTCACCATGGTGGGATGACACTTTCTATGAGCAAGGCACCCAAGCAATGGTTGACGCGATGGACCTGACACAAAGACTGATCCTGCAAACTGAATACCACCTAAACCAAGCACAGGTTGAAACCAACCTGGCGCGAAAGACTGCACAACTTTTATCCAGTTCATCCACTCGGTCAGCACAGTACACCTACACCTGGTGGGACTGGATGTTCCGGGGATGTGCCATTGGCAGTGCCCTGATCTTCACCTTCACCATGTTCCAGTGCTGTTACTTCAGACACCTTATACGATCTACACAAGAATCCACACACGCTGCCCTTGCCCTCAGCCCACTGCAGATACCCGTGTTCCAAAGACTCTAAAAAATAAATAAGTAAATAAAAAATTGCTTTGTCTGACCCCGCAGGTACCCTATTCAAATTCGCCCACGGGGCCAAGTGGGGAAACTGTAAGACATTTTGATTGATCCTGACCAAAAGGGCGGCCCCGAGAACACAGCATGGATGCCCGAGAGAGCAGGGTGTGGGCCAAAGCAACAAGTACATCAAAAGGACTCTTTATGACACAAAACACGTTTCCTCCAGGACTCACGGCAGGGGGCCAACACCCCTCTCGAGAACCAGGACGTTATCTGGACTACGGTAGACTCCCCGGAGCCACCCTTGATTATCAAACACCACATCTCCATATCAATGGTAGATCCGCAGACAGATGTCTGACCCCTCTACCCCTCCTTTTCCCGTTACATCCTGAACACAGGACATTCTACAACACACCAGATGTTTATGTGTAAGAAAGGTCATATCACATGTAAATAACAACAGAAAATGTTCATGTTTCATTTCTTTACAAAGGTTTATCGCGACTGGTACACAGGTCCAATTCCCATAGCAATAGAACAAATAATAAAAAAGGGTTTTAATGAAATTAAAGAAAACATACCTCTATACAAGGGGCGTACCCCACTACAGATGTATACAGGCGAGGTGCCTCCCACAGGTCTGTAAGAACCAATCAATGCAAACTTCCATTGCTAAATAATGCCCACAAAATGCTTACTCTATCTGGGTATTTAAGGAGAACTGACCAACAATTCAGGGAATCTGTAAACAGATCTCCCACACGATTACTGTGTGTCGTCTTGTACCAGGTATGAAAGGTTTTATATTTCTTGTTTAAATGTAAATACTATTGGTTTGTATTTATGTTATATTTTAATTGAACTATAAATTGGCGTTGAATTGTGATTTTCTTACCTGGTTAATAAATTGTTATGTTTGATTTTATTCTGTGTTGCTCGGTAAATGTTGACACTGCAAGTAATAACGTTGCATCCGCAGTTACCGTAAGGACTGAATATCAGGCTAGAATCGGCCTAAATCCCAGTTAGATAGTGAATGATACTTCAGCTGAGAGTTTTAGAGATACGACTAGCACTTGGCGTTAGTTTAAGTGTACTTAGAAGCGTGGAGGCTAACAATATGTATTTCCGTTTAGAGTAACATTACTGATCACTCTAAATAGGGTCAGCCTCAACCTCTGATTATTTCAATATTATTCTATTCATTATCTGTGGTTAGAAATAATTGTTGTAATAATTAAGTGTCACCTCTAAGGGGACTAAATAAAGTATGTTTAAAGTTGAGCACGCAGAAAGCGGCCGCTTAAGCATATAGTCCAACCTCTGGCAGCGACCAATACTGATTCGCTTATGACCGTAAACCAGTATATTAATTATGAGGCCTATACTAGGATTTTTGTGCGACTGTGTGAACCGAATGAACGAGTGTAATGCCAGAGCTTAATCAGAATAACTAGACAAACATCCATCAAAATTATACTATTAGTAAAATAACAACCTATGCAAATATTTATTGTTTTATCTAAATGGAGTCAGATAAGAGGTCAATAATAAAAAATGAAGTAATACATTAATCCAAATCTTATTATCTAATGTGAAAGGAAAGATTAGAACGCGCAAGAATCCTTCGCCACGCCTCCGGAAACCGCCGTTGGACCAGTGGGTGGTTCCCCGCCTTACAAAGTAGCCAAGGCCCTGTTCCACCACCTCTTCCGTACCTTCGGCCTTCCGGAGGACACTGTCTTGGACAGAGGGCCTCAGTTCATTTCCCATGTCTGGAGGGCTTTATTTCAGCACCTGGGGGAATCAGTCAAACTCTCCTCCGGCTACCATCCTCAGTCCAACGGTCAAGCAGAGCAGAAGATCCAGGAGCTGAGCCAGTATCTGAGGGTCTACTGTAGCCAGTACCAGGGGAATTGGTGTTGTTTTCTACCATGGCCTAAATACGCACTGAACTCGCTCCGTCAGGACACTACGGGCCTCACCCCCTTTCAGTGCACTCTGGGTTTCCAACCGCCCTTGTTCCGACGAGCCCAGCAATGGGCCCTGTGCTATGGGCCGGCCTTGTTGCAGAGTCAGGGCGTCCGGTGCCGCCCCTGGGGGAGGGGGTAGTGTCAGGGAGCACCCTGTGTCTTCACCCGCACCAGCCCTGCCCGCACAGAGCTGCTTGCCTGATTATTAACACGGTGCACCTGATCTCCATTAACTACACACACATATAAGCAGCTCATGTTCACACACACATTGTCCGTTATTGTTTTTCCACACGTTACGCTGTCTGCACTGCGTCTCTCTGCTGCTGCCAGCGCCGCACTTTCAACAGCGCGGTCCTGTGAATTACCTTACATGAACTGCCATATTCGTTCACAGGAATACACTGCTTTGCTACCGGTGTGTGTATTTCCTGCTTTTTGTTTATTAAAGACTTGTGTGCGCATACTTCGGCTTCCGCCTCATTCTCCACATCACAGACATGTTTTGTAGTCAAGGTATTAAGTTGTTCATATGTATGTCCTTTATTGCACTGCAAACTCTCAAGCCAAACAATCGGTAACTACTTTTTTAGTTTAGAGAGATGTAACTTGTAACTCAGGAAGTGTTTTAGTAATTGAATTACCATCCATTTCATTTATACTATATAAAAAGTCAGCACGTATCATTTTATGTCTGTTTTAGTAAACAGAATCTTGTATACTTGTAAGCAATTTTATTTACATGTAATTTGTAAAAGAAACATTACAATTAACATCAGCAATGCAACTTACATTTTAAATCTATTTCAGATTTTAAGATATCAGCTGTCAGTGAAGGTGAGTGACTGGATGGAAGGACCAAATGCAATACTCAAGCAGAGTTCAAAAATACCGTCTTTAATGAGGGTGTGACTGAATGAATGAGGTACAGGTGGTGATTGACACTCCTGACCACCAATCAGTAGTGAGCAGGCACTATTTAGAGCGGGTTGGTTTGAGCCTGGCATGTGTCACGCCCCTATCCTCCCCTTTTTCGGTTGCTATAGTGATTTCAGGTATGTGCTGTTAGTATGTAGCATTGGCTAATTAGTTTTTCTTTGCTTGTTGCACTAATGGCTCGTTTGTGTATCCTTAGCCTGTCTTTTTAGTGTGTGCCCCTGTTGGATGCTGTTTTGGATCTGTTTACTGCCCTCCCTGCAGGTATGAAGTTGTTTAGCAATGTTTAGCTTTAATGCGGGTCGGGTGGCGTGAGTAATGTGCAGTCCTTGAACTTCAGTTTAACAGCAGGTTATTTGAAGGCTGCGTATCCTGAGCGGTGAATTGATTTTTAGGAACTCCTCTATCCGCGTTTGGTAAGTTGTTTGGGTTTGTTAGGGTTACCCTAACCCTAACCCTAACCCTAGTTTGTTAGGGGGAATTACGTGCAATTACTTGTATTATTTATATCTTGTATCATCGTTTGTATATTACAGGATTCTCCTTTTTCGTCCTGGGTGATTATTGCTGCGATTCGACTTTTCCCTCGCTGCGTGCCGAGTGAACAATCTCGGCTTACAACTATTTAAAAGGAGACTTCTGCTGCTGCCGTTTGGCTTCTGTGATTTGTTTTAACCGGTATTGTCTGGCTTAATGTGGGGTGGAACAACGTGCAAGTATCGGGGCTGGCTTAATGACGACGCGGCCGCTCCTTTTGAGTTTTGCTTCCCTCAACCTTTTAATCAAGTTTTTCATTGTTTTTCTTTGTAAGAGGTGTATATGGTGAATCATATTGTGCTTCGGTGACCGTCCATTGTATTACGGTGGAATTGTGACCTTAATTCGCTGTTTCCTTTATTTTTGTCTGATTTATTTTGGTTTTGGTTTCTTTTAGGAGCTGGGGTCCCACGGGTGAAAGGTCTTTGGTGGTGCTATTTCTACATTTGCCGTGCGACACTTTTGATGTGTATGAGTGGGTGCTCTGAGTTCGGGGTGAGGTGTGTGTGTGTGTGTGTGTGTGTGTGCTTTTTGATAATTAGTGCTGATCACTCCGGTGGGTAACCCCAGCACTGTATTTAATGATTCTATTTTGTTTTGTTTATTTGGAAGTTGGGTAAATTGGTTGTTTAATATTTCGTGTCTGTTTATTTTTGTTATTTGTGTAATTGTCACCGGACCGTTTTAACCATTAGGAATATTTTCTTTTCGTTCTATTTTAATTTAAAGTTTTCAATAAACTTTATTTTATACAATGCCCACGTTTTCTGCCTACACTCCTTTAATAAGGGAATCGAACTTGTGTGATCTAATAAACTCTGGGGTTTACTTCTATTTCCTGGGTGTAACCCTCCCAGGTGGCGTAGTCGAAATGGTTAAGTATATAAAGTTGAGCAAGGGCAAGGAGCAGAGCAGAAATTCTCCACTGTCCAGAAACTTATAAAACCTTAAAACCAAGCAATGAGTCAGAGAACAGAATAAACAAATTCAAAACCGGAGACCAATAGAAGCAGAGAAAGAGAACAATCTGAAAGTCCAGAGCAGAGCAGGGGTGAGGATCAGGAACAGGTTCAGGAACCGGAACAGGATCAGGAACAGGCATTAAGCCAAGAGTACACTTGGGGATTTAGAAAGCCAGTGACACAATCTGTCCCTGAGTAAATGTTTTAGGTGTCCTTAAATACCAGGTGACGTGGGAAAAATGGCAAGATGGCCACCAAGAAAAACAATTTCTAAAATCTGTCAGTTTCTGTTTATTTCTAATCAAAATGCAGGATATCTATTGCTGCTGAATGCAAAAGAAAAATGCTATATATAACCACAACAACAAAGAATATTAAGCATTAAATAGCTAATTATCCTGTATACATTTATATCAACCAGTACTATTAAACTGGCAAAGGATGAAATGATGCAGTTATTTATAATATTAATAATAATAATACTTAGCATTACAGAAGAAAAATGACAAGATTGATGGTGTAAAATTTCTTCATACAAAGAAATGTGCACCCATTATATTCCACTAATTACTATTTACCACAAAAGCCTATATATATATATATTTATTTTGAAATGCAGTGACGTCTCCCAAAATGGAAATACTTCAAAATACAGATCAATGGAAAATCTACTTAAGTACAGGAATTAATTACATATACTTACATTTAATTACATTACTGTTCATGACCGGTAAACATTTTATGTTGTAAATATTAATACAGGATGCTACATGTTGGAATACACCATGGATGAGAGTCATGTTGGGAATGATGGAACTACTTAGAGGGGACTGATTAGGAGAATGGTGTCTCAGATCTGAAACCAAGCAATGAAATTAAAATAACTCTTAATTTAATGCACAGCAAATGCCCAATGCTCAAACTTCAAAACTCTGCATGAGTCATTGCCTATGTTCTCAACTGGGAACACTTGGGTTCCATTCTTGTAAAGCATAGTTAAGGGCTTTAGGGTGCTAGTTGAGTAGAATAAAATGTTAGACATTTTTGTACATGTAAATATAAAATGTAAATATTTCATTAGACAAAAAAAGTGTAAATATTACTTTGTAATTATCATGAATATTAAAACTCAGAATTATGCAAATTGGGCATTGGCAAAAGGCTCATGTCTCCTTGTGAAACACCACTCCATTTGCTTGCTCTCTCCATTTCACTGTGATGCTCTTTGCCATGCCGAGACCTTCCAGCTTCTGCCTGATCTGGAAAAAGAGAATAGAACTAATCTCACTAGAATAATGCAGTGTAAAGGCACAAATCTTTTTTTTTTTGACAACTGTACATAAATGTTAAATAAATATACACAACAGATATACAATATAATATTAACATTGCAGTTTGTACGCGTCAGTTTTTGATGAATGCTCGGGAAAAGAATGCAGAAAGTAAATGAAAATGAGAATGGAATGAGACCCATTTGGGACCTACCTTATTTAAGATGTCTTTCTTTAATGCAGGATCATTAACATCCTGACTGGACTGGACCTTCACCGTAATGACTTGCTTTAATAATGTGTTTGCTGAATAGAAACACAAAGATATGTACATTGTGTTTATGTACTGTGTGTGCAGTAGGTGTACAATCATTATATTAGATTTTTTTCTAATTAATCTACACTTAGTACTTCATTATATCAAAGTGAAAACAGAATTCTAGAAATGTCTGTATATTTCTGAAAACATTCAAATGAATGAAATATCAATTGCACCTCACACTTTGCAACAAGTCATGAAAATTATCTCAGGTTCCACCAATTACTCTTGATTTGTTGCTAAAATGTTGAAAGGTTTATTGATTGGAGACTCTCTAAAGAACTCCTCACAGCTGACAATGCAGATCAGAGCAAAAAAGACAAGCCATGAGGTCCAGGGAACTGCCTAAAGAGCTCTGACAGGATTGTTGCAATGCACAGATTTGGGAAAGGCCACAAACAATTTGTGCTGCTGCACTAAAGAATTTTAAGAGCACAGTAGCCTCACTCATTCCCAAATGGAAGAAGTGAAGAAGCATAGCACAACCAGGACTTGTCCAAGAGCTGGTCTCCTGGCCTAAATAAGCAGTCGGGGAGAAGAGGCTTAGTAAGAGAGTTGACCAAGAATTTGAAAGTGACTCTAAATGAGCACTGAAGATGATGTGTGGAAAAGGACAACCATCACCGCAGCACCCCACTGATCTGGACTTTATTGCGGAGTGGAGAGATGGAAGTGCAAAACCCACTGAACCCCATTCAGAGTTTGCCAACAGGAACCTGAAGGACTCTCAGACTGTATAGAAAATAATTTTTAGTTCTCATGAAACCAAGATTGAACTGTTTGGTCTCAATTCTAAACTTGTCTGGAGGAAACCAGGTACTAATCACCTGTCCAAAACAATCTCAACAGTGAAGCATAAAGCATGGTGGTAGCAGCATGGCCATGGAAGCTTACTTCCAACAGGCACCTGAAGCACCCTCAGACTGTGTGGAACAAGATTTTCCAGTCTGATGAAACCAAGATTTAACAGTTTGGCCTCAATTCTAACAATTCTAAATTCTGCAGCAGGGACTGGGAAACTGGGTTAGGGTTAAGGAAAGCTGGAGCAAAGTACAGAGATCTCCTAATTAAAAACCTATTCCACAGCACTCAGGACCTCAGTCTGTGGTGAAGGTTCACCTTTCTATACAACAACGACCCTAAACACACAGCCAAGACAAGACTGGAGTGGATTAGGGATGACTCTGTGGAAGTCCTACAGTGGCCCAGTCCTCACCTGAACCCTATTGAACATCTCTGGTGAGACCTGAAAGTGGCTTCCACCAACACTCCCCATCCAACCTGCCCCAGCTCAAGATGATGACAGTAAATCTCCAAATCCAGGTGTGTAAATCTTGTTGCATCATACCCAAGAAGGCTGTAGTTGCTGCCAAAGGGGTTTCAACAAAATACTGAGCTAAGCATCTGGATACTTAATGATGTTATATTTCAGTTAGATTTTTACTTTAAAAAAGATTTACATACATTTTAAATTATGTTTAGTATTATTTCTTAATTGCTTTGTGTAAACTATATATTTAAATAATTGTAGTATCAGACTGCAACATAACAACTTTGAAAAAGTGAAGGGTCAAAAAACTGAACACACCAAATTTAGCAAACATTAGCAAACTTGTGGCATTTTCTCCTCAGATTCACGAGGTTAAAACCATTCCAGGACACAGGTTTGTTCATCTGTGACATTTCCTGCCCTATTAATTTGCTTTAGACCATTAGTCTACAGTTACAATAAATGCTTTGAGTGACAGATATATTTCACCATAAGCTGTTCAGAGGAGAGATTACAAGTGCAAGAACAAGCAGTATCTAATAAGGTTTTAAACACTATGACTTTTTTTTTAATGTAGAGAGGGTCAAATAATGGTTCTAAATGTGTAAAGAAGGAGGTGTGATAGTATGGGGTATACAAATTTAACTTTGGAATAGTCTTCCTGACAGTGTTTGAGGCTCAGACACACTTTCCCAATTTAAGTGCAGATTAAAGACGTATCTTTTATCTTTTTCCTCTCCACCACTTCTCTTTCTCTACCCATCCCAAGGTTGCACCAGCTCCAGTTGTGTCCCACCTCATGAAGATTATGAACATTCAAAGAGATAATGCCTGCAAACATCCTGAACCATCTAGAGACGTACCAGCACCATTTGGATTCCACTTCATGTGGAGTTTGGACACTGGACCTCTTTGGGTGTTTAAAGGCTCTGGCATGGAGAAGCTGGTGTTGGATCTTTGATGACCTCAGGGGTTGAGCTATTTTATTAGTTGCTCTTGGTTCCACAATGTCAAAAATGACTGTATAAGACTGTAGAAAGGACATTACTCATAATCACACACTCTGGTGCTCATGGTAGTTCACCCAAATGAGGATGAGTTCCTCCTGATACCATCTAAAGGAGTTTTCATTTGCCACAGTTGCCCCAGGCTTGCTCATTAGGGATTAATACACATAATTAAATTATATAATTATATTTTTCCATAAATCTTACTTTCTATAAAGCTGCTTTGAGACAATGTCCCTTGTGAAAAGCGATATAAATGAACTTGAAAACTGAACTCTCCACAAAGATGCCAAGGTGATAAGAAGATCAGTGTACAGTAAAGGGTCATACAGGGATTTCCCAAAATGGGTTCCAATCGGAACAGGCCTCACAATGGTCCATCAAAGAAGTTGAGCCCTTGTGCTGTGTGTCAGGTGCAGAAGCTGCTTAAAAAACTAGACGCCTGAGTGCCGCAGGTCCACTTGTCAGTGCTCAGACCATACGCCGCACACTGCACCAAGTTGGTTTGCATGATCATAGTCACAGAAGGAAGTCTCTTCTGAAGCTGTCTCACAAAAAAGTTTGCAAAAAGTTTGCTGAAGGCTACCCTTTCAAGAGCATGAATTACTGGAACCACTTTGATTGCCAGTTATTCAGACAATAATGGCTGTATTTTGAGTTCTTTACAGAGGACAGTAAATCTGCACTGCTATACAAGCTGCATATTGATACTCTAAATATATCCAAGTTTCATTTCTATAGTATTTATACAGTCAATTCAAAAGATATTTAATGCTAATCAGATTAACATGGTGTAAATGTGAGTGATTAAAATCTTTAACTTACTTGAATAACAGAAAAAAGGCATTACATCTGAGCACTGTGCATCAACAGCCTGGGTGTCATTTAAATAGCCACAGTTTTCATTCCCCCGATAGTTATCAGGTTTTCCAGACATCCAACGGATGGTAGAGAAATTGGTTTGGTCTATCCACTTCCAGGTGTCTCTGAACATACCAATCCAAATTATGCTTGCTTTACTTTTATATGTTATGTTAAATACAGTTGTGTATTCTAATTCATTTCTTGTGCTGGCCAGGTCTGTGTAATACATTCTGCAGTAACTTCGAGCGTCATACCAGGTTTTCAGATCAGAAACATAAACATAGTTGTAACCTGTTGTGTTGCTGCCTGAGAGAAAAGAAAATCAGAATTATTACATTCACAGTTTTCACATTTGAAGTATTGCCACTTTTAAATGTTAAAGCTTAATAGGTTTCAGTTTCAAATTAAAAAAGGTATCTCAGGCAAAAAGAATAAAAAATCAAACGTTAAAACGAAGGGGAAATGGTCCCCTAATGTATTCTAAAATTGCACAGATACAGCTCTGATTTAATTATTAAACATTTTAAATGTCAAAGCACAAAGAAGGAAATTTCTCTGTACAGTCCCTATCTGTCCAACCCCTTATACATATCGCTCCACATGCCTGTCTGCCATCACTATTGTTAGGTTCACCATGTGCCCAATCATGCATATTTCCCAGGGGCTCATTTCCATAAGACCAGCGCCAGCTCTTGATGTCATTGTACAGTCCAATCCAAGCGATGGAATTGAATTGTTGTCTCTGTGCTTCATTTTGAATCTGGATTATGTTATCGTCACTCTCAATGATAGCCAGGTCAATGTAATTGGCTTTGCAGTAAACTTGAGCATCACTCCATGTTTCCTTTTGTTGGATTAGATAATATTCATGAGGGACAGACCCAACTCCTGTAGAAGAGAGTTTAAAAATACTTTTTATTTTGAAAACAAAATATTTTGATAAAAGGGTATCTGCAATGGTGAAAGAGAAAGTTTATAAGACTTTGGTGAGACCCGCTATGTTATATGGTTTAGAGACAGTGGCATTGACTAAAAAACAAGGAGTCAGAGCTGGAGGTAGCAGAGATAAAGGTGGGGAAATTTTCTTTGGGTGTTATCAAGTCAATTCAAGTCATGAGATTTTTGTCATTTCTACTATACACAGCAGTACACAGTAAAAATGAGACAACGTTCCTTCAGAACCCTGGTGTTACACTGAATAACATAGAGCTACAACACTACAACAAACCTACTGTATACTCTGAATATACAGTATTGTGCAAAGAGAACTATAAAGACTATAACCAACGGTGTATGTAAACAAACACAATGCAGTGCAAAAACAGCAGAAGCAGCAGTCGAGAGGTGCAAAAAACAGCATGTTAACAGTATAGCATGACTAAGTATAACTAATAAATAAATGGTGGTGGAATGAATTGAGATGAGTAATGAGTGTGTGTTGAGTTCAGGTTGTGCAGTTTCAGTAACACACAGTTGAGTGTGTGTGTGTGTGTGTGTGTGTGTGTGTGTGTGTGCATGTGTGTTAAAGTTTCAGTTTAGTTCTGTGGTGAGGATCCTGATGGTTTGCAGGAAAAAGCTGTTACACAGTCTGAATGTGTACAGCCCGAATGCTTTGGAACCGCTTTCCTAATGGCAGGAGGGTTAAGAGTGTGTGTGAGGGATGTGTGGGGTCATCCACAATGGTGTTAGCTATGCAGATGCAGCATCTGGTGTAAATGTCCATGATAGAGGGAAGAGAGACTTCTCAGCTGTCCTCATTATCCTTTGTAGGCACTTACGATCCAAGACGGTGCAGTTCCCAAACCAGTCAGTGATGCAGCAGCTCAGGATGTGGGGGATGGAGATAACCTTTCCTCAGCCTCCTCAGGAAGTAGAGATGCTGCTGGGCTTTCTTGGTGATGGAGCAGGTGTTGAGTGACCAGGTGAGGTTACCCGCCAGATGAACACCACAGAATTTGACACTCTTGACAATCTCCACTGAGGATCATAGGCAGGTTGTTGGCTCCACACCAGGATGGTGCACTTCCTCACTGTATGCTGACTTTTCATTCTTGTTGATTAGACCCACCACGGTTGGCAAACTTGGCGATGTGGTTCGAGCTGTTCATTGCTACACAGTCGTGAGTCAGTAGAGTGAACAGCAGTGGGTTGAGCACACAGCCCTGAGAGGCCCCAGTGCTCAGTGTGGTGGTGCTGGAGATGTTGTTCTCGATCCGTACTGACTGAGGTCTCCCAGTCAGGAAGTCCAGGATCCAGTTGCAGAGGGAGGTGATCAGGCTCAGTAGGCTCAGCTTCTCAATCAGGTGCTGAGGGAGGATAGTGTTGAATGCTGAGCTGAAATCAATGAACAGCATTCGTACTCATGTGTCCTTGTTGGTGATCAAGATGGCGCCGGTGAGATCGGCTGCCGTCACGACTGCTCCGGCTACGATTTTTCTTTTTTGTTTATTTTTATATTTTTATTTAACTAGTTTTATTTCCATCTACACAAGATGGACACCATTAGATATGACAGAGACACTCTTATATCTATTGGTGTACAATACACTCACCTTTCGCCGCTTTTAAACCCGGACCTATGCTGGCTGAGAGAGATCCTGAGGGAGAACAAAGGACGCGACCCGTACCGGCGTCCGCGAGGGAAACGAGCCGGCGTCAGGAACAGGCTGAGGGCACGCGCACACCATGCTCCCTTACCTAGTATCCTGTTAGCCAACGTCCAGTCACTGGAGAACAAGCTCGACGACCTCAGGGCAAGGGGCAAGTTCCAGAGAGACATTCGGGACTGCAACCTTCTCTGCTTCACCGAGACATGGCTGAACCCAGCGGTACCGGACCACGGCATCCAGCCGGCCGAGTTTTTCTCGGTTTACCGCATGGACAGAACACTGGATTCGGGAAAGTCAAGAGGAGGTGGAGTGTGTCTGATTGTGAACAAACACTGGTGCGACAGCGCGAGCATTGTTCCTCTTTCACGCTCTTGCACACCAAACCTGGAACTACTGTCCATCAAATGTCGGCCCTTCTATCTACCTCGGGAATTCAGCTCGGTCATACTCAGTGCCGTTTATATTCCACCTCAAGCGGACACGGACACTGCAGTATGGGACTTACATGAGACACTAACTCTTCACCAAACACAGCATCGGGACGCTGCGCTCATTGTGGTCGGAGATTTCAACAGTGCCAACCTCAAGCGCGCACTCCCGAACTTTTACCAGCACATCACCTGCCCCACCAGGGGCGAAAGAACACTGGACCACTGCTACACAACACTTAAGAACGGCTACAAGGCACAATCACGTCCACCGGACCATGCCGCCATCTTCCTCATGCCTGTTTACAAACAAAGGCTGAAACAGGAAGCTCCAGTTCAGAGGGAGGTCGGGCGCTGGACTGACCAATCAGTGGCCGCTCTGCAGGACGCTTTGGATGACGCAGACTGGGACATGTTTCGGCGCAGCTCTGATGACGTCAACATGTTTACGGAAGCGGTTGTGGGAAAAACCACTATCCGAACGTTTCCCAACCAGAAGCCGTGGGTGGATAAAACTATCCGCGACGCTCTAAGATCCCGCTCCGCTGCCTACAACACGGGGCTCGCCACCGGAGACATGGATGAATACAAGGCTGCATCTTACAGTGTTCGCAGAGGGGTGAAGGATGCAAAGCGGTGCTACGGGAGGAAACTAGAGTCACAGTTCCAACAAGGTGGCTCTAGAAGCCTGTGGCAGGGACTAAGGACAATAACGGACTATAAAACACCATCTTCCAGAATGGTGAATGCGGACGCTTCTCTGGCAGATGAGCTAAACACCTTCTACGCTCGTTTCAAGGCTGCTGCTAACCATGCTAGCGGCGCTAGCGGCACAACCAGCGTGCACGCCGAGAGAGCCGGAGAGGTAAACACATTCACCATCTCGGAGCATGACGTGAGGAGGGCATTCAAGAGAGTGAATACCAGGAAGGCAGCAGGACCAGATGGAATCACAGGTCGGGTTCTGAAAGCCTGCGCTGACCAGCTAGCACCGGTGTTCACTGAGATATTCAACCTCTCTCTGGAACAGGCTGTTGTCCCCTCATGCTTCAAACAGTCCACTATTGTCCCTGTCCCAAAGAAACCCCAGCCTGCCTGCCTCAACGACTACCGCCCTGTAGCTCTGACCTCAGTAGTGATGAAGTGCTTTGAGAGACTGGTCAGAGACTTCATCACTGCCTCACTACCGGACACACTGGACCCATTACAGTTTGCGTACCGTCAGAACCGTTCGACTGAGGACGCAATTGCACATCTTCTCCACACTACAAACAGCCACCTGGACCAAAGAAATGGGAATTACACAAAGATGTTGTTCGTGGACTACAGTTCAGCGTTCAACACCATAATTCCCTCCACACTCACCTCTAAGTTGGAGGTCCTGGGACTCAGCCTGCCGCTGTGTCAATGGATCTCGAACTTTCTGACGGACAGACCACAAGCTGTACGGGTGGGAAAACACACCTCATCCACCCTCACCCTAAGCACTGGAGCTCCCCAGGGTTGTGTTCTGAGCCCCCTGCTGTACTCACTGTACACACATGACTGTGTGGCCACTTCCAACTCCACAACCATCATCAAGTTTGCTGACGACACCGTTGTGGTGGGCCTGATCTCCAACAACGACGAGACGGCCTACCTACAGGAAGTTAAAAACCTGGAGAGATGGTGCCAGGAGAACAACCTTCTCCTGAACGTCAGCAAGACTAAGGAGTTGATCGTGGACTTCAGCACGAAGCAGGAGCGGTCATACCAACCGCTAAACATCTGCGGGACTCCAGTGGAAAGAGTGGACAGTTTCCGGTACCTGGGTGTTCACATCACACAGGACCTGTCTTGGTCCTGTCACATCAACACCCTGGTGAAGAAGGCCCGGCAGCGTCTGTACCATCTGAGACGCTTAAGGGACTTTAAACTACCCTCTCAGGTGCTTAAGACTTTTTACACCTGCACCATCGAGAGCGTTCTGACGGGTAGCATCACTTCCTGGTTCGGGAACAGCACCATGCAGGACAGACGAGCCCTCCAGAGGGTGGTGCGTTCAGCCGAACGTACCATCCACACCGAGCTCCCTGACCTGCAGGACATCTACAGCACACGGTGCATGACCAGAGCTAGGAAAATTGTGAAGGACCTCAGCCATCCCAACAATGGACTCTTTTCTCTATTGCGTTCGGGGAAACGCTTCCGCTCCCTGAAGGCGAACACAGAGAGAATGAGGAGGAGCTTCTTCCCGCAGGCCATTCGGAGTTTAAACCAGGAAACACCCAGGATCTAAAAACTGGCCCACTCTCTCCATCATCACCGTTTTTTTCCCTGCACAACCACACTTTTCGTGCTACGGCACATTATCCACTGGACTTGCACAGCACAGTGCACTTTACATTCCATTTCATTTTCATATTTTCTTTTTCATATTTATTTCATATATTTTTTTTAATATTCTCTTTTTTTATACCACACCATCCCGCACACGGACACTTTACACCACACCTTACTGCACACGGACACTCATGGACAATCAAAACCATGCCTAACTTGTTTACTGTTGTTTACTGGCTAACTGCACACTGCCAAAAACATTTTTTGTGTACATTTACAGTTTATGTGTATATATTTGTATATTTATGTATATATACATATATATTTATATATCTTTACATCTTATTTATCTGCCTTCTTTTCTTATTATATTTTTCTTTACATTTTGTTATTATATGTATATTTTTTATTCTCCTTTTTTTCGTGATGTTTACTTGTTTATGTTCATGATCACTTGGATGGCCTTCCACATGCACCGGGTGTCCCCGCTGTCCTGGAAATGATCGTGGATTAGCATAACAGAGGTCGCTATTAGCGCCGTAGAGCTCACAGAGTGCCTCCTTAGCGCTGGGAGGAACATACACTCCAACAATGAAAGCAGTGGTGAATTACAGTCCTAAATAAAATGGTCTGGATCTGACAGTCACAAACTCCACTAGCGTTGAGCAATAGCCTGAGACAAGCACAGAGTTCTTGCACCATTCTGTGTTGATATAAACACACATGCCGCCACCACAGTTGGCACGAAATGCAGTTAGCCCGTCTAGCTGGATGGTGGCTTCCGGAACTCTGTTGCTAAGCCACATCTCCATGAAAACAAAGATGCAGCAGTCTCTAAACTCTTACCGTGTGGTCCACTGGAGTCAGATGTAATCCAGTTTATTGTCCAGGGAGCAGACTTTTAAAAGAAGAATGGACTAGGGTTAGCATTTGGCCTAGCAAAGACACCCGCCGGCTTGCTGCACTTCCGCTTCCTCAAGCAGCGCTTCCGACATCTTCTCTCCCGGCCACCAGCATCAGGTGACACTGAGAGCTGGGGGCTTGGTCTTTGTGGCCGAGGTCACAAATGTTCTTGATTACTTCATCATGCAGATTAGTGGTTGCATGATTCCTGTACTGTAACAGCATCTGGTGATCGTACACATGAACACAGTGGTCTATGGTATTCATGTATTGTGAAAAGTCAGGCTAAATACGGTAAAAGTACCGTTTTTGGATCCAGAGAGGCTGCTGCGAGCTACTGCCGTGCCGTCATCTTGGAAATCATCCGGAGGAACTGAGAAAGTTAATGTAGGCTTGGCTGTCTGATGTCACTGGACATCAGACGGGATCACTGTCACAGGCAGCTGAAGTTGGCCAAGTGTCTCTATTGTGGTTTCTTTTGGCGTGTGCACACGTTGCCTCTCTGATGGATAGGGACAGTTTGGCCCTTGCTATTCTTAAGGCCATCTTGTCCCCTGCTCTGAAGGTGGAGTCTCTAGATTTTAGTAGCTCATGCATTTTTGTGGTCATCCACAGCTCCTGGTTGAAACATGTATTGACATTCTTGAAGATGGTCATCTCATCAATGCACTTGCAATTTCCAGAGTAAATAAAATTGCCTGCATCTTACAGTCACAAACTCCATAGGGGATGAGCAGTAGTTGGAAACAAACAGAGTTCTTTAACCATTCCATTCCGTGTTGATATAAACACACATGACACCACAGTGAGTCTCACTGCACAGACCTGCATTTCTGTTGACATGAAATGTGTCGAGCTCGTCTAGCTGAATTCACCATCTGGAACTCAGGCTCTGCAAAAACAAAGACACAGCAGTCTACGGTAATTGGGCCTTGGTTCCTGGTCTTTGTAGATAAGGTCATCAAATCATGGTCATGAATGTTGTTGTACGTCATCATGCAGATTGGTTGTTGCATGATTTTTTACCTGTACTGTGTCCCTCGGCCACACCTCAGCGTTTCTTTACCCAGCTTACTGACAGCTCCTTAATTGAGATACCCCAGTAAGTAAAACTGTTAAGGTATGGAATAAAGAATCTGAGATTGTTCTTCAGGACTGCTTTAAGAGTACCAACTGGGAGTTTTTTAAAATGGCAGTTACAAGAGGAGATTCTACTGTGGACTTGGATGAGTACACTACAGCTGTGACTGGCTACATTGGCAAATGCACAAAGAATATCATCCCTACAAAATACTTCAAAAGATATCCCAATGATAAACCTTGGGTCAACTGTGAGGTGCAGGCCATGTTACATGCTCTCTTTATTGCCTCCGGTAACAGAAAGGAATATTGAAAAAGACCAGAAATAAGCTACAGATATCTATTAGTATGGCAAAGAAACAGTACAGCTTGAAGCTGAAGGGGTTTTACCCCACTGCAGAGTCACAGCGCAGAGTCATAGCAACTGAGATCTCACTCCAAGATAAGTTGAATGAATGCTACACTCACTTTAAGACCCAAGCTGTCAGTCAACAGCATAGGACTCTATCCTCATAGATCAGGACCAATGCACCCCTCATCGTGTCAACAAGGTTTAGATGAGAATAAACCCATAAAAAGAGGCTGGCCTAGATAATAGTGTTAGGGTGTGCTCATTAAAGGTGGCTGGCTTGCTCACTGATAACTACAATCTGTCCCTCATGCAGGCCTCAGTGCCCACCTGCTTTAAGTCCACTACCATTGTGCCTCTCCTTAAGAAAAATACTGTGGCTTGCCTGAATAAATACTGCCAAGTCATACTTACCTCCATTGGTAAGAAGTGTTTTGAAAGAATAGTTATGTCCCAAATAAAAAGGACCATCCTAGCCTGTCACGGAATACCAGGAGTAAAGCAAGGAGAAGTTTATTTATCTTAACAAAACAAACAAAAAAGTATTAGAGAAGGGAGTGCTGGAAATAATGAACTTAGCTGAAGCGAGGTTCTTGAGAAGGGTAGCAAGGAATATGGAAACCAGCGAGGAATGTGGGATTCGTGGGAAGTCCAAGTGATCTGAGATATGTATACTGTAGATCGGACGGTGAGTGCAGGAGAGAGGGTGCTTGATTAAGGGAAAACAGGTGTAGGTGATTAGTAGGAGGGAGAGGCTGAGCAGGAGTGTTGAGCACTGGAGGGGGCATGGCTGGTGGTTCTCTGACGCCCTAACTCAGCGGCAGGGACGCCCGTGACCTCTGGGGGCGGGGCGGTGAGGATGATTGAGTTGGAACTCCTCTGGGTGTGCCGGGTCCAGGACGTCCTGTCTGGGGACCCAGGAGCGTCACTCTGGCCCACACTCCTCCCAATCGATAAGGTATTCCAGCATGGGGTCCCGACGTCAAGAGTCCAGAATCTTGTGGATGGAGTATACAGAAGGTTGGTCCAGCACATCAAGGGGAGGTGGATCGTTAGCCACTTCGGTGTTCTCTGTGGTGAAGAAGAAAAGGGTTTTAGGAGCGACACATGAAAAGTAGGGTGATGCGGTACCTGGGAGGGAGGTCGAGCCAATAGGACACGTCGTTAACTCACCTTAGAATTGTGAACAGCCCGATATACCAAGGACTGAGCTTTTTACAAGGCAGTCGGACGGAGCAAATCTCAGGTTGACAACCATACCTTGTCTCCTGGCTGGTATGGAGGAGTTTCTGACCTCCGAGGATCTGCAAAACTTTTCGTGGTTCTAAGGGCCCTTTGTAGCTGGGTGTGTGCCGACTACCAGACTCTCTCGCTCTCCCGGAACCAGCGATCCACCGCGGGGACGTTAGGAGGTCTTTCCATCCAGGAAAACATGGGAGGTTGGAAGCCGAGAACGCAGTCAGGCCAGTGGTTTCTTGGTGTAGGGAGTTCTGTGCATATTTAGCCCACGGGAAGAACCGGTTCAAGCTATTCTGATCCTGGTAGGATCAAAGGTAGCATCCAAGTTCCTGTGTCTTCCGTTCTGTCTGGCCGTGGTCTATGTATGATAACCAGAGGACAAGTTCACAGTAACACCATGCAGCTTAAAAAATGCTTTCCACACTTGGCACAGACAGCCTTGGACGTACCTTGCCACGTCTCTGATCATCTCGGGCCACCAGCAGCGAAATCGGAGTAGCAGAAGGGTCTGCCTCCTCCTCGGGTGGCATGACCTCAACAGGGGTTGACGGCAGGTACTTGGGACAAATGTCCTCCCCTCACAGCATTCTGGTCAGGTAGGTTCCTAATGGTGGCCGTCCTAGTTTCCTCATCCGCATTCCACACAATGGGACTGAGAATGATGTCGGTGGAGTTCTGGATTCTGGGTCTGTGGGGCCATTTTTGGAGCCTGGACGATAGGTAATGGTATAATGGAAGCTTGTGAAGAACAATGCTTCTTCACAAGCTTCACAAGGCCCATCGTGCCTGACAGGGGTTTAGGTTTTGCTACGAAGGCCTCCTCGGCCTCCTTGTTCCAGGCTACAGTTTTGGCCTTGCCCTTCAGGAGTGAGGTGAGCGGGGCAGTGACCGAACTAAAATTGCAGATGAACCTCAGGTAGAAATTTTAAAATCCCAGGAATCGTTTGAGTTTGTTTGTGGAGCCCGGCAAGATCCAAGATGCCGGCGCGGCAGTAGCTCGCAGTGGCCTCTCCGGATCCAAAAATGGTGCTATCACCATATTTAGCATGACCCTTCACAATACATGGACACCAGAGTCAGCGGCTCCCCCTTCCATTCTTCTTTCTAACGTCTGCTCCCTGGACAATAAACTGGACTACATCTGACTCCAGCGAACCACACAGTTTAGAGACTGTTGTTTTCATGGAGACGTGGCTCAGTGAGTTCCGGAAGCCGCCATCCAGCTAGACGGGCTAACCGTGTTTTGAGCCAACATAAACGCAGCTCTGTGTGGTAAGACTCGCGGTGGTGGCGTGTGTGTTTATATCAACACGGAATAGTGTAAGAACTCTGTGCTCGTTTCATGCTATTGCTCATCGCTAGTGGAGTTTGTGACTGTTAGATGCAGACCTTTTTATTTACCACGGGAATACACCACTGTTTACATTGTCAAAGTGTACATTCCTCCCAGTGCTAATGCTAAGGAGGCACTGCGTAAACTCTACAGCACTATTAGCGACCTGCAGAATGCTCACCCCGACGGATTGTTTATTATTGCTGGAGATTTCAACCATGTGAATCTCAGGACTGTGCTTCCTAAACTCCATCAACATGTGGACTTTGCAATGAGAGGAGCAAACATCCCCGGCACGTATAGTGCGGAGCCCCACCCCCATCTCGGATACTCAGTCTACTGCTCTGTTATGTTAATTCCAGCATACAGACCGCTCATCGAACGCTCTAAACCGGTTCTGAAACAGGTGAAAACCTGGCCAGTAGAAGCTACTGCTGCTGCTCTTCAGGACTGTTTTGAGTGCACTGACTGGGACATGTTTAGAGAGGCTGCAACCAATGGTGATTTCATCAACTTTGAGGAGTACACATCATCAGTGACCAGCTACATCAGCACGTGCATTGATGATGTGACCATCTCCAAGACCATCAATGCAAGCTCCAACCAGAAGCCGTGGATGACTGCAAATGTGCGTGCGCTGCTGAAACAAAGAGACTCTGCCTTCAGATCAGGGGACAAGGCGGCCTTAAAAACAGCAAGGGCCAAACTGTCCTGTGCCATCAGAGAGGCGAAGCCCGCACACGTGAAGAAAATCCACAAACACTTAAAGGACAGCGGAGACACCCGGCGCATGTGGCAGGGCATCCAGGCGATCACGAATTACAAGACCACATCACCTGCTTGTGACCGTGACCCCTCCCTCCCAGATGCGATGAATCCCCGGTTTGAGGTACAGAACAATGTGAAGGCGAGGAAGACCACCCCTCCTCCCAGTGACCAGGTGCTCTGTCTAGCCACAGCTAAAATGAGGAAAACTCTATGCAGATTTAAAAACCCTGGACCAAACAACATTCCTGGCAGAGTGCAGAACAGCTAGCAGATGTCTTCACTAGCATCTTCAACATCTCCCTGAGCAGCAACATTGTTCCCACGTGCCTCAAGACAACGACCATTGTTCCCGTGCTAAAGAAATCTACTGTCTCCTGCCTCAATGACTATTGTCTCGTTTGCTCTCACACCCATCGTGGTGAAGTGCTTTGAGAGGCTCGTCATGAGGCACATTAAGACACAGCTTCCACCCTCCCTGGACCCCATGCAGTTTGCGTATCGTCCAAACCGTTCCATGGACGGTGCTATCTCCACAACCCTCCATCTGGCCCTCACCCACCTGGATAACAAGGACTCATATATATGAATGCTGTTTATTGACTTCAGCTCAGCATTCAACACAATCATTCCTCAGCACCCGATCGAGAAGTTGAACCTTCTGGGCCTGAACACCTCCCTCTGTAACTGGATCCTGGACTTCCTGACTGGGAGACCTCAGTCAGTCAGGATCGGGAACAGCATCTCCAGCACCACCACACTGAGCACTGGGGCCCCCCAGGGCTGTGTGCTCAGCCCACTGCTGTTCACTTTGCTGACTCACAACTGTGTAGCAATGCACAGCTCAAACCACATCATCAAGTTTGCTGATGGTGGGTCTAATCAGCAAGAATGACGAGTCAGCATACAGAGAGGAAGTGCAACGGTTAACTGCCTTTTGTCTGCACTGTTTGCACCAGGTTGCACTCGATGAACTTTATGTAGCTTGTGTTGTAGCTCTTTGCTGTTGTTTGTTGTTTAGTGTAGCACCAGGGTTCCGGAGGAACGTTGTCTCATTTTTACTGTGTACTGTGTACCACTGTGTATAGTAGAAATGACAATAAAAGCCTCTTGACTTGACTTGACAAGGCTAGTCTGGGACTGCCTTGACCTTCCCCTGATGATGTATCCTAGAAACTGTACACGGGATGGTGGAACTCACACTTCTCTAGCTTCAGGTAGAGGTGGTGTTCCCTTAATCTTGTGTGACATGACCACAATGTTTGGCTGAACACCTGCAGTATATGAGGATTTTGTCGATTTACACGATGACAAACTGATGGAGGAGCTGTCTGAACATCTTGTTCATGAATGTCTGGAACACTACTGGAGAAATAGAGAGCCTATACGGCATGACCCCGGTATTCATAGTGCCCCGAGGGGGTGATGAATGCCGTCTTCCACTCATCGCCCTTACGTATGCGCACCAGATTGTAAGAGGTCTACAGAGGTCTAGCTTGGTGAAGACTTGGACTCCATGGAGATCTTATAGGGCAGCCGGGACCAAAGAGAGTACCTTGGGACTGATTCAGTTAAAACTTGCACTTTTTCCAATGCTGTCATAATTTGACCTGCTGGAGTCCCCAAAAGTTTAACACTTTTAAATGATTTTGGTGTGTACTTGTCAGGATGTTGGAGTGGCTTCATACTCTCTTTAGTTTTCTTTCCTTGTTTTCTCTGTGTTTTCCTATTCCTATTTTTTATTTTGCATTTACTTTTTACTCTGCTGTTGTGCTGTATTTTTTTGGCTGTGATTTTGTGGATTTATACCCTTTGCCCTCAAGATTTTTGTTTTGTGGTATCTTTATAGCTTTTTCTCTTTCTAAAATATTTTTGTACATTAACTATATAGAAGACTTCTTGTCCCACACCGTGGCTGTCAGAAGTTTTGCGCAGTAATCGACGAGAACTCCGATCTGCAGAGAGGAAGTGGAAAAAATCACAGCTTGATGTAGACCTCTCATCTTACCGTGCACTCCTGACCAGATTTTCTTTGGAGGTGACTTCTGCCAAAACTACCTTCTACAAGGAAAAGCTTGAGGCCTCTGCACAAGATCCCCGTAAGCTTCACAACATCTTCTCTTCTCTACTAAACCCCCCTGCTGCATCTGCTCCATCCTCCCTGACTGCTAATGACTTTGCCTCCTTCTATGATGAGAAGATTAGGAAAATCTGCCAGACCTTCACTTCCTCTCCAACAATGACTACACAACACAGCCAACAATCCACTATGTCTCTGTCAAGCTTCTCAACCCTAACAGAAGATGAGATACTGCAAGTCATCCGATCCTGCAATCCCACCACCTGTCCCCTGGATACAATCCCTTCAACTACGCTCCAGACCATCGCACAAGATCTCCTGCCCTTCATCTCCACAATCATCAATGGGTCATTAACATCTGGCTATGTACCAACTACCTTCAAGCAAGCAAGGGTCATTCCTATCTTGAAGAAACCGGCTCTGGATCCATCAGACATCAACAACTACAGACCGGTATCACTCCTTTCCTTTCTTTCTAAATCTCTGGAACGCACTGTTTTTAACCAACTGTCTGTCTATCTCTCACAGAACAACCTCCCCGATCCGAACCAGTCTGGGTTCAAAGCGGCACATTCCACAGAGACGGCACTATTGGCTGTTTCTGAGAAACTACATGCTGCTCGGTCAGCCAAGCTGTCATCTGTACTTATCTTTCTGGACCTTTCAGCAGCATTCGACACAGTCAACCACAATACACTTTTGTCAACCCTCAAGAGCCTTGGTATTTGCGGAACAGCATGGAAATGGTTTGCTTCCTACCTGGAAGGTCGCTCATACCAGGTAACATGGAGGGGATCCACATCTGCCCCATGCAGACTTACCACCGGTGTCCCACAAGGCTCGGTACTTGGTCCCCTCCTTTTCTCCCTCTATACCCACTCCATTGGTGAAGTCATATCCTCACATGGGTTTTCTTATCACTGCTATGCAGATGACACTCAACTCATCTTTTCTTTCCCTCCATCAGATACCACAGCTTCTGCTCGGATCTCAGCATGCTTGTCAGACATATCTTTATGGATGAGGGCTCACCAACTTAAACTCAACCCCAGCAAAACAGAACTGCTAGTCATCCCAGGTGATTCATCTCCAGGTCAAGATCTACAAATAACACTTCATGACTCTCTGCTCTCCCCTTCAGCCACTGCTCGTAACCTTGGGGTAACTATGGACAATGAACTGTCTTTTTTCCCACATGTCGCTAATGTTGCTCGTTCTTGTCGATTTCTTCTCTATAACATCCGAAGGATTCGACCATTTCTGTCCATACAGGCTGCCCAGGTGCTTGTTCAGTCTCTTGTCATTTCAAGACTGGACTACTGCAACTCTCTGCTGGCAGGTCTACCCCTGAACGCTATTCGTCCACTGCAAATGATCCAAAATGCAGCTGCACGACTTGTGTTCAATCAGCCCAAGTTTTCCCACACCACCCCACTGCTGTAGCTGCACGTATCAGATTCAAAACACTGATGCTTGCCTACAAGGCCAAAAATGGACCAGCACCATCTTACCTCAGTGACCTCATCACATATCGCACTGCACCACGCTGTCCGAGATCCTCCAGCACTGCTCGACTGGTACCACCTTCTCTCAGATTGAGAGGTAAGTACAATTCAAGGCTCTTCTCTGTTCTGGCACCGAGGTGGTGGAATGAACTTCCCCTAGATGTCCGTACAGCAGAGTTCCTGATTATCTTTAAGCGACGACTGAAGACCTACCTCTTCCTGAAATACTTAAATTAGCACTTTCCAAGTTTGTAGAATTCAAGTTATATTTATATTGAGTTTGTATTCTTTCGTACCAGTGTAAGATTTATTCACTACTAGAGATTTAAAGCACATTTGTACGTCGCTTTGGATAAGGGCGTCTGCTAAATGCCGCAAATGTAAATGTAAATGTAAATGTATATAGATCTTTCCACCTTGAAATATGTCTCTTAAAAAGAGTTCCCAGCTCTGATGCAGCCAACCCCAGTTTGAGTCCTGACCCTGACAAAACTCTAATGATTCATATTTACTTTGCTCAATGTCAGAATAAAATAGAATTAGATTACTCCCTTATGAAAACTTTTTGTTTACTTATTGACTTTGGTTTGCTCATCAGGTGTCTTTATATAAATCAGAATTTCTCCACAGCAGTTTTGTGACAATGTTTATTGTAGAGATGCAAAAAAGTTTTTTAAAATATTTTCCCTTACCTGTAGAAAACAGGAGGATAAACAGATGCTGCTCCATAACTGATGCTGATGAGGAACCCACAGTGTTGATTGTGCTTTACAGTGTTGATAAAGTGCTGTATTTAAGGTAAATAAATATAAATGTATACACTATTTTAGAGTTACGTCACAAGAATAAACTAATAGCAGATATCATTCACAAGCTTCCTACTAAATGAAAATCAAAAATATCCAGATTTCTGTTCAGCAAATAAGAGTCTCAATCAGTCATGGCTTTTTTAAATTTATTTATTATGTGATAGACATTTTCACTCCAAATTTGTGCTATAATCTGGGTGGGAATAATATACTGCTCCTAATACTTGTGTATTGCATAGCTAAGATTGCCTATAACATTTACAAACAGATTTTTTATTTACTGTAACAAGAGTGTAATGGTCATGATTCAGAGAAATTCATGAATTATTCACATTTTTTAAATATATTTTATTATAAATTCTCAATCTGAATCTATAAAGAGATTTTAATAAAAATCATTATAAATACAATTCATTTGAATTGAAAAAATTTTTTTTTCCATTTTTTTAAATTGTTCAATGAGCCTCTTTTTACATTTAATCACCTTTTTTATGTAAAGATCTTTGCACAACCTTGTTTAAAAGAACATTTACACTAATTTCCTTGTCAGAAATAACTGAATTATTTTAGTAGAACACTGAAACATACCTGACACATGAAGGTGGTCCACCAAAGTCTTTCTGCATAGTCTGTTACACTGATCTGCCTATTTGTCTTTTTCTACCCTCTGCTTAATTTTCATAGATATTTACCTAAACAAAAATGTCTTTTTCTCCCCCCTGCTTAATTTTCAAAAATATTTCCCAAAAAAAAAAAAAAAAAACCTGAATCTTCTGAGAGTGTGGCACAACTAAATTCGAAAGACTTAGGAGATGTGTTTGTTCATACTTTTCTGCTTTATTTTAGAATTAATTATTAAATTTTTTAAATACATTTTAAGGAAAAATATTAAGTTCAATAAAGACCTCTTCTTTCGGCTTCTCCCATCAGGGGTCTCCACACCCCCCTGTCCTCTACATCCGCCTCCCTTAACCCAACTACCCGCATGTCCTCCCTCACCACATCCATAAACCTACTTTTTGGTTTTCCTCTTCTCCTCTTTCCTGGTGGCTCCATCCTCAGCATTCTTTTACCGATGTCCTTCCTCTGAACATGTCCAAACCATCTCAATCTCGCCTCCCTCGCTTTGTCTCCAAAACGTCCTACATGCACTGTCCCTCTAATAAACTAGTTTCTAATCCTGTCCATCATCGTCACTCCCAACGAAAACCTCAACATCTTTATCTCTGCTACCTCCAGCTCCAATTACTGTGTTTCATTCAATGCCACTGTCTCTAAACCATACAACATAGCAGGTCTCACCATAGTCCTATAAACTTTCCCTTTCACTCTTGCAGATACCCTTCTATCACAAATCACTCCTGCTATCACTCTTTTCCACCCACTCCACCCTGCCTGCCTCTTTTCTTTACTTTTCAACACACTCTCCATTACTTTGCACTGTTGACCTCAGGTAGCTTAACTCCTCCACGTCTCCAGGCTGTTCTTAACCTGCTCCCAACTCTCACCACAAATAACAATATCATCTCCAAACATTATAGTCCACTGAGACTCCTGTCTGACCTCGTCTATCAACCTGTCCATCACCACTGCAAACAGGAAAGGGCTCAGAGCCGATCCTTGATGCAGTCCAACCTCCACCTTGAACCAGTTTGTCGTTCCTACTGCATACTTCACTGCTGTCACACTATCCTCGTACATGTAATGCACCACCTTCACATACTTCTCTGACACACCAGACTTCCCATACAATACCTCAACTTCTCTCCTGGCACCCTGTTGTACACACAATGCAACTCCTTCTGACCTTCTCTATACTTCTCCATCAACATTCTCAAAGCAAATAAGGCATCTGTGGTGCTCTTCCTCGGCATGAAACCATACTGTTGCTCACAGATGGTCACCTCTTCTCTCAGCCTGGCTTCCACTACTCTTTCCCATAACTTCATAGTGTGACTGATCAACTTAATTCCCCTGTAGTTACTGGAGGTCTGCACATCTCCCTTGTTCTTAATGATCGGTACCAGCACACTCCTCCTCCATTCCTTAAGCATCCTCTCACCTTCCAAAATCCTGTTAAACAATCTTGTTAAAAACTCCACTGCCATCTCACCTAAACATCTCCATGCTTCTACCGGTATTTCATCTGGTCCAATCGACTTTCCACTCTTCATCCTCTTAATTGCTGCCCTTACCTCATCCTTACTAATCCAATCACCTTCACCAACTCCACACCACCCAACCTTCTCTCTCTCTCATTTTCCTTGTTCATCAGTTGTTAAAAATACTCCATCCATCTTCCCAACACACTCTCCTCACTAGTCAACACATTTCCATCTCCATCCTTTATTGCTCTAACTTGCAGCACATCCTTCCCAGCTCTGTCTCTTTGCCTGGCCAATCGGTACAAATCATTTTCTGCTTTCTTAGTGTCCAACTTCTACTACAGCTCCTCATATGCCTTTTCCTTGTCTTTTGCTACATCCCTACTCACCTGCTGCCGAATCTCCTTGTACTCCTTCCTACTTTTATCATCACTCTGTCAATCCCAATTCTGTTTTGCCAACCTCTTTCTATTTATGCTTTCCTGCACTTCCATATTCCACCACCACGTCTCTTTGTCTTCCTTTCTATTTCCAGATGTCACACCAAGTACCCTTCCAGCTGTCTCTCATCATGTCTGCTGTAGTTGCCCAATCATCCAGCACCTCTTCACCACCACCGAGCCCCTGTCTGACCTCTTCCCTGAATCTCTCACTACAGTCTTCGTCATTCAGTTTCCACCATCTTTTTCTTCGTTCCATCCTCGCTCTTCTCCTCTTCTTCTTCACCTCCAAAACCATCCTACAGACCACCATCCGATGCTGTCTAGCTACACTGTCCCCTGCCAACACCTTACAGTCTGGAATTTCCTTTAAAATAAGTGTTCACCACTGCCATTTCCATCCTTCTACCACCAACTGTTCTTCCACATTCCTCTCCTTAAAGCCATACCTACCCATCACCTCCTCATCACTTCTGTTCCCCTCACCTACATGACCATTTAAATCTGCCCCAATCACCACTCTTTCATTCCTAGGTACACCTTCGACCACTTCATCCAACTCACTCCAGAATTTTTCCATCTCCTCCATCTCACAACCCACTTGTGGAGCATAGGCACTGATTACATTTATCATCACCCCTTCAACTTCCAGCTTCATGTTCATCACTCAATCAGAAACTCTTTTCACCTCCACTACACTCTTACTATACTCTTTCTTCAGAATCACCCCTACACCATTTCTCTTTCCATCCACACCATAATAGAACAGTTCAAACCCACCTCCAATGTTCCTGGCCTTACTCCCTTTCCACTTGGTCTCTTGAACACACAACATTTCTCCTTTCTATCATATCAGCTCCCTCTCTCCCTTTACTCATAGCAACAACATTTAAAGTACCAACCCGAACCTCCACTCTCCTCCTCTTCTCTTTTCCCTGCTGTCTCTGTTGACATCTTCCTCCTCTCCTTTTCCTCCTTTGGCCAACAGTAGCCCAATATCCACCAATACCCTGTTTGTTAACGATACCTGTGGTGGTCGTTCGTGGGCCTTGACTGATCGGGTATGAATTTCTCTTTTGTGATCCGCATATTTGATTTGGCACGTTTTACGCTGGATGCCCTTCCTAATGCAACCCTCCCTATTTACCCGGGCTTGGGACCAGCACTAAGAGTGCACTGGCTTGTGCAACACTAATGGCTGGGTTTTAAGTTCAATAAAGACTGGTTAGCCAATCAGCAACTAAATAGAAAGCAGTTCTTCATTTACCATGATCTTATTTCTGTTACCTAATAAGGACTAACTGAACTTAGTTAATTACTAATTATTTAGTAGGTATAGTTTATGACTAATTACTATTATAACCACTATTCATAATGGTATAATGAAAACCTGTTCACTATTAATTACTGTTCACGATGTCATTTACATTTACTTAATTTAGCAGATGCACTTATCTAGATTGATGTACAAAAGGGTTTTGACTCAGGATAACATCAACCTCAAACTCTGTTGAAATAATTAAAGGACACTTTTTTGTTTCCCTTCAGGAACTTGAGCTTCTTCAACCGCACTTTGGGAACGCTTCCATGCTGTCCACACTCTGAATCATGTGTGTAATCAGTCTAATGGAAAAACAGCAAAATGGCATAACTGGCGGGGAATCTATGAAAGCACATGCTAATGGTAAGTGATAAATGTCTAAAAAAAAATAGGAAAAAAAATAAATAAAGCGAATATACTGTGTATCACTGTGTCACATGTTAACTTGTGTCACAAGTTATGCCGACTGCCAACTCTATGTAGGGTGCAGTTGCTCCTCTCAATCTCGGGCCCCGCTGAGGTGAAGCGGCGTCCATATACCTGAGACCTGGCAATGTGTCTGGAGACAGGCTTGTCCCTTTCTTCTTCCTTACCTGCTGGGTCCAGCGCCCTCTAGCAAGGTTTGGATGCACACTATTTGGTAGTTTCTTTCCTTCACAATGAGAGTGCATAGACCCACCTTTCTGCCTCTGAGGAGGGGGAGTGAATGAATGTCTGTGTATATTACTGAATAGTACACCTCAACAATGATGGAATGTAATGAATAGACATTCGGTTCCACCCAGATGACAATGGGGTCCATTTTAAGTTTGGTTTCCCTCACGTTTTTTTCCTTAGCATATTTCCACAAGTTTTTCCTTTCCACTGGTGATTTGAGGGTGTCACATAGCTTAATGATTACAAAAGATATATAAAAGAATTATATGACGTTATGAGTTGTAAAACCACAAGAAATTATTTTTTTATTGTAAAAGTAATAAAGAATCAGTATCCATAAAAGACATATAAAAGTATTTGAAAAACTTACTTGGTATTTTTTGTTTTCAGGCAGGTCCTTTCTCTTTTACATCCATAGACATTTGCATAAAGGTTTGGTATGTTTTGTTTAAAAATTTTAAATGATGTTCTCCTTCAAGGTCTAGGGCAAAGGAGAGTAACCTGTGGTCTGTGATAGTGTTTGGAGGGAAAAAATATAAATGAGACCCAGTATGCTGGATGGTCCAAGGGGTCCCCCAATGACAGGAATAAGAGCAGTTGGTAATCCATCTGGTAAGACACATTGGAAGGGGATGAGGTTAGTGGATGAGTGGGTCAGGAAATTCTAGGCACACTCAGCCTATGTGAGGAATTTGCTTTATCAATGTTGTTCCCTGCTGTAGAATGTCCTCAAGAAGCGCCCCAGCTCCTGATTTATTTAGCTTGGTTGTTGGCTTGTGTATGATATCCCAAGGTGCGGTTGACTTATATTCCAAAATCCTTGGCACACCCAGGAGGTAAACTGCGTGCCCCAATCTGACACAATGTCCTCCGCTAGCCCATAGTTTTGAACTGTGTGGTTTAAGATTAGCTTGGCTGTCTCTATAGATGTGGATAGATCCTTGAGTGGTATAAATCTGCAGGACTTCAAAAACTGGTCCACCAGTATGGTGGTGTATCTCTGTGAGTTGGGTAGGTTGCTAATAAAGTCTACCGAAATGTAGGACCATGGTTGCTGAGGGATTGGCAGTGGTTCCAAAAGGCCATACTGTAGCTGGTGTGGGGTGCACACCTGAATGCAAATGGGGCAAGCATCGATGTATCGTTTCTGTTGAAAGTGACGGCCATCAGAATGCGGTTTGGTCACGGTGGGTAGTGTGATGGATCTCTCCGTGTCCATTGCCAAGCAAGGTGTGGACCCATTTAAGGGGCGGAGTTCAGAGGAGACATACTGCTTTGTCATTTGGGCAGCATAGTGGAGCGGCAATTACTTACATATTAAGCAAGAGTTATTGAGGTGTAAAGCCACAAGAACGGATATATGAATTGTGAAAGACGTAAGGATCAGTGTCCTGTCTTTCCAAATGACTTGGTATTTCTCTTCTTTCAGAGATGATGTATTATGCAAATCAGAATGTCCTTGCACTCTTACTTTCAGTAGAAATTTACATCAACCTAAACAAATTGGTGGTAGGTTGAATATGTAAGAATGTAATAAAATGTGAAGAATGTACATGTGTATCAATTTGACTGTAAAGCATAAACTATCAGTATGGATTCTTGCTCATAGATGATAGTTTCAGCAATGAACTATCGGTGCCAATTAATCAACAAAACCAATTAACCAGTCGATATCTAGTTAGAATTTAAAAGGGTTTAGTAGTAAGGATTAGGGTTAGAAAGGGTTAAGGGTTTGGGATTAGGGTTCATTTATTATGTATTTTGTGGATTTACTTCTGTTTTTATATTTAAACATATCTGCAGCAGAAAAATGTATAAGGGTAAAAGTGCATCCCATTGCATATGCTTTCGATGTGCAGCTGCATAAACATTAGTAAGGTCAATTATTGATTGTTGACTGTATTCCATTTTTTCTCACCCAAAATTAATGTTTATCTCAAGTACTGATGGAGGATGATGAGGTCTGGGGTACAGTCAGCATTCTGTTTTATATCAAAGTTGTTTATTATGCTTAAGGTTAGCTCTATAGCAGGTTACTCAAGATTTTCCACTCAAACGTATGTAAAGCATATATTCATGGTGCTGACAAGGGCATTGTCACAATGCTGGCAAGGGTGTTGGCAAGGGCATTTGTCATGATGCTGAGAAAGGTGCTGACATGGACATTATCATGATGAAGCAGGTATGGGGTTCCACATATGGCTGGAAAAGTCAGGGACTTGGCCATATTGTGTACATAAAATAGCATTTAACATTTGCATACAGTATTTTGAATGTGATTTATAATTACAAATAATCAAGTTCAAGAATATTACACAGGTTTATTTGTATTGCATAGGGTTAGGATTAGAAATGCTTAGGGTAATAGTTTCTTTTCAAATTATTTCGATTAGGAAGGGTTATGGTTACAATTAGGAGTTGAAGAAAATTATAAAGAGCGCAGGGAACAAGAGCAGAAGGTAGTTTGGGTACTCTACGGTCATAACTAGTAAATCGGACCCTGTGTGAAAGGGGCATAGGAATCTTATAAAGGGGACGGGTAAATGGAGGACAGGTGTAGGTGATTAGTTGGAGGGAGCGGCTGAGTGAGAGTGTGAGTATTGGAGAGATGCGTGACTGGTGGCTCCCTGACACATGTCCTTGCATGCGTACTTTCTATAGAAGGGTACATGAACCAAATCAGATTGTGGTAAGTTTTGTGTAAAAATTCAAATGAAGTGTTTCCTTTTCCATTTAAGTCTAAGGCAATGGAGTGTCACAGTTTAACTGAGTAAAGTCTTTAATATGATCCATAAGCAGAGGAAGAACAAAACACAGTATACATTCTCTATCTCAGGGATGTGTAAAAACTTAGGAGAACATGTAAGAAGGTGAGAAGTCCAAAGAACAAAGGAAACAGGCATTTAAAAGCATCCCAGAAATGCTTATGCCAAGATGGCTGTTGTGTAATGTTAAAAGGTTCCTAAAGGGGGCAGTGTAGTGTGGTGGCTGAGAGGGAAATTGAAACCTGTTAAATGTGTTTCCAGGGTGGACAATATATTGGTGCACCTATGAGAGCACATGGAGGTGAAAATGTTTGGAATTGTAAAGCTTCAGTAATGTTTGTGAGTTAATTATTGTAAAGTGTGATTTTTATGTTTGATTCAGAAATGAAATAATAATTTGAAGAATGTATTTATTTATATTAATGCATTTTTGTTTGTTGTTTATATTTATTTTTAAAGGTTATCAACCTATCGATTACTGCTACTCCTACAAATTATTACAACTATTACAGCTTCTGTACCACCACTACTACTTCTTCTCTCCAGAATTAAATGCAGTAAAAAGTCTTGCGTCCTTCAGACTTGGAAAGTAATTTTTAAGTGACAAGGAAGACAGAAGGATTAAAAGCCTAAAAGTCTGAGATAGTTGTTGATGTGGAAGGGAAGTCATTTTAATTCATCTCGTGATGGCGCAGGAAGTTCTTGGAAAAACAGTGAAGCAGCTTAAGCAAGTGAGAACCTTAGCTTAGCATTCACCAAGCAAGCAAATTTCTTTATCAGGAGAGCCAATCACATGGCAAAGAATAAACTACAAGAGGAGTTCGAACAGCTCAATTCTGAGGCAAGGAATGTCGATGAGACGAACGATGAATATAGATCTGGTTTACTGGCAGACATTGAAGCTGATACGGCAGATGCTAACATTTCAAACAGACTTTTTTTTCCGTTGTCATTATGGGGTACTGTTTGTAGAATTTTAAGGAAAATAATGAATTGACTTTATTTTGGAATAAGGCTGGAAAAACTGAAGTGCTGTGAAAACTTTCCAGGAGAAATGTACATACAATTATAAAGAAAAAATGGAAACAAAAGATAACTTGGACAAATGTGGACTCAGTGATGCCATATCAGAGAAAAGAACAAACAAATCTTTCCAACCAATATTAAAGCCAATCCAAAAAAATATAACAGGAGACGTTTGCGTCTAAATTATTGCTGCAACACAGAAAAACACAATACAAAAAGTAAAGCAGACGTGTCTCCTAAATAGATGATGGCGGAGAAGGGGATTATACAAAAGTGAAGCCGATATTTAGCACCAAGTCTTCAAACTAACAAAGACTTGTGTAAACAACATATTATGCTGTAACAAGTTTGAAGTATATGAAAATGTATATCCAAGAAGAGAAAAGACATCCTATTTAATTGTGTTGCTTTAAATCTGGGGTAACATTTTGGTAAGAAAACCACAGATGGCTGGAAAGGTCAGGCACAGACCAGTGCTTTGGTCTATATAGTATTTGTAAGATTTTTGTCTGAAATGAGCTGGATTTTTAGAGAATACCTAATTTTTTTAGGTTTCATGTATTGTATGAGTTACTAAATACAGTACATTTTATATATGTTTCTTAATAGGATTAGGAAGGGATTGTTACAGACAGTGTTTAAGGTCCGGATGTAAAAGACTTGGGGTTAGTAATAGAGATATGTTGGGATATGGTTGGGATTAGTACTAAGTGTTGAATTAAAAATAGGAAGGATCAGGTTTAGGGGTGAGTGTTAGAAAGAGTTAGACATAAATAGAGTTGGAGTTAAGTAGGGTTAGAATATTAATGTGTTAACTGTTAGAGTTTAGGTAGTAGAGTTAAAAGTTATGGTTGGGATTAGAACTAGGAAGGTTTAGGCAATTGGGTTTATGGTTAAGAAGGGATAGGCATATGGTTAGGATTAAGAAGTATTCAGGTTTGGGGGTAGGATTAGCCTGGTTAAAATTTGGGGATTGGTTAATGTCCAATAAACACTGAATTGTCATACTGAGTATCATGAAGTTACCACACTTTTAAAGGACCATCACACCTATGAAAAGCTGTAAAGAATATAGGCCAGCAATGACAGGAAAGAGGTGTTAGGGTACTAATATCACCTGGAAAGGGATGGCACCACTGACATGGATAACTACCACCAACATCTGTTGCCCGAGGAAACTCACTCCCTGCTTTTATGGACTTCCCAAATAACACAAGAAAATATCCCACTGAGACATATAGTCAGCAGCATTATCTCTAACATACAACATTGTGAACATCTTGCCACTTTAACACTGCTGGTCTGACATACTGACCACCATATCCAGAATTCAGAAGGAGAATTGATCTCCAGAGAATTTAAACTGATTAAAAAGAACCATGGTTTCATCAGTAAAGTTACATCATACTTTACAAGGATCCCCACACCGATGCTGTTACAAAAGTTAGGAGAAGACTGGACAGCAGCCTCAGCACCAGAAGCAACCTCAACCAGGACCCTACAACACAAGTTAGGAGTCATCAGAATATTACACTATAGTGCCAAAAATAAAGAAAACAATAAAATGAAAGCAGCGCTCGGGGCATGTGGATATCTTAAGTGGACTTTTAAAAAGACAGATTCTATCAGAAGGACAACAGAACAAACTGAACCGCAAAACCAACTAAAAAACCTTGTCCTCGCTTACATGGCCTAAGTACCTGAAAAACGTAAAGATTTTTTAGAAAACACATGCACTGTAGGCACCGCTGGCAGAACTTACACACATCTGCTTCCATGCAAGGCCAGTGGACCCTATCCTTCAGTTTTTCTGTGGTGTTTCATATTTACAGGTGACCACCGAGAGACTGTGTATGGGCTAGTTGTAAGGGGATAATTGCTAGCATTTAGCTCAACTAGCTATGGTGTCATGGCTGCCATTTTCTCAGGCTATCAGCTTTGGCCAGGTTGTGCATTTCTATCATTTACTTAGTTTGAAGTGGAGATCCATCAAACCTCTTGGAAGCCTAGCCAGTTTCTTCCTATAAATTGAGATACAGGTAGATTAGGCAGCAGATCCACTAAAACTTACCACTCACCTTTCTTGTTCATGACCTGGACTTTGGTGGTGGAGAATTCTCATGACATTGGGACTGTTCCACAGACCTTGGGGGTCAATGCAATCACTGTTGGTTGGGCCAGGGTGATGGTCCTGCCTGTGTCCAGCAGAGCTTCAGGGGAAAGCCATTTACCTTTACCCTGATGGCTGTGGTCTGGGCCTGGGATACTGCGTGTATGGTGGACCTAGCTGTTTTTTGTGCTTGGGACCCGGTCTTTACACCTGGGTCAGTGGGCAGGGGTTCATCCTGTGGTGAAGTGAACCCAGAGTTATTTCTACTGGCGCTTTTTTCTTGATACCCGTTTCACCAGTGTCGGGGGTGTGTGCTCTTGGTGCTTGCAGAAACCCCATTCTGTCTCCCTTGCATGCCCACATATTTTTGTTACTCGGAGAGCAGCGCTTGCAGAAATGTATCCAATATCACTTTCTCTGTGATTTCTGTAGAAGTCGTGAGAGAGGAGTGAGTCTATGTCCAAGTGGAAAATAATTCTCAACAAAGTTTGTAGTTTTAGGCATAACCTGTCTCTTATCCTATCAAATCCTCTTAATCCTAACACCTCGCACCTCACTCTCACCTCAAATCAAATCAAATCAAATTTTATTCATCACAAATACATACATACAGAGTACGACATGCAGTAAAATGCTTTGTACAATTGTTCGGCATGAGGGAACGGGGAGGATAAAACAAGGGAAAAAAGTCTGAGTCTGGGTCTGGCTGAGTCCCAGGACCTCCAAATTACAGGTTAGTGTGGAGGGAATTATGGTGTTAAATGCTGAACTATAGTCAACAAACAGCATCTTTTTGTAATTCCCATTTCTTTGGTCCAGATGGCTCATTGTGGTGTGGAGGAAATGAGCAATGGCGTCCTGAGTTGAACCGTTCTGATGGTATGCAAACTGTAATGGGTCCAGTGTGTCTGGTAGTGATGCAGTAATGAAGTCTTTGACCAGTCTCTCAAAGCACTTCCTCACTTCTGAGGCTACAGGGCGGTAGTCGTTAAGGCAGGCGGGCTAGGGTTTCTTTGGGGCAGGAACAATGGTGGACTGTTTGAAACATGAGGGGACAACAGACTGTTGAAATGAGAGGTTGTATATCTTAGTGAACACCCGTGCTAGCTGGTCAGCACAGGCTTTTGGAACTCGACCTGTGATGCCATCTGGTCCTGCTGCCTTCCTGGTATTCACCCTCCCCATTGTTTCCTTTCACAAGGCTATGCATGGAAGGCAGGATCCTTGACCCTGGAGAATACAAATTTGTGGAATCTTGCTAACTGAACGAACACTGAAAAAAGCTTCTCAGGTGAGCAGTGAAAATGTTTAATCTAACCAGAATGAAGTCCAGTTGACAATTCAACTTCCAGAGAAATGCACCTGGATGAATGAGTGTTAATTTTGTATATTTTATCCAAATGTATTAAAGCAAGAGTGTGTTCACCACTATGAGCGGGTTCTACGTATAATGGACACAACTGCTGTTTTCAGTGGGTCTACCTGATGATCAAAATGAATATTAAAAATCACAGACAATTAATGGCATGTAAAGTAAATGCTGCTATGTGCTGTGTGTGTGTGTGAACAATTTAATTCATTTTTATTTGTATAGCGCTTTTAACAATGAACATTGTCTCAAAGCAGCTTTACACAGATAATGTGGTGATAAAAAATAAATATGTTCTTTCTAAGTGTTAGTTTTTCCATGATAAGCAAGCTGGTAGCAACTATGGCAAGGAAAAACTCCCCGAGATAGCATTAGGAAGAAACCTTGACTTAAACCTTGAGAAAAACCAGACTAAGAGGGAACCAATTCTCATCTGGGTTGCACTGAATGTCCATTTATTGCAGATATACAATGCTTGTGGGGTACAGTGATGGTGATCAGAAGCAAACTGTAGTTTTTAACTTAGTCAATGTAGCAGACTGTTGACATTAACCACAGTCCACATCCATCCTCAAAGCTCCCATTCTTACTCCAGAATTTAATGGACCCATGTGGCGTTAAAGAGAAACCGTCCCTGGCTGCTAGGAGTGGCCTCAAAATGAAGAGAACACTATCCAGAGGCAGGCATGGACGAAGTGGGAAGATCCACAGAAAGGAGACTCTGGCAAGGCTCGCTATGGCAGCACAGCTAAAATTGAGGACCAGAAGGTAACACCCCGACATGAGGGATCTCTGGGATAAGAGACGACCCACCACACCACTGTCAACAAACCTGAGTGAACATGTGAGAGTGAGGGGACGACAGCATACAAATATCCCAGTTCACCAAACAATCTATATTCATGATCCCTCCAGATCTGAGCCTTTACCTAAGAAAAATCTAATGATAAAAAACGTAATTAATTTAATACGTTTCCAACATTAACTTGAACACGGAGACTGTGTCTGAATCCCGAGCACTGATTGGAAGATTGTTTTATAACTGTGGGGCTTTATAAGAGAAAGATCTGCCCCTTGCTGTGTTTTTTTTATCACTTGAGGTACCAAAAAATAAGCCTGCTCCTTTTTATCCAAGAAAGCGTGCTTTATACGTCAGTAGTAGTATTTTATAATCAGTGCGAGATGTAATTGGGAGCAGTGTAGATAATTAAAACAGGGCTGATGTGCTCATATTTTCTAGATCTAGTGAGGACTCTTGCTGCTGCATTCTGAACTAACTGAAGCTTATTTATGCACGAACTCCAACACCCAGACAGTTAAGCGTTACAGTAGTCTAATCTAGATGTTACAAAAACATCTACTAGTTTTTCTGCATCCTGTAACAAGAATGCATCCTGCATCCTGTAACCCCCCAACCCCCCTTGGAAGATCAGATCACAACCTGGTTCATCTCCTACCTGTGTACAAACCCCCTTTGCAGGCAACCAGCTGCCTCCCGCACACTGAGTGGCATTGGAGTGGAAGATGCTGTGATCTTCTCCTGAATCGTGCTATTTCACACCTGGAAAAGGCTGGGAGCACAGTCAGAGCTTCTAACATCATCCATCCTGTGCTCCTGAGGGATAAGATGGTGTATATGGGAGTGGACAATCATCTGTCTAACTAGATATTGTACTACCTCACAGACTGACCACAGTATGTGAGGACTCATAACTGTCAGTCTGTCATGGTTGTCTGCAACACTGGTGCTCTGCAGGGAACAGTTCTGGCCCCGTTCCTTTACACCTTCTAACCTGCAGACTTCATGTTCAGCTCAGCAACCTGTTATCTGCAGAAGTTCTCTGATGCCATTCTCGGTCTGATCACGGATGATGATGACAGGATATACAGAAGACTGATCTAGAACTTTGTGGACTAGTGTCAAGGGAGTTGCCTCCAGATAAACACGAGAAAAACCAAAGAACTGGTGGTTTATTTCCGTAGCACAAACAAACCAGTGAACATTCAGGAAAAGAACATTGTGAGAGTGGCCTCAACCATATTCTATGGTGTGGTCTGCTGGGGCAGCAGCATCTCTACTGCAGACAGGAAGAGACTGGAAAAGCTTATCGGCAGTTCAGCTCAGTCCTGGGGATTCCCCTGGACACTGTAGAGGAGGTGGGAGAAAGGAGGATGGTAGCTAAACGATCATCATTACTGCAGAACGACTCTCACCCCCTTTATGAAACCGTTTCATCTATGAGCAGCTCCTTCAGTGACACACTATTACATCCTAAGTGTCTAAAAGAGCGATACAGAAGGTCTTCTTTCCCTGCTGCTCCCAGTGAACCAGTCACCATAATACACACTGTTATTACAGTGGCCGTGCTTCCCAGCCACCACAGAGGATGCTTATAAGGTAGCAGGGCTTCATACAGTGGATAATGTTTTATCTGACAGCAATAAGCAATATGCAAAGTTAAGGGGTCAATAAGGGTCAGCAAGACTAAAATTTATTACACTGAAGAGTCTAGTCTATAATTCCCTAAACATATGCATGTTTAAAACCAAATGATCATAGTGAAATATAACTTCTACTCACCCTTAATCTGGATATAAAGAGATATAGAACTGCAGAGCATTTGACCTCCTTTGAGCCCTTCAAACTTGTCTTGAATCTTGATTTGTCCTTTTAATGGGGACAAAAAGCGGAGTAGAAGTGTTACAAATAATGTGCAGGCAAAAAGTAATTATAAAAAATACCTGTAATTTGTCTATTACAGTATGTTAGAGTTTTTTATTTTTTATTTTTAAGTATAAAAAACATAAAATAACACTAAATATGCGCTCGAAATTCCGACCATAAATATTCTCCATTGCCTTGCACAGTAATTAATTAAAAAAGCAGCTACAAATGTTGAATTCCTGGGTTATTTCAATAAAACACTTTTTCCTGTGACTATCCCAGGAACACATGTTTTTTTTTGTAGATCATAATGAGAAAATACTGATTTGATCTGAGTTTGCAAAGTGAAACATAATATGGTACCAATATATGTGTGCTAATTGTAATTCCTCAGGTCTATTCAGTCCTACAAACAGTCACTATGACCTGTGTGGCTCAGACTGTGGACACACCTGTACCAGTATCAGAAATGACAAGAGAGAACATGCAGAAATGCCACCAACTGGTGCTGCCTCACACAACTTGACACGTGTGTGTCTCTGCACGTTTCTCTTCCTCCCAGTTCTTTTCTCTCTCTTCCTTTTATCCCGTTCTTGCTCACTGAAATAAAGAACACAGATTATTCAGATTCCCAACAGGTGTGTGATTCTTCCAACTCCACCCTCCATTCACAAACCGTCACTTGGCCCCGCCCCGGCTACAACACATATTGATTTCAACAATAGAGAAAACATTCATTAAACCATACAACAGAAAGTGAAATGTTCTTATTTTTTGCTCTACACTGACCCGAACCTGCTCAAAGATTTTAAAATGTCAAAAATCCTTATCAGACTTACAATTTTACTGGATGAGTTTGGTTTCATAACAGTAAAAAAAAAAAAACAGTAAACACAAACCAGTTGTTGACGGGAACACAAATGCCATGACCTGAAACAGGTTCCACAGGTTTAAGTATAATTATATTAATGTCATGCATGTTCCTCTTCAAAACAATTGTCCAATCACACATATTTCGCCTCTAGGGTTGTTTGATTTCATATTATCTTTAACTTCCTTCTTCATTTCATCACGATCTTGGAAAGCCTATAGCTGCCCCTAAACCCTGATTCTTTTTCATTTTTTTCCAAGGCTTCTTTTAACATGGGTGAGTAAAACTTCATTTCAATCCCTAAGTCTCACAAAAATCTCATTCTTTACACTAAAGATTTAAAGAAGACTGGTTGTTTACCAAACCTCCTGTTGCTAAGAAGGTGTACAGATTTACACAGACCCTTGTTCCTTCTTCTCAAGGGAATCAAATGTTTCCATTCCCAACATTGTCCAGGTGCACACAGTCTACTCAGCGGCCCTGTAATGTTAAAAAAAAAACAAATCATTCCGATGTTGATTTTATTAACTCTTTTAATAACAAAGTTGAAAACATCAGGCAAAAAATGACGATTAAACGATTAAAGACGATTAAAATAAATCTAATGTAATAAAAAAATAACCCTGTAGACAGCAGTGTATTTATAACAGACAATCAATGACAAAGTTTTACAAACATTCGAGAGAACGACTTCATTTCATTTATTTCCTCATTAAAATCATCAACCTACATTCTCAATCCTTCGTCTACAAGTTTCTTCAAACAGATAATTTCCAATGTAATTGAACCTGTTCGAAATGGATAAAATCTTCCATTAGCACTGGTTTTGTACCTAAATCCTTCAAACTGCAGTTATCAAACCCCTAATTAAGAAACCTGACCTTTATCCTGTCAGCTGTCCAACTACAGACCAATATCAAACCTCCTCTTGATCTCTAAGATTCTAGAAAAGGTTGTAGCACACTGAGAATCTACTGAGGAATAACATTTATTAAATGTATTAGTCAGGATTTCGGCCTCATCGTAGCACAGAGACGGCACAAGTTAAAGTGGTAAATGACTGTTATTGGCCTCTGATCAGGGTTTTGTCTCCTTACTTGATTTGCTCGACCTTAGTGCAGCTTTTGACACCATTGATCATAATCTAGGGTCTTATTTGACTTATTTGACAGTTTGTTGATGTAAATGGTGAGTTCTCCACACTCTCTGAGGTAAAGTTTGGTGTTTAACAAGGATCTGTCTTAGGCCCACTGCTTTTCTTAGTCAAGTCAAGTCAAGTCAAGTGGCTTTTATTGTCATTTTTACTATACACAGTGGTACACAGTACACAGTAAAAACGAAACAACGTTCCTCCAGAACCCTGGTGCTACACTAAACAACAAAACAACATAAAGTGCATCGAGTGCAGCCACAAACAGTGCAAACAAAAGAACAGTACAGACAGACAGAGTGCAGACAGATAACACAAGACAAGACAAAAGACAAATAGCTGCTGCCCCTGGGTGAAATTATACATAAACATGATAATGGTATAATTGTATATGCTCATGGGTCTACTACAATGGCCGTTTTACATTAGTCAGACTGGGGCCAAGCTTTCATGGATCTGTGTGTGGAATGTGTGGGAACCCAATGATAATGTTTTTGGCAACATTTGTAAATAAAATATCAGTAGCACAATGTAGCAAATTCTTTTTAAAGAATGATAAAAATCCTGTGTCCTGTTTTGATGTGGTGATAATCATTGAGAGCTTTTTTTGTTCTGGCACCAAGGTGGTGGAAAAAACTGCCACTAGACATCTGAAAAGCTGACATACTGGTGGGTTCAAAAGGTGAAGACATTCCTCCTCCTGAAACACAAACTAGCACTTATCTTTCCTGTTTGTTTTATGTATTCATGTATTAAACAAAAAGAATAATTCAATTAATTATAAATGTATTTCTAAAGCACTGCTTTGTTTCAAAGTAGCTTTACAGAATGTAAGGATTATAGAACAATGTTCACTTATATTTAAATTGATGTGTATTTATCCCTTATGAGCAGCCTGGGGCAACTGTGGTGAAGGAAAAAAACTCCCTTTGACAGTATAAGGAAGAAACCTTGTGAGAAACCAGACTCAAAAGCAAACCCATCTTTACCTGGGTGTCATCAAGAGTGTGATAATAAAACCTTGTTGAGTGTGAAATAGAAGTAGTGTAATTGAGTAATGTCCTTTCTACAGTCTTACGATAGTCAGTTGTGAAACCAGGAGCTACTCCTAAGTTAGATCAATGCCTGGTTTCATTATACAGTGGGTATTTAGAAAAAAGTGTACACACCCCTGTTAAAATTCCAATGTGACAGAGAAGAAATTTCAGAACTTTCTTCACCTTTATTGTGACACATAACTTGAACAACTCAGTTTAAAAACAAACAGAAATCTTTTAGGGTAAAAACTCTTAAAAATGGGGATTTGGCTATGTTTAGAATTGAGTAATCACATCCAAGATCATGTTGAATAAGAATCAGTGCACACCTGCCGTCATTTAAAGTGCCTCTGATTAACCACAAATAAAGTTCAGCTGTTCTAGTAGGTATTTCTTACTTTGCAAGCTATATTTTCTTTGTTACATCTAACAGCAAAAGTCATGGTCCACAAAGAGCTTTTAAAGCATCAGAAGGATCTCATTGTAAAAAGATATCTGTCAGGAGGAGGGTACAATAGAATTTCCATGGTATTAGATGTACGGGAGTAAAGACAATGCCTCAGCCCTTGATCCATGCGTCAAAGACCTGGCTTTCCTGGATGACAACACCACTATGGACATGAGATTTATGAATCCAACAGCAGATGTTTTGAAGATGAATGAAAAGACTCAGACACTCTCTTCCCCTCTCACATGTTTCTTTTTGGTTCTTTTATTTACCTGTGTCTTAAATTATGTCTAGTGTCATCTGTCAAACCAAACAATAGGTAACTATGTTTCAGTTTAGAGAAATCTGACCTATTTCTCAGGATTAACTTAAACATTTCTTCAAGTGTTTGTTCTTTGTTGCAGAGAGACAAAATATGGACCAAACAACAGGTAATAATCTTCACTTTAAACAGATGTGATGCATGTTTGGTGGTCGATTGTGCTTTAATATGTCAGTGTTCTGGAATTGTCCATATGTTCAAATAGTCCATAGATACAGTATCTGCAGTTCTGTGTGTGTGTGTGTGTGTGTGTGTGTGTGTGTGTATAGTGGTCACTCCAAGTCTAACTGAAGTCAAAAACCCATGTGTTTTGTTTTCTTTCTTAGATAGCAATTAATCTTGTAGTGAGATTGTAAATCTAACACAACATGTTAAACTGATTTAAACACTACTTAAACCACAATTTAATACAGAAAATGGAAAAGATGAACCTCTGCAGAAACACAGAGACAAACAATCTTCTGATTCACATGACCAGATTTTTTTAATGTGATTTTAAATAGAAAATCTAGAAGTGTTTAAATATGCAGGCGAAACTATAAGCAGTTACTTCATGGCAGGGAGGATTTGACTTCAGTGTCACAGGATAATATTTATTATAGATGAATGGGATGACCTTAATACAATCTGGAGATCATCCTTCACTATCTCAAACAAATATTTTTTCATGCTTTTTAATGTCAACTATTCTGAAATATAGAAGGAACCTGACCTGTGTGTGTGTGTGTGTGTGTGTGTGTGTGTACAGATCTTAAAAAAACATCAAACAACTAAAGAAAAGACAAAAGGCGTATCAGAAGTTACTTCTAAAGTATGGAAAGAGTTTAAAAGTAACTTCTGCAATCACTGATTATAGAAAGATCATCTCAACAGAAATACAAAAAATATATTTATTTTAATGAAAATAAATTGTGCAGTTGTAAAATTTGAGCTAAATCCATGGAATATTGCCAGAGTGCAGTGTGCTTCCTGTTAAAGAGAACATTTGCATTGCAACTTTACAACATCCTGTCCAACCAGTGACTGATCATCGAGTTACACCAGAACAATTATCACAAATGTATTGTGTAAAATATAATTGGCAAAAAAACAAGGAAATTAATATTTGACTTGCCCAAGAACTGGTTTGGGACATTTCTTTAAGTTGAAGTAAGTTATGTTCCACCCACTTATAAAAGCACATATATATAGAATGATGCTGAGTAAAAGGAAATTGCTGCAGAAGGTACATGTAGATTCGGGGTGTGATCAGTAATCACACAGAGAGAGAGAGAGAGAGAGAGAGAGAGAAAGAGAGAGAGAGAGAGAGAGAGAGAGAGAGAGTAAATCTTTCTGAGGTTGCTCTGCAGTAGCTTCTCAGGTAAGAAGAAAAAAAAAAAGAGATTCTATTAAACATGGTGTACACAAACTATTCAAAATCTATTTATATGAATGAAAAACACAAATGTAATCACAGTGATGAAAAATACATATCCATAAGAAAAGTGTGAAGATTTAAAAATAATGTCTCTGTAATGTTTTGCTTTGATGTTTTAACCAGTTATACACAATGATGCGTCTGATTCCACTGTGTGTGCTGATCATCCATGGTAAGTTTTGGACTACTGAACTACAGGTTGTCCTAAAATTCTCCATATGCAGGAAAAATGTACATTATTTACAAAACTTTCTCTAGATTTCCTCCCTTTCAATCCCAGTCAAGTTTATTTCCTGTCAAAGAATGACTTATGAACATTTGTTTTTTGTCAAAAGTTCTTTATGAAACTTGTGAAAGACAATTTGCAAAACATAAATTTCCTGTGATGTATTGACTCCTGTGGGACTTTTTTTGAAGAACTCGAATTGTTATAAAGGACACAATTTGCAATTAGTGAATCTTATTTCTAATGACAACTTTTTGTTTTAATGTTTAAAACTGGTAAAATATGATCTCTATTACAGTGGGACTAACCACAGGACAAACAACAGGTACATAAAGTTTAATTTTACAGTTTTTTTTGTTTTTGAGTATTCATTTAATTAATTAATTAATTACTATTTTGTCATGTTTTGTAGTCAAGGTATTAAATTGTTCATATGTATGTGTCAAAAGTATTCAGTATTGTGAAAAGTATTGAATCTGACAGATTTTATAAGTGAGATAAACCATGTATCAAACAGGTATAGCAGATAACATTTGGAAAGATAATACACATTTTTCAGCATTGTTTAAATAAATAAAATCATCAAATGTTTTGTGGGTATTACGTGACAATGTGTGTATTTTTTATTTTATTTTAAAAAAATTTGCAGTGGGGCAAACGTTCAACCAAACAGGTAAATAAAAGTAAATTTACACAGATGAGACAGTTTTGATTTAGAGAATATTTATTCAATGTCTTTTTGCCCTATATATATCCATATATATATATATATATACACACTGTAGATGGTTGGCAGAAAAATAAATAAATTCACTAAAAGACTGAGACATAACTGAATACTAACAGGATCTGAGAAATCCAGCTTTGTCAGTGGTATTAAATTGTCTGTATATATGATATTTATTTCAGCAGGACAACCTTTGAGCCAAACAACAGGTAAATATTTACATTTTCATTAACTTTAGAAAGATTTCAGTAGTATTGACATAGGTAATGTAAGATTAAAAAGTAGCTTATTTATGCTTAAGTAAACATAACCCAAAGGAAAGTTGCCCATAACACTCACTAGACATGGAAAAAAAAGGGCCCCACCCAACACAGATGAAAATCACACACAAACAACATGATTCATTAATGAGAACATGTTTTCTGTGAAGCTCGCCCCAAGCACAGGCCAAAAAAGGGAATGATACCTCTTCAGTGACATCTGTGGAAAGCCTAAGCAACCTACTAAAACCATCAAAGTAATAAAGTTAAGAATATATTTAAGAAATACTCATGAGCTTATGCAAAGTAAAAAAATTATAATATAGAATAATCTATGAAATAGGGAAAAAGCGAAGTACTTGTGCATTATCAAATTGCACGAGCAAGCGCTGCCCACCAAGCGAAGTAAAATAATGAAGTGAAACAGTGGTATACCTCCCACTTTTTGTTGACCAACCTTTTCGAAGAATCTTGAAGACAATGGTAATCAGAATTTACCTTTTGAATGTTAATGATAGTTAAAAATACTTGGGGGAAGGTTTACCATCCAGAGATTTCCAATAATAGTAGTAACTGCGGTAACTGAGGAAGGCACAGGTTAAGGAGGGCACAAGATAAGGGCCAAAATGTATAAAAACAGGAGGGAATGCTAGAGGGGGGTGTAAAAAAAAGGAAAACCAGGATAGTGCAGATCTTATAACAGACAGTATCAAAGGCAGAGCTGAGGTCTAATAACAGAAGTATAGCGAGACTACCTGAGTCTCCAATGAGTAAAAGATCATTAACAACCTTTACTAGCGCGGCCTCCGTGCTATGCTGTTGGCGGAAGCCAGATTGAAAATTATCTAAGAGGTTGTTTCCAGCTAGGAATGACTGCAGCTGAAAGGCCACGGCCTTTTCCATGATCTTCGATACAAATGGCAGGTTGGATATAGGGCGGTAGTTGGATAAGTCTGGGGGGGGCCAGATTAGTCTTTTTGAGTATGGGAGTAACAGCAGCAGTCTTAAGTGACACAGGTACTGTAGAGGAGATAAAGGACATCTTAATGAGGTGGGAGATGGGGGGCAGAATGTAGAGTCTTTTAGCAGGAAAGTAGGTGCAGGTTTAAGAGTGCATGATGAGGAGTTAGATTTTTGTATTGACTCAGTGATTAATGAGGAATTGGTTAAGGCTAGGGTTGTCATAGAATTATTAGATTAAGATTTTATATGCACATCGGTAGTTGGTTCCTCACCAAATGTTGCATACAGAGTATCTAGCTTACCCTGGACTTGGTTCATAACCATGGATTCAGAGTCACTAAGGCTGTGCTTTGGTGCTTGAGTCAGTTTATTAATTGTGCTAAATAATATTTTGGGTCTATTGCTTGCTTTGTTAATGATGCTGGAGATATGAAAAGAGCCGGCTGTATTTAAGGCCAGTTTGTATTGCTGAAGGCATTCAGTGTACAGGGAGTGCAGAATTATTAGGCAAGTTGTATTTTTGAGGATTAATTTTATTTGAGGATTTAATTTGAACAACAACCATGTTCTCAATGAACACAAAAAACTCATTAATATCAAAGCTGAATATTTTTGGAAGTAGTTTTTAGTTTTAGCTATTTTAGGGGGATATCTGTGTGTGCAGGTGACTATTACTGTGCATAATTATTAGGCAACTTAACAAAAAACAAATTTATACCCATTTCAATTATTTATTTTTACCAGTGAAACCAATATAACATCTCAACATTCACAAATATACATTTCTGACATTCAAAAACCAAACAAAAACAAATCAGTGACCAATATAGCCACCTTTCTTTGCAAGGACACTCAAAAGCCTGCCATCCATGGATTCTGTCGGTGTTTTGATCTGTTCACCATCAACATTGCGTGCAGCAGCAACCACAGCCTCCCAGACACTGTTCAGAGAGGTGTACTGTTTTCCCTCCTTGTAAATCGCACATTTGATGATGGACCACAGGTTCTCAATGGGGTTCAGATCAGGTGAACAAGGAGGCCATATCATTAGATTTTCTTCTTTTATACCCTTTCTTGCCAGCCACGCTGTGGAGTACTTGGATGTGTGTGATGGAGCATTGTCCTGCATGAAAATCATGTTTTTCTTGAAGGATGCAGACTTCTTCCTGTACCACTGCTTGAAGAAGGTGTCTTCCAGAAACTGGCAGTAGGACTGGGAGTTTAGCTTGACTCCATCCTCAACCCGAAAAGGCCCCACAAGCTCATCTTTGATGATACCAGCCCAAACCAGTACTCCACCTCCACCTTGCTGGCGTCTGAGTCGGACTGGAGCTCTCTGCCCTTTACCAATCCAGCCACGGGCCCATCCATCTGGCCCATCAAGACTCACTCTCATTTCATCAGTCCATAAAACCTTAGAAAAATCAGTCTTGAGATATTTCTTGGCCCAGTCTTGACGTTTCAGCTTGTGTGTCTTGTTCAGTGGTGGTCGACTTTCTGCCTTTCTTACCTTGGCCATGTCTCTGAGTATTGCACACCTTGTGCTTTTGGGCACTCCAGTGATGTTGCAGCTCTGAAATATGGCCAAACTGGTGGCAAGTGGCATCTTGGCAGCTGCACGCTTGACTTTTCTCAGTTCACGGGCAGTTATTTTGCGCCTTGGTTTTTCCACACGCTTCTTGCGACCCTGTTGACTATTTTGAATGAAACGCTTGATTGTTCGATGATCACGCTTCAGAAGCTTGGCTATTTTAAGACTGCTGCATCCCTCTGCAATATATCTCACTATTTTTGACTTTTCTGAGCCTGTCAAGTCCTTCTTTTGACCCATTTTGCCAAAGGAAAGGAAGTTGCCTAATAATTATGCACACCTGATATAGGGTGTTGATGTCATTAGACCACACCCCTTCTCATTACAGAGATGCACATCACCTAATATGCTTAATTGGTAGTAGGCTTTCCAGCCTATACAGCTTGGAGTAAGACAACATGCATAACGAGGATGATGTGGTCAAAATACTCATTTACCTAATAATTCTGCACTCCCTGTATATAAGAAAATGGCCAGTTGAACCTGTTTTCCTGAAGAGACGTTCATGTTGTCTACATTTTACCTTCAAACCTCGAACTTCTGCACTGAACTACGGGGAGGAATGGGACATAGGGACAGACCTAATGTTAGTTGGGGCAAACTCATCCAACAATTTTTCACCAGAACAGCAATACTTGTCATAAATCATAGATGGGCAGTTTAAATTCAGCACATCAGAAAGAGCAGAGGAGGCAACAGAATCACAAAAGGAGCTAGTGTCAACAGTATTTAAATGACGATAGCGTATGGTTAGATTTTTGATGTGGTTGACTGGACAGATGGATGTAAAATCAAAGGAGATGAGTCTATGGTCAGAAAGAGGGGTAGCTAAACTGTCAACAGAGATATTATTCAGACCAGATGTACAAACAAGATCAAGTGTTTGACCATGAGAATGAGTTGGAAAATGAACATGCTGGATGAGGTCAAAACAGTCAAAGACAACATTTAGCTGAGTGGCAGTGGAGCAAGCAGTCTCAACATGAATGTTGAAATCACCAAGAAGAATAACTTGGGACGACACAGCACTTGCTTGAGTTAGTAATTCACTGAGATCTGAGAAAAAGTCAGTCACTTTGTTGTTTCGGTGGTCTGTAAATGAATATAAGTACAACGGGATATTTGATACCAAGATTCATAACCATGTACTCAAATGTCATGGTATTGTAAAAAAACAGTTTAGAGACAGTTAAAGACGCACGAAAAATGATAGCAAGACCACTCCCTTTACCAGCTGTACGTGGTTCTGACATACGTCGATATCCAGTAGGGATAAGCAGATTCAGGATTCTGGATAAAATCATCTGGTCCCTGCCAAGTCTCTGTGAGGAATAACATATCAAATGTATTTTCAACTATTAGCTTATTCATATAGGTGCCTTTGTCTGAGAGAGATCGACAATTTAGAAGTATATAATATATAAATAATTTTAGATGGTTGATGGAAAAATAAATAAATACACTAAAAGACTGAGACATAACTGAATACTAACAGGATCTGAGAAACCCAGTTTTGTCGGTGGTATTAAATTGTCTGTATGTATGATCTTTATTTCAGCAGGACCTTTAAACCAAACAACAGGTAAATATTTACATTTAGATCTATGTAAGATATCAGTAGTACTGACTGTTATGCGAGGAAACTGGAAGCGAAAGCCGAAGTGAAAGCAAACGAAAGTTTATTTGAAACACAAGGCTTATCCAGAGACACTCGCTGGGAAAAAAGGTTAATATCCGGTGGGGCGCAGAAGCCGCGCGGTCCACTGTATATACGAACAAACACAGGGCAGTCGGTAAATGAATCCTGGTGCGCTCGGGGAGGAAGCACGGTGCTGAACGGTCCCACGGGAAGCGTGTGACGGGCAGCAAATCCATGAAACAATAACTGACAGAGTGCGTGTGTAGGTGAGGGGCTTATATGGGTAGGTGATGAATGACATAAACGAGGTTCAGGTGTGTGTCCTTAGTAAGTTGGGGATGAGCTACGAGTGGGCGCGGCCTGCGCAGGAGAAGTACCAGGTAGCTCCCTGACACCGACATAGGTAACTATTTGTTTAAAATTTTTTGCCTGTGGTATAAAATTGTCAACTGTAAAATAAAAAAATGTAAAAATGTAAATATATATATATTTATTTATTTATTTATTTATTTCATTTTTTGCAGTGGGGCAAACGTTCACCCAAACAGGTAAATAAATGTATATTTAAACAGATGAGACACGTCTCAGTTTTGATGATTTATATATTATATAAAAAATACAAAATAAACTAAAAGACAGATGTAGCTGGACTTCTCAGATCCGGACGGTATTTAGTTTTGATAGTGGTATTAAATTGTCTATATGTATGATCTTTATTTCAACAGGACGGCCTTTGAGCCAACCAACAGGTAAATATATTTAAATCTAGACAGATATTAGACTTTTGTCAGTATTGATTTACTAATTATTTCATAGTGGGGTTTTTTTGTCGATGATACAATATTGATACAAAATGTTGTTAGTGGTGTTAAAGTCTGTCAGTAGTATGGATTGTGAATGTATTTAGACATATATGACATATTTCTGAGGATTGATTTTAAAAAATTCTCTTTTTGTATTTTTTGTGGCCAGTGCTGTTAAAATACAGCTGTTTAAACAGTATCCAGAATTATCCAAGCCAAACAACCTGTATATACATTTACCTTTACACCTTTATACCTCTTTTAAATGTGTTATGGTCAGTCATATTCAATTGTGTCTGACTTATTCAGCATTGTCAGTGCTATAAAATCAATCCACACAATAGGTAAATACTTTTTACTTTTGACAGATAAAAGATACATTTCTCAGTATTGATTTAGGAAATATTTTATTAAGTGCTTTGTCATTATTGGTGTCAAATTGTATCAATGGTGTAAACTTGTCAATAGTATAAAATTGTCTCAGTGTATGTCGTTTATTGAGATTAGACAACTGTCGAATGAAACAGATAAATACATTTCAGCTTGGAAAAGGTTTCCCCGTTTTAATGAACTATTTATTAACCAATTTAAAAACTATTGTATTTTGTAGTCAATTGTATTTAACACTGAAAACTCAATTTAAAGTTGCACTTATGCACTTATGCTTATGCACTTAACTATTGCACTTATGACATTTTAAATGATTTACTTGTGCATGGATAAGATCAGGCTAAATCTGAGACACCAGTTTAATTAACAAACCCACACTGTGCAGTATATCAACATTTAAATCCATGCAAGCTCTGTAAGTGTTATTTTAAGAATAGCCTGCTCAGTCACCTCACCTAAATCTTATTGAACTGCTCTGGGATTAACTGGATCGCTTTTTACAAAAGGCATTTGTCACGGTTGCAGAGTGAAAGAAGCAAAACCCGGGGTTAGAGAGAGAACAGGGTTTAATGAAGAAGCGATACGGAAAATAAACTGAAAGGCTGAACGAAAAGCAGAGAGTTCTTCGTAGAGGAAGAACAGAGCGGTCTCTGGAGGTATGGAGATCGCAGCAGTAGCCACTGCAATGGTGTTCATCAATATAAATTAGTAGAACTGACGGTGAATGAGAGAAGGGGGGGCGAGGGGTTTATGTAGGGCTGGGGTTAATAAGCCGCAGGTGCCGGTACTTAGTATGATAGGGACTGACTCTGTGTGTGTGTGCGTGTGCGTGTGTGCGTGCGTGTGCGTGTGCGTGTGCGTGTGTGTGTGTGTGTGTGTAGAGCTGAGCGATGGTGTGGCAGGTTGTCCACTGACAGCATTGCAATGTATTTCAGATGAATGTTTATAAATTTGTTTAGTCAAGGTAAATCTTCATACCGTAAATTGCCTAGATTATTGAATTAAAACAAAAAGAACATCAATGTTTCTCCTGAAAACCATAAAAGACTGTTTCCAAACTGAATACTATGCATTGTATATTTTTATTGGTATAGTTATATTACTATATTAAATTTGTATTATATTTGAACAATGAATACATTTTTTAACAAAAGTGACTGAAATGCATATTAATTTGCAACGCTTGATTACTATTAAATAGTGCTTTCTCTTGAACCAATCACAAACAACCCATAGTTAAATATGCCATCAGCCCAAAATTCCCAATAATTATACAGAAATCAGCCATAACACTGAACTACTGTGTAACTACTCTGTCCACTCTGCAGTTATGCAGTAAGTTGGGATACACTGTGTGTTCTGACAAAACTTTATCAAAGACATCAATAATCTTTCCACCAGTTTAAACTACATTACAAGGATACTTTGGGTAAAAAGGTAATATGGTAGAAATCATTAATTAGCCTCAAGAATAAGAAACTTTGGATGCAAACTTCAGAATTTAATTACTGAAAATTATTTACGTGAGGATAAAATAGAACTGGTCACAAAATTGTAGGCTGTGCCACTTATCTGGAGAAGAAAATAAAATGGTGTACTTGTAGATTCTTGCTGTTTTAATACACTGCTTATCTGTTCTGCTATGTCTTAGGACCCTTCTACCCATTTGGAACTGGAGACATAGTAAATGGCCGGATAGATGATGGAAGTTCATCTGTTATCACTCTTCAGCAACCATTTATATATTTTGGAACCACATACAACCAAATTTTTGTAAGCAAAACTTCAATTAAAGGGTATCCCACTGTATTACAGAACAGTTTATATAAAATAAATATCATCTGTATTCTGAATTATAATGGTCATGTGGACCCAGTAGTGCTGTAGCCACCACCATGACTTCTTAGCGTTTATAACAGATATTATTTAGCATTTAACACATTAAATTATTATTTATTACTGCTTAGTCTCTTGCTACAGCATTGTCATGGGTCTACTGCCTTACAAAATACATTGTAAGAGTGATGGCAGATTAGTGGTTAAAGCATTGGATATATAAGTGTAAGTCACACCAAGATGCCACTTCTGGCCCCCTGAGCATGGCCCCTTAGCCACATAGCTGCTCAATTGTATGAACACAATACATGTGCGTCACTCTGTGTAAGAGCATTTGCCAAACACTGTGAATGTAAATCCACATAAATTACAAATCCACATACATACATGAACCAAAGACAAAAAATCCATTTGAGATTATTTAAATTAAAAGTAAAAAAAAAAATTATACTATGCGACATTGCACACATTTTACCTGTTGTTATTTTTCTGTAGGTGAAAAACTTGTGTGAGAAACAGAAGCTAATTGCATTTTTCCTATAGGTAAACAACAATGGACACTTAACCTTTAATCAAGCTTTGAGCAGTTTTACTCCTTACCGTTTCCCAGGACATGGTGGACCAGACTTAATTGCTCCATTTTGGACTGACCTTAATAATATTTTAAATGGTGTCATTTCATACAATCAGTTCACTTCTGGCAATGTTCTCACTCAAGCTACTCGAGACATCAGTCGCTATTTCCCTCAGCTGAGTTTCACTGCTACATTGGTTTTTGTTGCAACATGGGATCAAGTACCATATTTTTCATCTACTGGCATGGTAAGATGAACTTTGTAGCTATCTTATTAAAAGGAAAACCATTCATTATTTCCTAACAAATAAAAATAATTAAATTCACACAGTCAATTGTCCAATGTACATTTTGTGAAACCATAAAGAAATATTTGATTGTTTCAGGAAACATCTTTCCAAGTAGTTTTGATTTCCAATGGCCATTTTTCCTTCATTTTGATGAACTATGGTGTGATTGCTCCAACAACCCAGAACGTGCAGGTACAAATGATTTAGAAACATAATCCATTTGTTTATTTTAACCAGTGAAGTTGACAAAATTATAGTTAATAAATGCATCTTAATTTTTTTTATCAGGCGGGTTATGACACAGCTGACTCCAGCAACTTTTTCTCAATTCCTGGATCATTTCAATACAACTACACAAGTTTTTCCTACAGCAGCAATGTGAATGTTCCAGGACGATGGGCTTTTCGTGTAGATCATGGATCACAAACTTGTCAGTTTGATGGTAATGTCAGGACAAAATACATTTAGTTGTCTTATTTAGTTCTTATTTATGTTTACAGATCAGAGATAATCTTAATAAACTTTTTTTTATTCTACCAGGTAACATAGTGCCACAAGGTACTGTATTCTGGACAGATAACTCTTGCCAGCAGAAATGCACTTGCACTCGGTCGGGTCTCCGGTGCGTCTCAGAGCCATGTACGTTTTCTCAAGCTTGCCGTCCGGCTGCTTTTCAGTATAGCTGCCAAAACGTACAACGCCAAACCTGCACTATTTCTGGTGATCCGCACTACTACACCTTTGATAATCAAATCTTCCACTTTCAAGGAACCTGCACATACATCTTGTCTGAGGTTTGAAAGAATTTATTTTTGTGGGATTTTGTTTTAGAGTAATTCAATGTGGGCTGTGGAAATATTTAAATATTATTTTTTTTTGCAGGCCTGTGGCAGCGGCTTGCCATACTACCGCATTGAAGGAAAAAACGAGCATCGGGGTAGTACACATGTGTCATGGACACGCCTGGTCAGGGTATTTGTGTATGAGGAGCAACTGGAATTAGTGAAAGATCATCCATATGAGGCCAAGGTCGATTTCACAACAATTCTTTAATATAATTTGTATTTATTATTATTATTATTATTATTATTATTATTATTATTATTATTATTATTAGCTGATTATTTTTTTAAATTGTGTCTCATTAGGTGAATGGAACCTTTGCAGCAACACCATTCAGCCTGAACAACGGCTCTATCCAAGTCTACCGGTCAGGTTTTTCAATCGTAATCAGTACAGCATTTGGATTGGTTGTTACATATGATGCGTATTCCTATGTAACCATCAATGTACCTTATGAATATCAAAATTCCACATGTGGTCTGTGTGGAAACTTCAACTACCAACCAGCGGATGACTATATTTCACCTTCAGGAGTAATCCTGAGCTCAGACTTGGAATTTGGAAATTCCTGGAAGGTACAGGGAGACACAGATCCTAGCTGCGATTATATTCAGTGCTCAGGTCTGGAATGTGCAGGTTGTACCACTTACCAGAATAGCCTTTACAGTAACTCAGACCACTGTGGTATCTTGGCAGCTGCCAGTGGCCCCTTTGCAAATTGCCACTCCACTCTGTCACCCCAGAATTTTCTAGACAGCTGTGTCTATGATCTATGTGTGGGAGGTGGATACCAACCAATTCTTTGTCAAGCAATCAGTGTTTATGCTGCTCAGTGCCAACAGCGAGGCATACAGCTGGGTCAATGGAGAAGAACGGGATTCTGTGGTAAGTAAAATAGTCATACTTGCCAGGAAAATGTTTTGTTACAGCATAAAATGTAATAATACTGTAATAATACTACAATCTACTTTCAGAAATACCATGTCCAGAGCACAGTCACTATGAGTTTCAGGGAACAAGCTGCCCAGCAACGTGCAGTAACCCCTTTTCACCTTTAAACTGCACCTTACCAAACCAGGAAAGCTGTATCTGTGATGCAGGCTATGTCTTAAGTGGTGGTGAATGTGTTCCTCAAAGTAACTGTGGCTGCACTTTTGAAGGACTTTACTATGCTGATGGTCAATCAGTGGTATTGGACAATGACTGTGGTAGGATATGTACCTGTAGAAACAGTGTTATGACCTGTCAACATCATCAGTGTGGTTCACAGGAGGTGTGTACCATCAATAATGGTGTAAGAGGCTGCAGACCTACCAGTTATTCCACATGTTGGGTTGACCGACTAGGCTCATATCACACCTTTGATGGGGTGGCTTTCACTTATCCAGGAGCCTGTGAACTCACACTCACAAGAGTTATTGGATCTTCCACAAGACCAAATTTTTCAGTTAACCTGCAGAGAGTCCCCATGGGAGCCGTTGGCTTTTCTAGGATCCTGAAGTTTGAGGCAGAGGGATTTCAGATTTCTATAGACATTGGGGAAGGTGGAAATATACAGGTGAGTTTATTGTTTACAGAAACAAGACAGTGCTGATCAATCAGACCTTTGAGAACTTATCAGTTAATTTGAAAAACATATTTCTTTCCTTTCAGGTTGATGGACACCTGGTTGCTCTACCATACAGTGTTGGTGCTGGTCAAATCCGTATCTACCATGGCAGTGTAAATAGTATAATTATGGAAACATCATTTGGGGTAACTGTGAGATCCGATTGGTCACATCTAATTAGAATTACAGCACCCAACACCTACAGTGGGGCACTTGCTGGTCTGTGTGGAAATTTCAATGGAAACCAAGGAGATGAGTTTTACAGCCCAGATGGAGTTTTGTTAAACAATACACAGGAGTTTGCGGATAGCTGGAGAAATGGTTCTCTTTCAACCTTCTGCATAGGATCAGAGGTCATCTCACCAGGACACAACAGCAGCGAGTACTGTAGCATCATAACCTCTACAAATGGGCCGTTTGCTCAGTGCCACAGCAGCCTGGACCCTCAGATTTGGTTAGAACACTGCAGACACAATTTCCAACAGACACATGGTGCCATGTGTGAGGCTCTAAGAGACTACGCTGTACTTTGCCAGCAAAATGGTATCAGTGTGGGAGAATGGAGAAATATAACCAACTGTGGTGAGTACTTAAAATAGTAGTTTAAAATAAGGCAATGGCTAGTTTGTATATATATAAATATTAATTCATTTAATTGTTTGTCAGATTCTGCATGCCCCGCCCACAGCCATTATGAGCTATGTGGCACTTCCTGTCCTGCAGCCTGTCCAAGTCTGTCTTTTCCATTCCCTTGTACCCAACATTGCCAGGAAGGTTGCCAGTGTGATAATGGGCTACTGCTAAGTGGAGATCAGTGTGTTCCTCCGACAGGCTGTGGCTGTTTTCATGAAGGTCGGTACAGACAGAGTGGAGAGCAGTTCTGGTCTGGTGAGCAGTGCCTGTTACACTGCGTATGTGATGGGACATCAGGTATTGTTCGCTGTACTCCTGCCTCTTGCCAAGAGCAGCAAATATGCCGTGTCATGGACGGAGAATATGGCTGCCACTCTCAACCCAGTGCCACATGCTCAGCTTCAGGGGACCCCCACTACAGCACATTTGATGGACATAGATTTGACTTTCAGGGCACATGCCACTATACACTGGCAACTGTATGTAATGATACTCGAGGGCTACCATATTTTCATGTCACTGCACGAAATGAAGCATGGAATGGCGGCTCAGTGTCAATCACTGTTGAAGTTTATGTCAATGTGTCAGGACACCTGGTGCACATTTCACGCGACATGTATGGCACAGCTGAGGTGAGTGAAAAAATCTACTACTAAGGAAAGCTTTTTTTAGTCTTAAAACCTACCGTTACTAAAATAATAGTCTGCTAAATAAGTGATAAGTGAAAATGAATTTTTCAGCAACAAAAACAATGACAAATACTTTGACAGTTAAAACATAAATGAATTCTACCATACTATAAAAATTAGTGTAAAATTTAAGTTTCTTTCCTCCAGATTGACAGTAAAATCAGAAATCTTCCTGCCCTGCTCGACTCTGGCCGTGTGTTGGTTTATTTCAGTGGAAGAAACACATTTATTACAACTGACTTTGGTCTAAGTGTGAGTTATGGCTCTTGGATGGTGCAAATCACCGCACCAGGGAATTACAGTGGAGCCACATGTGGCCTTTGCGGTAACTTCAATGGCGACACCAGTGATGAATTCCGTTTGCGTTCTGGTACGCTGACTTCTTCTGCTACAGAGTTTGGAGCTGACTGGAAAGAGGGCAACGACACAACATGTAATCACGGATGTGGAGACGCCTGCTCACAGTGTCCAAACCCATCTAGAGCACAGTCTCTGTGTGCAATCATAATGGACAGTCAGGGTCCTCTGAGTTTCTGTCATGCATATGTTGATCCTCTTGTCTATTTTAACGACTGTGTCTTTGACCTGTGCCTCTCTTAACACTCGAATGATGTACTGTGCCGTTCCATTGAAACGTATGTCAGTGCCTGCCAGTCTGCCAACATCAGGATTTATCCCTGGAGAGAAAATACAACATGTCGTAAGTGATTTCAAAGGGAATTAAAACAGTTTGATTTAAGTCCTTAATGATGAAATTTTGTGTAAATCAAATTATATAGAAGGAATCAGTATTTTCTCCTTAATATCAAGGTTGCAATATAAAAGGTCACATAGTAACCATATAACTATGTGTATTTGTGTAATTCCTCAGGTATATTCTGTCCTACAAACAGTCACTATGAGCTGTGTGGCTCAGACTGTGGACACACCTGTACCAGCATTATAAATGACACATGTGAGGGGACATGCAGAGAGGGCTGTTTCTGTGATGATGGCTTTGTCAGGAGTGGAGGAAACTGTATGCCTGTAGAGCAATGTGGTTGCTCACACAATGGATTCTACTTCCAGGTGAATTTGTAACACTAAATGACGCTAACAAATTGCTAATTGTTGTATTTGAATGTAAAGATTTTATTTTTGTGTTTCTAAATAGGAAATTGACTTATGTATTTATATAAATAATCGGAGGTGGGAAGTAACGGAGTACAAATACTTCGTTACTGTACTTAAGTAGATTTTTCTGGTATCAGTACTTTACTCCAACTTTTTACTTTTACTCATTACATTTTTACACAAATATCTGTACTTTTTACTACTTACATTTCCAAACCCGGCTCGTTACTTTAGTTTTAATCCATTTATTTGGTGAAACATAAATGTTTCTTTTCACTGCGCGCTGATTTCAGCCGAACAACTGATTTCCTGTTACTGCGCGTCTTTTTCAATCCGCTGGTGTATAAAGTCCTGACACTCACTCTTTACGAAGATGAGAATAAGCAGAGAGAAGGCAGTAAGAAGTTTGGGGTTAATGTGGATGAGACAGAGGGAGTCAGCGATTAAACATGACTGAGAACAGACACATTTATGATGATCATCATCTTTTCTCTGCTTGTGTTCTGTATGTGGATGTTCAGCCTGGATACATTCATTAGGTAACATTTTAATTCGTTTTGCATTTATATATATATATATATATATCTGGCTGTCAAAAGTCTAATTATTTTAAACGGCACTATATGTCATTAACGCGCTATTAATTCAGCGAGCATTTCTGTTTTTACCATTTATAAAAAAGGAAATAAATAACTAAATATAAAAGAGGCAAAATTAAAACCTCCAGCAAAACATACTTATTGACGACGTCCCTTCTTTAGTTAGATATAAAATAAATAAATAAACTCCACCGAAAAATATTATTAATCAGTAAACTTTTGTTTTATTTCTGCGCCAAGTCTCAAATCAAACACCAAATCCGCCATGTTTTACACGATTTACCCTCTGGGTGGCGTTTTGTGGGTTTTTCCCTCATAATGGCGAAATGAACCTAAATCACTGTTTTTATTGATCGTACAGGTAAAAACAAAACATCATTCAAATCTGTAAAATGTCTATGATTATATATATAAATAAAAGCTTTTGTTTCCGTGTGGAAACATAGCAAAGGCTCTTAATGATGTCCACATGTCCCTGCACTGATATAGCCTTTATATTTAATCACTGTACATATGCTTCCATATGATACATATTTATCTGCACTATTTGCATGATTGCTACTTTGTGCACTTCTATCTATCTATCTATCTATCTATCTATCTATCTATCTATCTATCTATCTATCTATCTATCTATCTATCTAATTAATATAATGTGCAGCTAAACAGCTAAAACAGGTAGAAGTAATAACTACTTTTTACTTAAGTACATGTCAGAGCCAAGACTTTGTTTACTTTCACTTAAGTAAAAAGGTATAATCAGTACTTCAACTTTTACCCGAGTATTTTTAAAATATTTTCCATAATTAAATTATCTGCTATGTTGACTGTTTTATTATATTTCTGTATATAGTGATATTCTCATGCATTTTGGTTAAATTCGGTTTTTCTCTTCTACACTCTGTACAAATCTTCAGTATATGACTAAAATGACTAATAAATAATAATATCTATAATATAAGCTGTTTTTATAGTAAACCCACAGTCTTTTGTTCTTGCAGATCGGTGAGGAGTTCTGGACTGAACGATGTTTACAACACTGTAAATGCTTTGGTCTCAATGATCTGCACTGCATTTCTGCCTCCTGCACTCCCACTGAGGAGTGTGTGGTTAAGAATGGTAGACTAGGCTGCTACAGCCAAATGTCAACATGCATGGTCTCGGGAGATCCCCATTATTATACCTTCGATGGAGCTGTGGCTCACTTTCAGGTTAGAACTGATTGTTTACTTTCTAAAACCTAACCTTAACTTTGAGATTTGTAAAGAATTAAATATTGTATGACGGGGCAGCATAGTGGTGTAACAGGTAACCTCATTACCACACAGTTCCAGGGCCCCATCTTTACTAATGAACTTTAAGTAATAAGAGGTTACTGTTTGTGTGGAGTTTTATTAAATACTCTCCTTATACATATAAGTTTCCTCCGGGATCTCATTTCACTCTGTAGGAGAGCAAATGGTTTAGGGGAGAACAGCGACCAGTTGGGATAAACACAGGGTTTTTTAATTGGGAAATTCTCTTTCACACACATACATGTGCACACGTATCCCTCAGGGTCTCTCCTCTTATCTTTTTCCCTCGCTCACCAACTCTCCCCTGGCATGAGAGGATATCGGCTACAGCCATATGTGCCCCCAGTCAGTGGACCACCTCGAATTTGTATTGCTAAAGTGCCAGATACCACAAAGTGATCCGCGCATTGGTATCTTTTATCAGATTGAGCCACTGGAGCGGGGCATGGTCTATACAGAGAGTGAAGGCCTGTCCCAACAGATGGAGGATGATAACTGCCCAATTGATGCCCAGAGACTCCTTTCCTATAATGCTGTACCAGCTCTCACACACTGACAATTTGCAGCTAATGTACAGCACCAGGAATTACTCCTCCTCCACCATCTGGGACAACACAGACCCCAGCCCCCCTGTTTGACACATCTGTCTGCAATTCAAAGGCAATAGGGAAGTCAGGAGCATGAAAAAGCAGACCACTGCAGAGTGCAGCTTATACTCAAGAAAAAGCCTGCTGGCACTTCTATCACGTCTACTGAACCAGATCTAAAACTCCCTTGTTAGAGAGCTTGGTCAGCAGGCTGGTGACGTCCGAATACATATAGAAAAACCTTCGATAATAGCCAGCCAGCCCCAGGAACCGTCTCACCTCCTTTTTTATTCATGGGACTTGGCTGCAATCGCTGTCAATTTGGGGACACACCTGCCTACGACCCAAGTGAAAACCCCATACATCCACCAGCCCAATTGTACACTTCTTTGGGTTTGCTGTGAGTCTTGCTCACCCTAATGGTTTTTAGGAACGCTCTAAAGTGTTGTAAATGCCGCTGCCAGTCATTACTATAGAATATTGTAATCAATGTAGGCGGGTCGGAGAATTTGGTCCTTGAGGTGTTGAATTGTCTCTGGGGCTCCAAACAATCCAAACAGAAGTGTAACCACCTTGGATAATCACCAGTATGCTGTATGTTCTCAATATCAACTTTGGGAGGATTTGCCCCTTTTTCAGTGGGAGGGAAATGAAAGAAGAGTGGGGAGAGACAGGGGAAGAATGAGAGAAAGAGTTAGAGAAAGAAGTAAAGAAATCGCCAGCCCCTGTTTACTCAGCTAGGTGGTCTTCAGCCAGCTGGATCACCTTATCCACCGCTGCTGAATGCTAGCACTGGACCCACTCCATGCGGCGAACTGCTCTAGCACTACAAGGTCAAGGACCTTCCGGTCCTCATCCAGCAGCCACTTTTGGCATGCGTCGCTAAGCTGCTGAGCAAACAGCCGGCCGGGAGTGTCAGAGAGCATAAACACTGTCTATCCTGCTCCGGGGTCCATCCCACACTTTACAAACTGGCAGTCAGCCACACCCCCTCTGCCAAACACTCCATTCCATAAGTATGGAGTTCATAAGTATCCCAGTTATCATTGTGCATGTAAATGTACAGTATGTGACCTAAAGCTACAGATCAAGATAATTCTGGGCAGTAAAAAGCAGTAACTGAGAGTGACTGAGTGAGATATAGTAGCGATGATGATGATAAGTAACAACTGACAATTTACTTCAAAATGTATTCTTACCTAAAGATATTATACCCTATTTATGATGCATTATTTATTCCAATATTCTGTAGGGCACTTGTTCATATGAGATTTCTCAGACATGTGGAAATGTCCCTCACGATGGTCTACAATTCCGTGTGGTGGCAACCAACATGCATCGTGGAAGCAGAGCAGTTTCCTTTGTATCTGCAGTGGACATCTGGCTAAATAAACAAGGAACACAAACACAAATTACAATTGGACAAAACAAGAGAGTAAAGGTACTAAAATAATGTTATATTCCTGCTGCCAGAGAAAAAATGTTTTTACTTTTGTTTTTCTTTTGCAGGTTAATGGAGTTGAAGTGGATTCATCTGCTTATCACATCAATCATCTTGCAGAAATCTATCAGGAGCAGAATTTTATAGTTGTAAATGCTTCACATGAGCTCATGGTCTACTACGATGGCCGTTATACACTTTTGGTCAGGCTGGGCCCAAGTTTCCATGGATCTGTGTGTGGAATGTGTGGGAACAATAATGGAGATCCTACAGATGACAAGACCCTGCCAAATGGAGAACTTGCACCCAATGATGTTGTTTTTGGCAACAGCTGGAAATCAAACATCAGTAGTGCAAGGTAGTACAAATTTAAAACAATAAAAAAAACAGTTACATTTTAATTACAGTAGAGCTGTAATTTAGATAACATTTTACATAATAATTTGTTGTTTTTGTTTTTTTGCATTTAAAACCATTTTCACACTTCTATTATATTCCTGTTCCCTGTCTAGATGTGGTGTTAATGACCAGCCTGTTGATCCTGATGACTGCGCCTTCAGAGAGGAGTACTCTAGACTCTGCAGCATCATCACCAACACCAGTGGACCATTTCAGCACTGCCAGTTCCGTATCAACCCTGAATCCTATTTCAGTTCCTGTGTGTATGACATGTGTGCTTACCCAGAGGCATGGGGACAAGACATACTCTGTTCAGCTGTGGAGGCCTATGATGCTGCTTGCACCACACTGGAGCTCCAGATCCCAGACTGGCGCTCTGATTTATCTTGCTGTAAGATTGCTATATTTATGTTTACTGATATTTAAAAAATGAAAGAGTCTTCTAGATAATATAGGAGTAGAGTAATAATACTCTAAGGGAAATGCTATAGTCAATTATATAAAACTATTTTGACTGAACTACCATCTATTCTTCCTCTAATTAGCAAGAATGGATCCCTGTGAGAATCTGAACTGCACTGCAGATGAGTGGTGTGGGGAGAAAGATGGCATCTATGGCTGCTTCTGTAATGAAAATGATCCCAGACCAAACCCTGATCATTATGGTATACATTTCTAAAATATTTTTGTCATGGAAACAAATTCTCCAATTAGTTTATTTACACAAAGTCTACTGTGAATTACTGCTTTTTTCATTAGATGCTACTGAAATATGTGAAAGCAGCTCTGGCACCATGTCTCTGTCCCGCTGTCAGCTGTTTGAAGCTGGTTTTTCTGCGAGTAACCTCCACTTACATGACCCGAGCTGCAAAGGAGCAGTTCATGATGGCAGACTGGTGTTCCACTTTGACAATGATGAACACATCTGTGGCACAAATCTTACGGTACACCTACAGTGCATTGGGAAAGTATTCACAGCGCTACACTTTTTCCACATTTCCACGTTACAGCTTTATTCCAAAATTGATTAAATTCATTATTTTCCTCAGAATTCTACAAACAATCCCCTCTAATGACATGACGTTTGTTTGAAATCTTTGCAAATGTATTAAAAATAAAACAATATAAAAAGAATTTACATGTACATAAGTATTCACAGCATTTGCTCATTACATTGTTAAAACACCTTTTTGATGCTTCAAGCTTGCCACACTCGTTTTTGGGCAGTTTCCTCTTTTCAGAACCTCTTAAGCTCTATCAGGTTGATTGGTCAGATTCAGCGGACAGACATTTTTAGATCCTTCCAGAGATGTTCAATCAGGTTAAAGTCTGGGCTGTGGCTGGGCCACTAAAGGACATTTACAGAGCCACTCCTTTGTTATCTTAACTGTGTGCTTAGAGTCATCGTCCTGTTAGAAGATAAACAGTCACCCCAGTCTCAGGCCCAGAGAGCTCTGAAGCAGGTTTTCATTGAGGACGTCTCTGTACATTTCTGCATAGATGTTTTACTTGATCCTGACTATTGTCCCAGTTCCTGATGCTGAAAAACATCCCTATAACCTGATGTCATTTGGCAGGTGATGAGCAGTGCCTGGTTTCCTCCAGACATGACAACTGGCAGAAAAGAGTTCATTTTTTGTTTGGTCTGAGAGTCCTTCGGGAGCCTTTTGGCACACTCCAGGCAGTGCTGCAGAGATGGTTGTTTTTTTGGAAGGTTCTCCCCTCTCCACCAAGAAACGCTAGAGCTCTTTCTAAGAGACCATCAGGTTCTTGAACATATCCTAATGACTAAGGTGGTTCTTACCGATCACTCGTTTTGGCCGGGCAGCCCAACTTAGACAGAGTCCTAGTGGTTGCAAACTACTTCCATTTACAGATGATGGAGGCCACTGTGCTTATTGGAATCTATAATGCTGCAGAAATGTCCTGTCCCCTTCCCCAGATCTGTGATCTCAATACAAGTCAAGTCAAATCAAGTTTATTTGTGTAGCGCTTTTCACAACAGACATTGTCTCAAAGCAGCTTTACACAAATCAACAGTGATGGTGAATAGTGTGAATTTGTCCCTGATGAGCAGCATGTGGCAACTGTGGCAAGGAAAAACTCCCCTAGATACAATGCTGTCTCGGAGGTCTACAGACAATTCCTTGGTCGTCATGGCTTGGTTTGTGCTCTGACATGCACTGTTAACTCTGGGGCCTTTTATAGACAGGTGTGTGCCTTTTCAGATCATGTCCAAACAACTAAATTTACCACAGATTAACTCCAATCAAGCTTTAGAAATATCATTAAAGGTTGAATAATGAAAACTGGATGCACCTAAGCTAAATTTTGAGTGTCATGGCAAAACTTTTAAAACTTAGAGTATTTACATGTGTTTTTATTTATTTATTTATTTGTTTGTTCTATTTTAATAAATTTGCAAAGCTTTTAAGCACACTTCTTTCACATTGTTATTATGGGGTATTGTTTCTAGAATTTTAAGAAAAATAATGAATTTAATCAATGTTGTAATAAAGCTGTAACTTGACTAAATGTGGAAAAAGTGAAGCGCTGTGAAACATTTACGGATGCACTGTATCTCTCTATTATGATTGGTTTAATCTGAAATAATTCATTTATAATCCGCATTACTTGTTGGTTATAAAGTCCAAATAAAATTTTCTTTTATTGCAATAATACTCTCAGGCCAATGGAACCTATTTGATTTATGAGAACCGAATCCAAGGGGAAGTAGACTCTCCAGAAGGCCCTATTCACAGGGAGAAAAGACTGGAACTTTATTTCTCCTGCATGTACCAGCTCACTCAGACATCTAGCATGGATACTGAGCTAAATTCTGTTCAGAGGTAGGAAGGCTTGCAGTTCACTAATAAAACTTTTTGAAAGGGATACATTTACACACTCATAATCATGGTGCCTATTCTAATTTGTAAAAATATTGTACTATCTCAAAGCATTGTGCACAAGGCTCTTCCAGATGGAAAGGGCATGTACCAGGTCAGGATGATTCCCTTTGAGGATGCCGGCTTTTTACACCGGTACACTGGCAGGGTGAATATAGAGGTGGGCCAACAAATCTACATAGGAGTCTTTGTTCAAGGAGTGGACAGCCATCAGATTGCCACAGTGATAGATTCATGTTGGGCCACACCTGTAAATGAAGCAAACTACACTGTCCGCTGGGACCTGATTAATCACAAGTAAGTAACTTCCTTTTTCTCTGGACATAAACAGTGACCAGGCATAACTCTATGACCACCAAATAGACATAACATTATGACCACCTGCCTAATATTTTCGCTGATAAAACAGTCATGACCTGTAGATCATTAAAAGCATAATGTTCTTTAGGAATTTGGGCTACAGGAGCTCATCTGTTGGATTGGACCACACAGACCAGCCTTTGCTCCCCACATGCCTCATCAATGAGCCTCGGGCGCCCAAAACATTGTTGCCAGTTCAGAACTGTTCCTTTCTTGGAGCACTTTTGATAGATACTGACCACTGCAGACTGGGAACATCCCACAAGAGTTGCAGTTATATATATATATCACCATAATAAAAATAATTCACCTATTAACAGGTGCCACAATTAGATAATTAGTGCTATTCACGTCACTGCTCATAATGTTATGATGTAATACCTGGTCTGTGTGTGTGTGTGTGTGTGTGTATATATATATATATATATATATATATATATATATATATATATACACACTCACCGGCCACTTTATTAGGTACACCTGTCCAACTGCTTGTTAATGCAAATTTGTAATCAGCCAATCACATGGCAGCAACTCAAATGCATTCAGGCATGTAGACATGGTTGGACGATCTGCTGCCGTTCAAACCGAGCATCAGAATAAGGGAAGAAAGGTGATTTAAGTGACTTTGAATGTGGCATTAGTGTTGGTGCCAGACGGGCTGGTCTGAGTATTTCAGAAACTGCTGATCTACTGAGATCTATTCTGTTTGCGCAAATGCCTTGTTGATGCCAGAGGTCAGAGGGAAATGGCCTGAGCTGCACCATGGAGTAGCTTAGGCTCTAAGTGCACTAGAGCTCAGTCTTAAGAAACTGATTCCCTTAAGAGACTATATGGCAGCCTAGAAAGGTCTCCCAGCAATGTCTTGCAGGAATGATTGAGTTCAGGTCTCGTGCGCCTCTGTTTAACGGGGTGTGCCCCACCCTGGTGGGAACCGATCAGGCCATGTCTTCACAAAGTGTGTGGTTGAGGCCCTGGTCTCTCTGAGACTTCAGGGTGCCTGAAATTCTAAATTATATAGACAATTGGTCATTATTGGCTCAATCGAAGCAGTTAACAGTCCAGCATCGAGATGTCGTTCTCGCTCATATGAAGAAGTTGGAGCTACAGCTGAATGCCAAAAAGCGTGTGCTGTCTCGGTTACAGAGAACCACTTACTTAGGCTTAGTGTGAGATTCGACCCTCATGCGGGCGCAGTTATCTCCTGCATCCTAACGCCCACCAGGAATGTGAAAGAAGGCTGGTCTTTTACTGTAAAGCAATTCCATAGACTGTCTAATGGCAGTAGCATTCAATGTAGTTCCACTTAGCCTTCTGCACATGAAATCCCTTTAGTGGTGGCTCAGAACCCGTGGATTCCCTTGGAAAGGCAATCCACTCCGCATGATCAAGGTCACATGGCAAGTGCTTGTGTGGGACTTGGCCATTGTCTTGGAGGCCCAGTCTTAGTCTCTCTTTGAGCCATTGACCAAGGTGCCTTTAAGGTTCCTCACGGTTAAGACTGTGATCCTCTTGGCCATCTCCTATAACTAGAGTAGTGAATCTTTGGGCCCTCTCTGTGGCCCCTACTTTCCTGGAATTTACTCCAGGCAAAGCAAGTGCCCCAAGGTACCCTCAGTTGTCTCATGACCTGTTATGCTCCAGTCATTCTTCACTTCTCCCTTTCAGGCCCCAGACCAGGAAAAGCTTAACCGACTGTACCCAGTGTTAGCTCCACTCAGTGTGGCAGCATCTAAGGCTTTGTCCTCTGGAGTTTCCCTCCAAGACATCTGCAAAGCTGTGGGCGGGTCCAACCTACTGACCTTTGTGCCACTCCTGATTCCTCTGTCCCTGTGCCTATCCACACTAGGCAGGGATTGGTCAGTCTGGCATTATTGGACTCTCGTTCCCAAAGCGTTGTTGAAGCAGCTCGATTTCATAAAGGGGAACGTCTCGAGGTTACGTATGTAACCATGGTTCCTCGAGGGAACGAGGCGCTGCGTCTCCATGCCACACTGCCAGCATCCCTGCAGCACTTCTTTCCCTTTTCAGAAGCTGTCACCGTTTTTTTACTCCATGTGCTTTTATAGCTTGCTTGTCATGACTTTACCGGTGATGCTGTGCTTTTCCATTGGACTGATTACACGTAATTCAGAGCATGGACAATGCAGAAGTGTTCCCAAAGCGTTGTTGACGCAGTGTCTTTTTCAATTGGGAAAACAAATTATCCTATTCCTGATACCATCTGGGGACTTGAAATCTAAATAATCGTTTTTTTATTATTATTATTTTCTGTGAGAAAAGACTTTTAATGTATGTGAGCAAACACCAATATGAAGCTCATCTGTCCCAAATAATACTCACTGAAACTTACCTTTTCATAGCCCAGTACAGTAAATGCACAGCAATATCACAAGCCATACCATGATGATTGAAATATTTGGACCACCATTGAAAGACAGCTCTATATTTTTAGGTGTCCTAATGCAAATGATGGCACAGTGAAGATGATTGAGAACGGTGTCTCCACAACTGGACGATTCTCCTTCAAGATGTTTTCGTTTCATCATGATGAATCCAAGGTTTTCCTTCACTGCAGCATTCACCTTTGCCTTCTGAGAAACAACAACTGTGCAGTGGTGAGTGAATACACTTTTAAACATGAGGAAGTATGTTTAACATGCACCATTTAATAGTGCAGACAGAAACTGAAACTATTAGAAATAAATAAACCTGCTTGCTGAACCACTGAAAATGACAGAAAATAATAAATACTTTTTCTGTGTGTTGTCTGCAGCGCTGTTTCAGTGGACATCACCATCGTTCAGGCAGATCTGTGGACGTCCATGATAGGGCCTTAATTTCCATGGGGCCTTTTATCTGGTCCAATAAACGCTAAGGTAAAAAAAATAAAGAGAGCGATCTGAGAGCGATGCCTTGTTGTTTCACATTTTACTGTTTTTCCCATTTTACCATCCATTAGATTTTAGTGAACAGAAGTGACAATTCACCATAAAGACAAGATCACAATTTATTGACAGTCATGCAAAAGAAAATGATTTGCTCTTTGAACTTCATGGTTTACATATCAGGACATAGCACTTATAATATCTTAAAAATAGGATAAAACAACCTCAGATGAGCAACACATGACATACTGTATTTGTAATTTACAAAAATCAAGCCAAAATGAAGAAGAGCTGCAGTTTTGGAGATGCTCTGACCCCGTCATCTAGACCGGTGGTTCCCCACCCCCGAGTCGCTGGCTGGCACCGGTCTGTGGGTCATTTGGTTGCACAGAAAGAATACATAACTTACATTATTTCTGTTTTATTTATTATCTAACTCTGGACAATGTTTTATTTTGGAAAATTTCCGGATTCTTTCCGACACATCTGTCTACACTAACTCCTGATGCATGTAAAGATGCCTTAGTCACATGTCTTACCTACATCTGCTACCTTCTCAAAGGGGCTGCTCCGGCTGGTAACACATAATACATTACCTGCTAAATTAATACCCGTAAGTTAGCAAAATGAACAAAAAACACAGTGGAATTTACGTATTTATCCACCACACCTTAAAGGCCGGTTCATGAAAATATTGTTTGACAATGTGGTCCGTGGTGCAAAAAAGGTTGGGGACTGGTCTAGACATCACAATTTGACCCTCGTCAAACTCTCTCAAATCCTTAGACTTGCCCTTTTTTCCTGCTTTTAACAAACCAACCTTGAATGCAAAATGTCCACTTGCTGCCTAATAAATATATCCCACCCACTAACAGCTGCCATGAAGAGATAAGATAATCAGTGTTATTGATTTCACCTGTCGGTGGTTGTGCCTGATTGATGTATATCCACATACAGATTCAGTAAATCCAAATGTGATGATTCACATGAAATCCCAGAATATATTGTGATGCTGTGAGTTAGATCAGGTTGATTGGGAGGATGCAAGACAGTAATACAATCGATGGCAAGAGTTACATTACAAAATTACACAAGTAATAATTTAATTAATCAATATGTGGTGAAGCTGGAAACTGTAAATATAGCTATTTCACACCTACTTTTTCCATTTTTACTTTTTTTTGTTAAATATGTATGGTTGAGCATGTGGTGTTGCAATTCTTCCGAGCCTGTATTTAGTTCAATCTAAGAACTGATAAGGACCAGATGATTTTTATTATGTCCTGATACATATTTCATTCTATAGTTTTAAGTGTACTTTCTATTTCACATGACTGTTTGTAGAACTCTATAAACACCACTGGACACAGCTGGCATTTTAACTATACAAGAATAAAATAATAATCCAAACTTTAGAATGAAAGTATAGACTGTCATATTACTGACATTAATAATAATAATGAAACAAAATCTTTGTTTTCTTTTGCTGTTTAGAGGCGTGCAAGCCCACGAGGAAACGAAAAGGCCTTTAATTGATTTCTTGGGCATCTAGGTAATTCTCTGAATGCAAAGTATTTTAATAAATCATAAAGCAATTTTATTACTCCATAAACACAAACATCTTGACTTATTATTGATTATTAATAATATTAACGATGAGGGGGTTTAGGGTGTGAATGAAATTAAAGCATGTACCCTGAGGAACAGTACAGATTATACTGACTGGCTGTAATAAATAGAATGTAATGAAATTAGACTGTAAATCAATGTTGTGTGTTTAAATAATGTGAAATATATTCTTCAGCCCATCAAATGATTCTATTCTGATTTAGAAAATTATTTCCATGTTTGTGTTGCTCAATCAATCAATAAAAATCTCTAACTTGTAATTTCAAAATCACAAAATGACTTATATATGGGTACATTTTTGTTCATAAATCTTTTTTAAATTCCTCCCAATGACAGTCGGTCCTGGGAACGACTTGTGGCTTACAATCCATGAGGCTTGAAGCTGTTACTTAAATGGATCAGATAGTGAGTTGCTCACTATTCAGAGCTTGCAAATCACTCAACAAGCTCAAAAATATTGGTGTGGATATAATAGCTGATTTTTTGTTCCACAATGACAGATAGACAGACAGTTGATTTGGCAACAAATGCATTTACAATCACATCCACAAGATTTATTTTTAAACATGGGAAAAGCTCAACATTGTGAAGAAAGGTCACAAAAACTGTTAAAAAAACAGTTGTTTTCACTTTTACATGAAGCATCATAATCATCTTTTTTCCGACTTCTACCATTAGGGGTCGCCACAGATGTGCAAAAGGCTATCTGGTTAACACGTTCCGAAAAATGTAATTAATGAAGGCCTGGAAGATTGCTGATTAGTAAGTCCATTTGGCATTAACCTGTATTCCTGGTGCCCCCTGGTGGTGTGCAGTTTTTCATACCTCCTTGATTCAGATCAGATTATAGACGCTGCAGAGGTCTAGCTTGAGGAAGTGTTCCTTCTGAGCTGTGCGAGGGTGGACAGCACCAGAGAGAGTGGGTAAGGGACCACGATAATCAATGCATGGTCTGAGACTGCCATTCTTTTCTTTCAGGAAGGAAAACCCTGCAGCTGCTGGGCATGTAGAGGGACAAATAAAACCAACTATGAGTTCTTTCTCTATGTATTATTTTATTGTCTTGGTTTCAGGCATGAAAAGGGGAATACCCAGCACGCGGGTGGGGTCATGTTGTATGTAACTTAATGAAACAGTCCCAAGGTTGATGAAAAGGTAGAATGGTGGCTATGTACCTAATAAAACCCTTAAACATGCTATTCTTTATACATGCAGGTGGGCACGGTGCGCATTGGACTTCTACAGATGTCAAACGACAGAGTACAGGGAGTGCAGAATTATTAGGCAAATGAGTATTTTGACCACACTATCCTCGTTATGCATGTTGTCTTACTCCAAGCTGTATAGGCTGGAAAGCCTACTACCAATTAAGCATATTAGGTGATGTGCATCTCTGTAATGAGAAGGGGTGTGGTCTAATGACATCAACACCCTATATCAGGTGTGCATAATTATTAGGCAACTTCCTTTCCTTTGGCAAAATGGGTCAAAAGAAGGACTTGACAGGCTCAGAAAAGTCAAAAATAGTGAGATATATTGCAGAGGGATGCAGCAGTCTTAAAATAGCCAAGCTTCTGAAGCGTGATCATCGAACAATCAAGCGTTTCATTCAAAATAGTCAACAGGGTCGCAAGAAGCGTGTGGAAAAACCAAGGTGCAAAATAACTGCCCGTGAACTGAGAAAAGTCAAGCGTGCAGCTGCCAAGATGCCACTTGCCACCAGTTTGGCCATATTTCAGAGCTGCAACATCACTGGAGTGCCCAAAAGCACAAGGTGTGCAATACTCAGAGACATGGCCAAGGTAAGAAAGGCAGAAAGTCGACCACCACTGAACAAGACACACAAGCTGAAATGTCAAGACTGGGCCAAGAAATATCTCAAGACTGATTTTTCTAAGGTTTTATGGACTGATGAAATGAGAGTGAGTCTTGATGGGCCAGATGGATGGGCCCGTGGCTGGATTGGTAAAGGGCAGAGAGCTCCAGTCCGACTCAGACGCCAGCAAGGTGGAGGTGGAGTACTGGTTTGGGCTGGTATCATCAAAGATGAGCTTGTGGGGCCTTTTTGGGTTGAGGATGGAGTCAAGCTGAACTCCCAGTCCTACTGCCAGTTTCTGGAAGACACCTTCTTCAAGCAGTGGTACAGGAAGAAGTCTGCATCCTTCAAGAAAAACATGATTTTCATGCAGGACAATGCTCCATCACACACGTCCAAGTACTCCACAGCGTGGCTGGCAAGAAAGGGTATAAAAGAAGAAAATCTAATGATATGGCCTCCTTGTTCACCTGATCTGAACCCCATTGAGAACCTGTGGTCCAACATCAAATGTGCGATTTACAAGGAGGGAAAACAGTACACCTCTCTGAACAGTGTCTGGGAGGCTGTGGTTGCTGCTGCACGCAATGTTGATGGTGAACAGATCAAAACACTGACAGAATCCATGCATGGCAGGCTTTTGAGTGTCCTTGCAAAGAAAGGTGGCTATATTGGTCACTGATTTGTTTTTGTTTGGTTTTTGAATGTCAGAAATGTATATTTGTGAATGTTGAGATGTTATATTGGTTTCACTGGTAAAAATAAATAATTGAAATGGGTATAAATTAGTTTTTTGTTAAGTTGCCTAATAATTATGCACAGTAATAGTCACCTGCACACACAGATATCCCCCTAAAATAGCTCAAACTAAAAACTACTTCCAAAAATATTCAGCTTTGATATTAATGAGTTTTTTGTGTTCATTGAGAACATGGTTGTTGTTCCAATTAAATCCTCAAATAAAATTAATCCTCAAAAATACAACTTGCCTAATAATTCTGCACTCCCTGTAGTTGAATCTGATTGTATTTATAGTGTTCAAGCAGGTTGGGGACGGCTAATTTAATTTCTTTTTATGTTAGGAGATCACTGGATTATGGGCTTGAAACCAGGGAAACCCTAGGATGATGGAGTTGGTTGGTGAGATGACATTAGTTTTTTTATATGAAATAGTCTCACACCAATAGTCACTAGGGAGGTTTTTTTTTTAGTTATGAAGCCTTCGTCATCCACCGCTGTGAACCTCTAGAGCACAATGCAAGGGACTGTGGGGATCTTGAGTTCTTCAACCACATGACAGATAGTGGACCCAGAGTCTATGAGAGCTGAGAAGATCTGGGTTTCATTAGCACCATTCACTAGTGCCAGTAATAAGTGACTGGAAAGACCAGGGTTAGGGCTCACTTCAAGTTCTCATGGATGGCCCTGGTTCCATAAATCCATGTACTGTGATAAGAAGGTGTTCTGCACTGTAAATCCTGCTATCTAGCATCTTTCCGGTTAACAAGGTTAGCATATGTGTGCATTTAGCTGTTTTTTTGTCAAAGGCTTTAGGTAAATGTGAGACGTAGACCTTTCGTAGACCGTTAGCCATTTGCTGAACCTTGAGCTCCTCATAGCATTTCTCCCTGATTGTAACTGCGGTAAATTTGCTGGATTTCCAGAAAAGTAAAGTATTCTGTGACGCTGAAGCAAAGACAGACAGTATGGAATCCATGCATGGATTAGAGAACAAGAAAAAACAACAAAAACAAAGTCCATATACAAAGTCCATAAACGGTCAATAAACCAACAAAGTCAGTAAAAGACAATCCAGGAGGTAAACAATTCCAATAAACACAAAAGAGAAAGCGTGTGGTTGATAAACATAAACATGGGAAAATGTGGATTATGAAATGCTTTGTAATGTAAAACAAACACAATACTTCCCAAAACGATAGTAGCATGAGCATTGGTTAAGTAGGCTAAAAACAGAATGTGTCTCTTGAACTGGAAGAGCTGAATATTCAGGTGACAGTTCCCCCTGGTGGCAAAGCAGGGAAACAGTAGCAGGAACTGTTACAACTGTGCATGATCGGAACCACAATAGAGAATACTTGACTTAATTTTACTTATTGTAAAACACTTTGGGTCAGCTTCTGTAGCATTAAATGTACACAATATAAATAATGTTTGATTATTAAATGAAATAATATTTAACTGATTGTCTTCAGGTTGTTTGGTTGTAAGATGGAGGAGAAGAAAAAATTCTAGAGTAAATTAGATGAAGTGGTAGAAGGTATACCTAGGCATGTAGGTGAAGGGAACAGAGGTGATGATGAGGTTTCCTATGGACTGATTACACACGTGATTTAAAGCGTGGACAACGCGGAAGCATTCCCAAAGCGTTGTTGATGCAGCTCAGGGAACCACTGCTACAAACATAGAGATGTTACATGACAGTAGCCTGTTTGGAAATATTCCAACTTATTAAGTAGCTTTTTAAATATAGTCGCTCAACATTTTAAATCGTGGTAAGATAATATTGCTTACTCGTCTGGAATGATATCTTCCTCTGTGTCCAGACGCTCATCTGAGTCGCACTCTTCCTCTGAGAAGGTAATTCTTCCTCAGTGTTTAGAACCATCCAAAGTGCTTCTTCTCTTGTGCAGCGTGGCATCATCCAAACGAACAGAAAAAAAAAATTCTTCTATGATGAAGCTTGATGTTTCATGCCATTTTTTAGGGGGCATGTACATGATTACCTGGCTCACCTCAGATCATTTTATAATCACACACTATTTGTTTCTGATTAATTGTTTATTTTTGTTTGTTTGTTTACTTTGTGTAGATTGTTAATTCATTTGAAAGTAGATATTTCAACTTTTCTATACATACGTTTATTAAGTCTGTTGGGTAAGTATTCCATGAGATTCAGGTTTAGTTTTAATGTTTAACACAGATTTTTATTTACGTGTCTGTGAAGAGAGCGCCCCCTGTCTGTTTTCTTTATTTTGCACAGCATTTTGTTATTAGTGAATACAAATAAAAGTAGACCCTTTACAGATTTTAATTAATGTAATGCTCTTATCTGTACGATAAAAAAAACATAGGAATTTAAGTTTGTTCGATGTCATGAGGAAAAAAATGCCTCCCCAGAGAGTTAACTACAAAGTTGGAGAAATGCCAGACATCTGTGTAAGCTTTTCTTTTCATTTGTCCTTGAAGAAGAATGTGTGTTAAATGAATATCATCCGGATAATTACATCCAGTTTCTAATATTTAATTTTTGTTTTTCATGTCATTGGGTTGAAAATGTATTTGTAATGAACCTTGAAGGTGTTTTCTTAGATTACAAATAAATGTTTTAAGCCTGAGGCCACATTATTAAAAGGAGATTATTTGAGGCAAGTCAAGAGGCTTTTATTGTCATTTCTACTATACACAGTGGTACACAGTAAAAACGAGACAACGTTCCTCCAAAACCCTGGTGCTACACTAAACAACAACATAGAGCTACAACACAACACAAGCTACATAAAGTGCATCGAAAAACAGTGCAGACAGACAACACAAGTGTCTTGTCACAAAACAAGACAACAAGATAGCCAACAAGAAACCCAAGATAGCGCCGACCAGTAGACTTACTGTATAGTCTAATTATACAGTACTGTGTGAGGAGAACTGTAAAAACTACACCCAGGAGTAAATATAAATGGACACAATGTAGTGCAAAAAAACAGCAGCAGTCAAGAGGTGCAAAAGACAACATGTAAACAGTGTAGTATAATGCAGTCAAAGGTGCAATAGACGGCATGTAAACGGTATAAGAGTCAAAGGTGCAAAAAACAGCATGTAAACGGTGTAGTACGGTTAAGTGTAAATAATAATAAATAAATAATGGTAAAATAGATTAAGATGAGTAATAAGTATGTGTTAAGTGTTAAGTCCAGGTTGTACATTTCAGTAATACACATTGAGTGAGTGTGTGTGCGTGTGTGCGTGCGTGCGTGCGTGCGTGCGTGTGTGTGTGTGTGTGTGTGTGTGTGTGTGTGCGCGCGCGCGCAAGTGTTTGTGTGTGAGTTCCCTTTCAGTTCTGTGTATTAAGGTGCCTGATTGCTTGCGGGAAAAAATAGTTGCACAGAGCTTACAGAGTACTGTAACAGTGTCTGGTGGTCATACACATAAACACAGCTGACTCTGGTGTCCATGTATTGTGAAAGGTCTGGCTAAATATGGTGAAAGCACCATTTTTGTATCCAGAGAGGCTTTACCATCTCGGAGCATGACGTGAGGAGGGCATTCAAGAGTGAATACCAGGAAGGCAGCAGGACCAGATGGCATCACAGGTGGGGTTCTGAAAGCCTGCGCTGACCAGTTAGCACTGGTGTTCACTGAGATATTCAACCTCTCACTGGAACAGTTTGTTGTCCCCTCATGTTTCAAACAGTCCACCATTGTTCCTGTCCCGAAGAAACCTCAGCCCACCTGCCTCAATCGCCCTGTAGCCTTGACCTCAGTAGTGATGAAGTGCTTTGAGAGACTGGTCAGAGACTTCACCCCTGCATCACTACCAGACACACTGGACCCATTACAGTTTGCTTAACGTCAGAACTATTCTACTGAGGACGCCATCGCTCATCTCCTCCACACTACGATGAGCCACCTGGACCACAAAAATGGGAATTATTTAAAAATGCTGTTTGTGGACTACATTTCAGCATTTAACACCATAATTCCCTCCACACTCACCTCTAAGTTGGAGGTCCTGGGACTCAGCCTGCCGCTGTGTCAATGGATCTCTAACTTCCTGACAGACAGACCACAATAGTGGTGGTAAATTCCCGTGGTAAATAAAAAGGTCTACATCTCACAATCATAAACTCCAACAGCGATGAGCAGTGGTGAAAATGAGGACAGAGGTCTTACACCATTCATGTAAACACAGCCTGCCGCCGCAAGTCTTACCGCACCGAGCTGCATTTCTGTTGGCACGAAACGCGGCTAGCCCGTCCAGCTGAATGGTGGCGTACGGAACTCTGTCGCTCAGCCACATCTCAGTGAACATAAAGCAGCAGTGTTTGAACTCACGCCGAGTAGCTTGTTGAAGTCTGATGTAGTCCAATTTATTGTCCAGGGAGCAGACATTTGCCAGCAGGAGAGATGGTAGAGCAGGCCAGCTAGGGTTAGCTTTTAGTCTAGCACAAGCCCCCGCCCGCTTACCATGCTTTCACTCCTCACGCAGCGCTTTCAATTGCCCCTCCTCCAGTCGCATAGGTTCTGCTGCAGATCATCATTTATTGTGTTGTTTATTGTGTTATTTATTGGGGTTGTTTCTGAGTTTGTGGAGTGTTTGGCGGTGGTACACAGGGACACCGGTTGCTCTGATGTCCATATGTTGCGTAAGGCGGGCTACAAAGTAAAAGTAGCACCATTTTGGGTCTGGAGCGGCCACTGCGAGCTTCTGCCACACCACCATCTTGGATCCAGAAGATTGCAGGTAGTTGGTGTTAAAGAGGCAGATGTAGAGGACAGGGGGGTATGGAGACGGATGATCCGCTGTGGTGACCCCTCATGGGAGAAGCCAAAAGAAGTAGACCTGTGGAAGGGAAATAAATTGACTACTGATTTCCACCTACACTTTATTTCAAGCTGCTGCCTTATAATAAAATTGTAATAAAATTAGTATAATGTAAAATTGTTAGTGTGCCAGTCATTCAGTTTAAATTATAATAAACTGACTTCAGATTGAGTTATATTTCATATAACCCCTAAAAAAATAATTTAATTGGTTGAAATATTTTGATGAGTTAAAGTATTAAAGTAAGAAGATGTTTCACTCTAAGCCACTCATTAACAATGAGTGAAAAAAAAAAAAAGACCAGACCATCAACTTTTTATTTTTTTTTAAACATAACAAATATTATTATAAGAAAATTAAATATCCTAACAAAATTAATTTGAGGATAAACATCAGTTGTGTATATATATATTGAAGGCAAAAACAGGCCTAGTTGTCGGAAATTATACAACATTTGTTTGAACTAATAAAGACGGTTGTGTTATAAATTCGATATAACGTTACTAAGAAAAAAAAGATTCCTGCTGTTTTTTTTTTTGTTGCTTAAGTTTATAATTCAAAGGGTTTTATGAAGATAACTTTTTATCAGTATAGTCCTATGATATGACTGACAATAGAACAATAAAATACATGAAAAACACAACATAGATTCACGCCACAATTTTGTTGATGTGCTGTAATCTGAATTGAGGCAGCAAGCGACCGTTGTTAAATCTCAAATTAATAATAAATAAAAAAAATGGCGCCTATAAAAAGCATTGCGACATGTTTATTGGCAGTAACATCAAACACTTTAGCATGCTTCCTTAAAGTGTGGGACATGCCATGTTTTTAGTGCGTGTCTCCACAGAGTTGATAACAGAGGTGTTGTAGAAGCAGTGATCTCTGAGATCATATTGTTATTTGGATTTTTAATATTTTGCAGTAAATACATGATCTTGATTATGTCTGTCTGCCTTTTAGCTTGTTTATAAATATACATATTTTATGATATGGTTATGGTTAGGTTTAGAAGTAGAATTGGGATTAGCGGCTCAAAATATCTTAAGAATGCAATTTAAATGTTTAATTGTATTTTTTAATCTTTTCAGTATGTCCATATAGAATGATTCTATGCACTGAAACAAACTCTTCTTTCAGCTGCTCCCATTAGGGGTCGCCACAGCGGATCATCTGTCTCCATACTCTTCCATCTCTAGGCTCTTCTCAACCTGCTCCCTACTCTAACCACAAATCACAATATCATCTGCAAACATCATAGTCCAGGAAGACTCCTGTCTGACCTCGTCCGTCAACCTGTCCATCACCACTGCAAACAGGAAAGGGCTCAGGGCCGATCCTTGATGCAACCCAACCTTCACCCTGAACCAGTCTGTCGTTCCTACTGCACACTTCACTGCCGTCACACTGTCCTCATACATGTCCTGCACCACTCTTACATACTTCTTTGACACACCTGACTTCCTCATACAATACCACAACTCCTCTCTTGGCACCCTGTCGTACGCCTTCTCTAAATCCACGAATACACAATGCAATTCCTTCTGTCCTTCTCTATACTTCTCCATCAACATTCTTAAAGCAAATAAGGCATCTGTGGTGCTCTTCCTCGGCATGAAACCATACTGATGCTCACAGATGGTCACCTCTTCTCTCAGCCTAGCTTCCACTACTCTTTCCCATAACTTCATTGTGTGACTGATCAACTTAATTCCCCTGTAGTTACTGCAGTTCTGCACATCTCCTTTATGCTTAAAGATTGGTACCAGCACACTTCTTCTCCATTCCTCAGGCATCTTCTCACCTTCCAAAATCCTGTTAAACAATCTGGTCAAAAACTCCACTGCCATCTCTCCTAAACATCTCCACGCTTCTACCGGTATGTCATCTGGTCCAATCGACTTTCATCCTCTTAATCGCTGCTCTCACTTCCTCCTTACTAATCCTATCCACTTCCTGCTTCACCAACTCCACATCATCCAACCTTCCCTCTCTCTGATTTTCCTCATTCATCAGCTGCTCAAAATCCTCCCTCCACCTTCTCAACACACTCTCCTCACTAGTCATCACATTTCCCTCTCCATCCTTTACTGCTCTAACTTGCAGTACATCCTTTCCAGCTCGGTCCCTCTGCCTGGCCAATCGGTACAAATCCTTTTCTCCTTCCTTAGTGTCCAACCTCTCATACAGCTCCTCATATGCCTTTTCCTTGGCTTTCGCCACATCCCTCTTAACCTGCTGCCGCATCTCCTTGTACTCCTGCCTACTTTTCTCATCACTCTGTCGATCCCACTTCTGTTTTGCCAACCTCTTTCTCCTTATGCTCTCCTGCACTTCCTCATTCCACCAAAACGTCTCCTTGTCTTCCTTTCTATTACCAGATGTCACACCAAGTACTTTTCCAGCTGCCTCCCTCATCACTCCTGCAGTAGTTGCCCAATCATCCAACACCTCCTTAACACCACTGAGCCTCTCTCTGACCTCTTCCCTGAACCTCACACTACACTCTTCCTCCTTCAGTTTCCACCATCTTATTCTTCTTTCAGTCCTCACTCCCCTCCTCTTCTTCTTCACCTCCAAAACCATCCTACAGACCACCATCCTATGCTGTCTAGCTACACTGTCCCCTGCCAACACCTTACAGTCACCAATCTCCTTCAGGTTGCATCTCCTGCATAGCACATAGTCCACCTGTGTGCACCTTCCACCACTCTTATACGTCACCCTATGATCCTCCTTCTTCTTAAAATAAGTGTTCACCACTGCCATTTCCATCCTTTTAGCAAAATCTACCACCATCTGCCCTTCCACATTCCTCTCCTTAAAACCATACCTACCCATCACCTCCTCATCACCTCTGTTCCCTTCACCTACATGCCCATTAAAGTCCGCCCCAATCACCAACCGTTCCTTCCTAGGTACACCATCTACCACTTCATCTAATTCACTCCAGAATCTTTCCTTCTCCTCCATCTCACAGCCAACTTGTGGAGCATAGGCACTGATGACATTTATCATCATCCCTTCAACTTCCACCTTCACGATCATCACCCTATCAGAAACTCTCTTCACCTCCACTACACTCTTACTGTACTCTTCCTTCAGAATCACCCCTACACCATTTCTCTTTCCATCCACACCATGATAAAACAGTTTAAATCCACCTCCAATGTTCCTGGCCTTACTCCCTTTCCACTTGGTCTCCTGAACACACAGCATATCTACCTTTCTCCTCTCCATCATATCAGCTACTTCTCTCCCTTTACCCGTCATAGTACCAACATTTAAAGTACCAATATATATATATATATATATATAAATATACACACTGGCGATCAAAATTTGAGAACAATTTATAAACAATTGAACAATTCTGAAATAATGTCATCTTCACTGCTCAACAGTTGAAGGAGTTTTTGTCCTGTCTATACCATGCTAACAAAACACCTTTAAAAAAAATTATTATTATTTTGCAGAATAATTTTTTTATTATGTTGTATTATCTATTTGCGCCCAACACAAGAGAACCAGAAACTCCCGGCGGGTCTCCCCTATCCATTTTTCATTCCTCATTGACCCATGTCCTATATAGATTTAGATTTTGTTACTGGCATACCCCCTTAGCTGGCCATACCACCATTCTCTCAGTAATATATCGTTTTTCCAGGATGACCCATTCATACCACTTCCCAAATTGCCCTCGGCCAAGGAAACTGCCCGGCTCCTGATAAAGCATGTTTTTCAGCTCTATGGCCTCCCAAGTAATATAGTTTTGGTTCACTGCCAATTTCTGGAAAGAATTCTGCCGCCTCCTGGGTATCTCAGTCAGCTTATTTTCCAGGTTTTACTCACAGAACAACGGGCAAGCAGTAGGGCTAAATTAATACCTGGAGATGGCCCTTTGCATCCTTTGCACCGATGACAACACCTTGTGGGCTTCACAATTGATTTGGGCTAAATATGCCCATAATACTTTGTTGTCCTGAGCCACTGGTCACTCCCCTTTTCAGGCCGCTGGTTACCAGCCACCCATTTTTTCCTTCCAAGATGTTGAGGTGGAGAGTGGAGACTGAGCGATGTCCGCCACAAAGTCCTTGAACTGAGCTATGTCCACCGAAGAGGACTGGAGCAGGGAGGTGTCCCCCAAGGAGTTCCGGAAACGGAGCGAGACCCTCGGTGAGGACCGAAAACGGGGCAAGGTCCTCTGCGGTGACCGAAGGCTGCGTGACGTCCTCGGTAGAGGTCTGGAGCTGAGAGACGACCACACTGGTGACCTGGAACGGTCGATGTTACACAGGAAGGTCTGAAAGGGAGCCTCTTCCACCACAGAGACCTGGAACGGAGTGACGCCCCCAGCGGCAAACACCGGAGGTGGGGTGGAGCTCTCAACGGGGCTTACGGGCTGAAAGACCTCCTGGATGGAGACCGGAGATGGAGTGACACCCGTGATGGAGTCCCGAGGATGAGCCATTCCTTCAGCCGAGTCGTGAGGCCAGTCGACGCCCTCGATGGAGCTCAAAGGCCGAGCGATGACCTCGGCAGTGTTTATAAGCGTGAGATGGCCTTCCGGGGAGCTTGAGGATGAGACATCGCCTTAAATCAAGCTTGGTTGTGTGACGTCATCCTTAGAGGGACTCAGAGTCGAGGCGTCACCTTGGGAGGAGCTCGGGGGTGAGGCGTCACCTTGAAAGAAGCTTGGAGGCAAGACGTCGCCTTGGGAGGAGCTCGGGAGCAAGATGTCACCTTGGGAGGAGCTCAGGAGCGAGTCTTAGCCTTGGGATTAGCTCGGGAGCGAGACGTCGCCTTGGGACGAGCTCGCAGGCCTTAGTCGCCTTAAGGAAAGCTTGTAGGTTGGCACACGGGAGAAAGTGGGATGAGCAGCAAAAGCATAGAATCAACAACAACGGCAGGACCGGTGTAGTCCACGGTTCCCTTTAGGAAAAAAAGTCCAACCGTTGAGAGGGTGCTGAGTCCGAGTGGAAAGGTACATACCGGGATATGCATGAGCGAATACACCCTATATATATATATATATATAGGGTGTCTGTGACCTGTTTAAATCTTAATTATTAAACAATGAAATTCAAAAGTTAATAAATGTTTATTTCGCAGTTGTTATATTGAATTTTTTCCTAGTTTTGAAAGTTGCATCATTTACAATTAAATAAATGTTACATTATTTATTTATAATAATTTATTTACAATTAACTAAATGTTTGATGTGTTTCTTATGCAGGCTATTAAAGTTTTCATGCAATTGATTTTGCTATTTTTATATTATTAAAGTATGCACTATAATCCATGTATTTGGTGGTGGTGGTGGGGTGGGGTGGGGTGCTGGGGGCAGGCCTTTACAGGATAGTTAGTGCAGAATGTTTCAACAATGTTATAAGAGAAACATTCTATGAAAACAGTCTGGGAAAAAAAAACTACCAGCTGAAAACTTTATAAAAATGTTAAAGTATAATGTTTTACACAATTCCATCGAAATATTATGTCTAAGCTTTTATAGTTCATCACAAAACATTTTTTTATATATTTCAAGAATGTTATCTTGACAATCAGAACAAAATTGTAAGAACAAAAAATAAACTTTCTGGAAAAATCTTAATTAGATTGTTAACATGTTTTCACTAAACATTTTCAGAATGCTTTTAGAAAATGTTATTCCATATTTGAAGAGAACAGAAAAAATGTAACTACCCCCTGAAAACCTTTTAGAACATTATTCCCTAATGTTTTTGTAATATTATCACTAGACATTTTTAGAATGTTTTAAAAAAACTATTCCTTGCCTTTTAGGATGCACAACCGCAGATGGCGCTCGGCCCCAACTATCAGATAGGCCAAAGGGTCTGGCTTTCTACTTGTGACCTGCCACTCAAAGTTGTGTGCAACAAACTCACCCCTCGTTACATGGGCCCGTTCCACATCTCCAAGCTCAATAACTTCACCGCAGTACGTCTCAAACTCACTAGAATCCTACGAGTCCATCCTACTTTTTATGTCTAACGCCTCAGACCTGTCTGGGCATGCTCCCCATTCATGAAGCTCATGTTGATTCTAATGCTGATTTTCTGTTTATTCACTGATATAAAAGAAATGTTTAATAAACCACTGATATTATTCTGGCATATACATTTGCAGCACTTGTAGGCCCATGTGAAGCAGGCGCAGGGCCAAGTTTTAGTGTGTGAATGTTGCTGGAGCAATAAAAAGGATCACACACACACACGTATGTTTTAACGAATGAATGTTGTCATCTGCAATAAGTGAGGGATGGCCAAGAGAGAGAAAAAGACACACAGATTTGGGTCGGTGTGTGTGTCTACTAAGACTTTTTTAACGTTTAAAAATAAAAGAAGCAAAGTGTACAGTAATGAACTAAAGCCAGAATTCGACATGATAACGCTTGAAAATCAGCTGCTAAATAATAAGTTGTTGGAGAATCTGCCTCAGATCCTCTAGACACTGCCTTGTACTTTATTGTAGCAAAACCAAGAAGCCTTCATTACATTCAATAAAGTAGCATTAGTTATTTTAAAGTTTTTAAAGATTTCGCCATTATTCTTTTAATTACATGCTGATATGAGAAAATTGTATAATAAAATAATAGAACATTATATTTCTCCCTTAGATCAGTTTTATTTGTAATCCTAATCGTTAAATTAATAAACAAATATCTGTTATATTTGTTTCAATATATATATATATATATATATAATATTTTTTATAATTATAACTTATTATACCTATTTTATTCATTGTTACACTTTTTTATCTTGTATTTTATTTCTTTTATGTTTACAATTTGGACAGTCATAAAAAGCATTTCATTGTGTCATGCTCTGTTTAAATTTGAAATTAAAATTTGAAAAATTATTAAATGTAAATATGAACTGCATAAAGAAGTAATTTAACATTTCAAAAATGAAAGTACATAATTCCTGATTCCAGCAGATCATGTGACCTGCATTTAATTTGCATTTAGCAGTTCAGTTGAACATCCAGAAATTCTAAAATTGTTGGCAAAGTTTCTAATTCCTTCACGTATACCAGGAATGAAACAAAACTAGTCAGTGTTGTGGCTACAGGGAAGGGCAAGACAAAAGACAAAACCACAATAAACATAGACATTATCGCCACAGATCTTTTACACTAATACATTCTTGCACAATTGCACACATTATTTTCTCTTTTACTTGGACACATTGATCTCATCAAATCTGACATATTTGCACAGCAGAAAAATCCCCCTATGTGTCACTTTCGGCATTCTTGCCGTTCTAAGTCAATTTTCCATATCCATATATGGGAACTGCTGAATTGTGTATAATCCCCCTGCATTTGCTCATTTTCCCACCAAGACACCTGTTGGTCTTCAATGTGTCGCAAGGCAATTCTGAAGTAGTGAAAGAGTAAAGCAGCATAGGAATGATCATATGTTGGATGATCACATAAGGAACAAAAGCCATAGGCTGCTTTGGCAATATTGTGAGATGTGCATCTGCAAGCACAAGCGCATAACTAATTTATTCCCATATTAATAATTGAAATTTACAAAATGGTAACAATCAGAGAGGTAGGATTTAAACCAGCTTAATGCTTGTTCCTGAATGCCGATGTAATTCTGTAAGCGATTCAGAAGAAGACCATGATCTTTGTAGCCTTGGTCTGAAGCTGAAAACAGGTCATTAGTGATTTTAACTAGAGCAGTTTCTGTGCTATGATGGGGCCTAAAACCTGACTGAAACTCTTCAAAGATATTGTTTTTTTTTGTAAGTAGGAACATTACTATGCAGAGACAATCTTTTCTAAGATCTTAGACAGAAAAGGAAGATTTGAAAAGAGTCTGTAATTTGTTAGTGTGTTTAAATCCAAAATGAGGTTACTTAATAAGGGGCTTAAAACTGCTAACTTGAGGGGTTTAAGGACAAGACCTAAAGATAGTGAGGAGGTAATAATATTGAGAGAAATCTCACCAGCTGTATGGAACACTTGTATGGAACACAACATGTTGATTTGCCTTTGGTTTTAACATTAAACAGCTTTTCCTGTCCTGTACGTGTAAAGAAGTGTAGTTGTGGAGTTTTGGGTACTGGATTGGATCAGAAGATGCTGTCAGTGGATGGACCTCAACCTTTGTGTTTCTGAATTTCTTCACTGAAAAGAATTTTAAGTCCATACTACTAAACTGTGATGGAATACATCTGATTTGTTAATTTAGCTACTGTACTGAAAAGGAACCTGGGATTGTTTTGGTTGTTTCCTATGAGTTTGTAGCTGAGCATACTGTCTTTATACGCAAATCTAAATACCTCCAATTTAGTTCTCACATTTTCTTTCCAGATTAAGTTTAAGTTTAGGCAGGATACTTATAAATCTGTCCTTAGTGGTCGGAACAATAGTCCTTCCAAGTTGATAACGTGGTGAATCATGACTAATCTGCTCTACTGGTAGTGTGTTCAATACGAGGTAATGGTCTGTGATGTCATCACTCTGAGGTGATATATCTATATCACCTCAGAGTGATGACATCACAGACCATTAGTCCGTCTGGTGATGTTTTTTTTAACCCCAAAAGAGTTGAATAATTCCACAAATTATAGTCCTAGGGCATCATTTACATGATGATATCTACATGAATATTAAAATCTCCTACAAGCAACACTTTATCAAATTGGGTTAGGATTAATCAAGAAAATCAACATGGGAGTCTGCACAAGGTGGCCAGAGCGAGAGATATTAGGAGTTTTCTATTTATGTCTGAATAACCCCCCCCACCCCCCCACCACCACACCCACACACACACACACACACACACACACACACACGCCCCCCCCCACACGACCAGTCTGACGGGGCTCATTTTTAGAAACATATCCTGAAGCTCCAGACTAATTTAGACCCATATAATCAACTTTGTTAATCCAAGTCTCAGTGAGACAGAGTGCATCAAGTTTAATATCTGTAATGATTTCGTTTACAACAGAAGACCAAACTTTGGAAATTGTTTGTGTTTGCCTATCTGGTATTTAAACTGTAATAAGATTATTTTAGTGCATTTATTCCTTGGTCTTATTATACAGGGAATAGACAAAGGAATTTCTCTATAATGGGTTGTGTGTGTACTTGTAACTATTCGGTTTGTTGTACAGCAACTATCATACTTGTGAATTGCACGATGTCTTTCAAGTCAGATTGTCTGCAGTTGTGGAGAACTGCTGAAAATGCAACTAAATAGCTTTGGATGAAAAGCAAATAAGGAAACAACCAATAGAATAAACAGCGTAGCGATTTGCCCTACAGCAGTCATTCCAGTTATACCTGCATGACTGCATCTAATACCTGTAGCTGATTTGCAGCTGGTTATTAAAACCCATGGTAAAAACAGAAAAGACTCTTAAGACACAGCAGTCATTATTTGGACCTTTAAAATGCAGCATCAATCCAGAAATATATGGACAAACTGAAGATCCAATCACATGTCAAACTGAAGCAGCAAAATACAATCATATAAAGTAGTAAAAAGGACATCAAACCACCTCTCAGTCTATAAAACACAAATGTTGGATATGTTATTGGCTTTGTCCTGATTCATATGCATCACTGAAAACTTTAAGGAGCGTTAAATTCTTAAGTCCATCTCAAACCCTGGTCATGTCAGGATTACAAATGAAGTCTTCTGTAAAATGGTAGACCCAACAGGGTGGTGAAGATCCTTTAGTAAGAACTTTATTTAGAACAATGTACTTAATCCTGATGCCCTTAACTCATTAGAATTATTAGAACTCATTAGAATTAAATGTAATCCTTAGTACTAATTATATTAGTGTAAAGAGGTTCCATCTGTAAATAGAGTCCAATCTTGCAAGTGTAAGGAAGAAGCCACAATACATAATACAATTGCTACTTGTATAGTATAGTATATTGTATTTAAACTAACCTCTTCTTTCTTTTTAAAATATATTTTAGGGTTAAATGTTGTCATTTATTTTGTTCTAGCATTGTGCAAGAAGCCTATAAAGATCAGACAGTAGACTATGGCAGAAAAACGAACCATTTTATATCTGAAAAAAGAGAAGTATAAAATTTATCTGAGCCACTGCTAAAGCTTTATATTAAAATTAATATAAATAAATAAATATAAATAATCAGTTACTGTATTGGGCAACAGACACTAAAAGGTTTGGTCATGCAAAAAACTATAACAACTGAAAAGAAAAACCTTGTGAAAAACATTGCTTAAAATCTCACATTATTGTTTACATAAAACATCTTGCATAAGCTTTCACTATCTGACACGATTTAATTCAATGTCAAAATTCAAGATTTGTATTTGTGCAATAACCTAATAATTAAGAGGTCATGGACAGGCCAATACCTGGATTATGAATGAGTCACATGTATTTGAAGTTCTTGGGTAACACGTTGCTATTTTTGTATTTCCCTTTATAACAAAATCATTACCATTTTTATGTGCTTGATTTTTAATTATAGCTAACCTGCTAGGTGTCATCATGGCAGATATTAGTTGACCGAATTGTTCAGCATGTTGAACTGGAGTGACATCACTTTTCTTAAATCTGTGCTGTTTCCATACAGGTCCAAACAAATGACACACACCATGTGTATAAGAAGAATCAAAAAAGATGTTGGCTACTTTTTCCTTAGCCAACTGACATGCTGAAGTTGAAGCTTGTGCCGAACAAGGTTAAGGACAATGTTGTGGCACGATAGTGACAAACTGATCACCAGTGTTGGGCAGTAAAGGGTTACTGGTAACGCATTACCAGTAACACGTTACTTTTGACAGTAACTAATACTGTAACACGTTACTTTTAAAAATAAAGTAACTCCGTTACCGTTACTGTATGGTTCGTTACCCATTACTTTTTTAAATTAATGAATTTGGGCTGAAGTGTAGACTACATCCTAACTTGCTTACAGCAGCGTCGCATTGTAGGATTGGTGGATTACCCACTGTAAACACGAAGAAGACGCACTGTGGGCGTGTCTCCATTTATTCAGGTCTGTGCAGCAGTAATGGCGAGTCGAGGCGAGAGCAAGACGAGTTTCTCAAAGTGGAAATATGATCATTATTTGACTTTAGTTGAGCATAAAGACAAAAACTTTTAAGTCAAATGTAAGTTGTGTCTTTCTGATTCGAAGCTTGTATCTACTGTGATAAACAGCAACTCCAATCTGTTGAAGCTCCTCCAGAACCTCCATGCCTGAGGAGCTAGTAGCTAGAAGCTAACCTGGTGTTCTGTTCTACATTGTCTACATACTTCAGCAGTGAAAGGAACATGTTTAAGAGCTCAACACAACAGCAGGAGCCACTTTAGTGTTTGATTGTGAATTTATTATTCAGCTTGTTTTGTTATTTATTTCAGAAATCCTTGTGATATATTCAGTTTGTGCTGCTGTTAAAATAATTAACATCCGCCTTAGGAATGGGTGTCGACTTTTAGTTGTCACATCCGGACCTCCGCCACAAAGACCAGGCCTCCAGCCCTCGGTGTTACCTGATGCCGGTGACCAGGAGAGGGGACGTCGAATGCGCTGTTTGAGGAAGTGGAAGCGCGGCAAGCGGGCGGATGTCCATGCTAGGCTAAATGCTAACCCTAGTTAATCCTGTCCATTCTTCTTTCCAACGTCTGCTCCCTGGACAATAAACTGGATTATATCCGACTCCAGCGAACCACACGGCGAGAGTTCAGAGACCGTTGCGTCTTTGTTTCCACGGAGACGTGGCTCAGCGACAGAGTTCCGAAAGCCGCCATCCAGCTAGACGGGCTAACCGTGTTTCGAGCCGACAGAAATGCAGCTTTGTGGGGTAAGACTCGCGGTGTTGGCGTGTGTGTTTATATCAACACGGAATGCCATAAAAACTCTGTGCCTGTTTCACGCTATTGCTCATCGCTAGTGGAGTTTGTGACTGTTAGATGTAGACCATTTGATCTGCCACGGAAATTCACAACTGTTTACATTGTCGGAGTATATTTTTCATTGCCCCGCCCCCATCTCAGATACTCAGTCCACTGCTCTGTTATGTTAATTCCAGCATACAGACCGCTCATCAGACACTCTAAACCGGTTCTGAAACAGGTGAAAACCTGGCCAGAAGGAGCTACTTCTGCTCTTTAGGACTGTTTTGAGTTTACTGACTGGGACTTGTTTAGAGACGCTGCAACCAACGGCGATTCCATTAACTTGGAGGAGTACACTTCATCAGTGACCAGCTACATCAGCAAGTGCGTTGATGATGTGACCATCTCCAAGACAATTACTACACGCTCCAACCAGAAGCCGTGGATGACTGCAAATGTGTGTGTGCTGTTAAAACAAAGAGACTCTGACTTCAGATCAGGGGACAAGGCGGCCTTAAAAACAGCAAGGGCCAAACTGTCCCGTGCTATCAGAAAGTCAAGTCAATTCAAGTTTATTTGTAAAGCGCTTTTCACAACAGACATTGTCTCAAAGCAGCTTATACTCCAGTACTCATGTTAGTTCTCACTGTCCAGTGTTCTGTATCCTTGTAAGAACTCTGGCTGCTGCATTCTGGACTAACTGAAGCTTGTTTATTAATGACGCAGGACATCCACCTAGTAACGCATTACAGTAGTCCAGTCTGGAGGTCATGAACGCATGGACGAGCTTCTCTGCATCCGATATGGACAACATATTTCTTAGCTTAGAAATATTTCTAAGGTGAAAGAAGGCTGTTTTTGTAACTTGATTTATATGATTTTTGAAAGACAAGTCGCTGTCTAAAATAACTCCCAGGTCTATTACCGTTGAACTAGTGTTTACAGAACATCCATCTAAATGCAGGTTAAGATGCTGGAGCGTCTGTATACTAGTTTTTGGGCCGATGAGCAAAATCTCAGTCTTATCAGAATTTAAAAGTAGAAAGTTATGGGTCATCCAATCTCTTATTTCCTTAACACACTGAGTTATCCGGGTTAATTGAGCTGTATCGCCTGGTTTAGATGAAATATATAGCTGAGTATTATCAGAATAACAATGGAAGCTAATTCCATGCCTTCTAATAATATTTCCTAACGGAAGCATGTATATTGTAAAGAGCAGGGGTCCTAGAACTGAACCTTGCAGCACGCCATAATTTACTTGCATTAGCCTGGATAGCTCTCCATTTAAATCTACGAAATAGAAACGATCGGACAGGTAGGATTTAAACCAGCTTAATGCCTGTCCCTGAATGCCGCTGTAATTTTGTAAGCGATCTAGGAGGAGATCATGTCTATAGTGTCGAATGCAGCACTAAGATCTAGTAAAACCAACAGCGAGATGAAGCCTTGGTCTGAAGCTAAAAACAGGTCATTAGTTAATTTAACTAGGGCAGTTTCTGTGCTATGATGGAGCCTAAAACCTGACTGAAATTCTTCAAAGATATTGTTCTCTTGCAGGTAGGAACAGAACTGGGCAGCGACAATCTTTTCTAAAATCTTGGACATAAATGGGAGATTTGAAATTGGTCTGTAATTTGATAACGTGTTTGGATCCAGATTAAGTTTTTTAATGAGGGGCTTAATAACTGCTAACTTGAGGGATTTAGGGACGTGTCCTAACGATAGTGAGGAGTTAATAGGCGAAGCGCGCACACGCAATGAAAATCCACGACAACTTTCAGGACAGCGAAAAGACATGCTGCGAATGTGGCAGGGCATCCAGGCGATCACGAATTACAAGACAACATCACCTGTTTGTGAACATGACGCCTCCCTCCTAGATGCTCTAAACGACTTCTACGCCCGGTTTGAGGTACAGAACAACTTGAAGGCAAGGAAGACCATCCCTCCTCCCAGTGACCAGGTGCTCTGTCTAACCACAGCTGAAGTGAGGAAAACTCTATCCAGAGTTAACCCACGGAAGTCTGCTGGACCTGACAACATTCCTGGCAAAGTGCTCAGGGAATGTGCAGAACAGCCAGCAGATGTCTTCCCTGACATCTTCAACATCTTCCTGAGCAGTAACGTTGTTCCCACGAGCCTCAAGACAACAAGCATCGTTCCTGTGCCAAAGAAATCGACCGCCTTCTGCCTCAATGACTATCGTCCCGTCGCGCTCACACCCATCGTGATAAAGTGCTTCGAGAGGCTCATCATGAGGCACATTAAGACACAGCTTCCACCCACACTGGACCCCATGCAGTTTGCGTATCGTCCAAACCATTCCACGGACAATGCCATCTCCACAACCCTCCATCTGGCCCTCACCCACCTGGATAACAAGGACTCATATGTTCGAATGCTGTTTATTGACTTCAGCTCAGCATTCAACACAATCATTCCTCAGCACCTGATCGAGAAGTTGAGCCCACTGGGCCTGAACACCTCCCTCTGCAACTGGATCCTGGACTTCCTGACTGGGAGACCCCAGTCAGTCCGGATCGGGAACAGCATCTTCTGCACCACCACATTGAGCACTGGGGCCCCTTAGGGCTGTGTGCTCAGCCCACTGCTGTTCACTCTGCTGAACCACGACTGTGTAGCAATGCACAGCTCAAACCACATCGTCAAGTTTGCCGATGACACGACGGTGGTGGGTCTAATCAGCAAGAATGACAAGTCAGCATATAGAGAGGAGGTGCAACAGTTAACTGCCTGGTGTGGAGCAAACAACCTGTTTCTGAACGTGGACAAAACGAAAGAGATGGTTGTGGACTTCAGGAGAGCACAGAGCGACCAATCTCCAATGATTATTTATGGATCCTCAGTGGAGCACCAAATTCCTTGGTGTTCATCTGGCAGACAACCTCACCTGGTCACTTAACACCAGCTCCATCACAAAGAAACCCCAGCAGCATTTCTACTTTCTGAGAAGGTTGAGGAAAGCCCACCTCCCTCCCCCCATCCTGACCATGTTTTACAGAGGGACCATTTAGAGCATCCTGAGCAGCTGCATCACTGCCTGGTTTGGGATCTGCACCGTCTCAGATCGCAAGACCCTACAGAGGATAGTGAGGACAGCTGAGAAGATCATTGGAGTCTCGCTCCCCTCTATCATGAACATTCACACTTGACGCTACATCCGCAAAGCACACAGCATTGTGGACAACCACACACACACCCGTCACACACATACTTCACACTCCTGCCATCAGGAAAACGGTTCCGAAGCATTCGGGCCGTCACATCAAGACTGTGTAACAGTTTCTTTCCCCAAGCCATCAGGCTTCTGAATACAGTGATCCCTCGCCACTTCGCGGTTCACTTATCGCGGATTCGCTATTTCGCGGATTTTCATAATGCATTTTTTTTTTTTTTTTGGGTGCTTTGTGCTCTGCTTTCTGATTCGCAAAAAACTCACTCCCCTTTTTTGAATAAAAACATGCTCGGATGGAGACGGCATTAGCTCTGTGGATTAATGACTGCAGGAAAAAAAACATAACCCTGGATACAAACGTTATCTGCACAAAAGCGAGAATGCTGTATGAAAACTTTGCTGTCAGTGACGGGGAAGAGGGAGAGGATGCCGGGCCCTCAGCAAGTGCTGCTGACACAGTGGGAGAGGATGCCAGGCCCCCAGCAAGTGCTGCTGACAAAGTGCCAAGCGCATTTAATGCAAGCAAGGGCTGGTTTGAAAAGTTTAAGAAACGCTTTGGACTTAAAAATGTTTGTCTGCACGGTGAGATGGCGTCTGCGGATACCGCTGAGGCAGAAGCCTTCGTGAACAATAAATTCAAGGCGATCATTGAGGAGGGGGGATATAAGCCCAAACAAGTTTTTAACATGGATGAGACTGCCTTATTTTGGAAACGAATGCCCTCCCGCACCTTCATCATGCAGGAAGAAGCCAAAGCCCCAGGATTTAAAGTTCACAAAGACCGTTTGACCCTGGCTATGTGCGGAAATGCCGCAGGTTTCATGATTAAACCGGGGCTGATTTACAGGTCTAAAAATCCCAGGGCGCTGAAAAACAAAAATAAGGATGAGTTGCCTGTTTACTGGATGTACAATGCAAAGGCTTGGATGACAAAAGCGCTCAATCTGGATTGGTTCAAAAACTGTTTCATCCCGGAGGTCAAGTGTTATTTGAGAGGAAAGGGACTGGACTTTAAAGTGCTTCTGCTCCTTGACAACGCCGGAGGTCACGGTAATGATTTGGCATATGATGGTGTGCAAATCGAATTTCTGCCGCCAAACACTACATCCCTGATTCAGCCCATGGACCAAGGAGTCATCCGTGCTTTCAAGGCTCTCTATACGCGCAACACCCTGCAACATCTTGTTGACGCTATGGACTCGGATCAAGATTTCTCACTGAAGGACTACTGGCGTGGATACACCATCGCATCGTGTCTCCAAAACATTCAGAGGGCCATTCAGGAAATGAAAACGGAAACTCTGAAGGCCTGCTGGAAAAAACTATGGCCAGAGGCAGTGCAAAACGCAACCGGAGGCTCGCTTGACGAGGTCCACCACTCTGCCGTAGAAACAGCTGTGAATCTGGCTAAACAGATTGGAGGAGACGGCTTTAATGACATGAGTCCGGATGACATAAACGCCCTGATTGATGGAGACGCACAGCCGCTGACCGATGCAGAGCTGGCAGAAATGACAAAGCCACAAAGCGACGATGAAAGAGAAGAGGGAGAAGAGGACACGAGAGATGAGGAGGAAGGACTAACGCTTGGTCGCTTAGCAACCATGGTGCGAATGGCCACTGAACTTAAGCGAGTAGCTGAGGAATGGGACCCTTTGATGAGCCGTTCATTACAGTTCTCCAACGTAATCGATGGTGGCATGTCGGTGTACAAGGATCTTTTTGCAAAGAAGAAAAAAGAGCGACAACAGCTGCCTATCACTATGTTCTTCTCCCGAACAAACACACCTGCACCGCGGGCTTCAGAAGAAGAGAACACTGCAGAGCGCAGTCAGGATGCAGCGGCCCAGTCTGAAGAGCAGTGAAACGGCCTACACGTGAGTCACTGTATTTGTATACATGTAATAGTTGCTAATTGTAAAAAAAAAAAAAGTTTTCTATTTCGCGGTTTTCACTTATCGCGGGTCATTTTCGGAACGTAACCCCCGCGATAAACGAGGGATTACTGTACACAGAAATGAAACGGAACACACACACAAACACACACACACACACACACACACACACACACACACACACACACACACACACACACACACACTCACTCACTCACTCATGTGTGTACCGAACTGTACAACCTGGACTAAACACTTAACACACACTCATCTCAATCCATTCCACAACCAATTATTTATGTATTATTCATTATACTCGACCATACTACACTCCTTAACTGCTGTTTTTTATTTATCACTTTTATCACTATTATACTGTTTACATGCTGTTTTGCACCTTTGACTGTATTATAGTAGAATGTTTACATGCTGTATTTGCACCTCTCGACTGCTGCTGTTCTTTTGCACTACATTGTTCTGTTTGTTCTGTATATATTTACTCAAAGTTATAGTTTTGACATTTTACATTTCACCTCACACAGTACTGTATAATTTGAGTTTACAGTAGGTTTACTCGTCGGCGCTTTATTGGTTTTTTGTCTTGTCTTGTGTTTTTTGTCTGCACTGTTTGCACTAGGTTGCACTCGATGCACTTTATGTAGCTTGTGTTGTGTTGTAGCTTTATGTTGTTTAGTGTAGCCCCAGGGATCCAGAGGAACATTGTCTCGTTTTTACTGTGTACTGTGTACCACTGTGTATAGTAGAAATGACAATAAAAGCCTCTTGACTTGACTTGACTAATACTGTAAAAGAATCTTAATGGTACTGTTTCAAAGATGAAGAACAAATCAAAATGTAATCCACATACTCTAAAAACACTATCCAGCACTAGTTCTTCATGGTCTGCTTTCAGAACTTGATTAAACACATGTGGTGAATGTTTAAAACCTTGAGCTATTCTGGTGTTTTTCTGCATATGTAAAGGCAAACAAATATCTAATTTTCTCTGCCAGAAGAACACTAAAAAAAGGCTAATCAGAGATCAATAACCTGAAAAAAATAATCCACAGCTTCATTTGGAGCTCTTAGGTCATGGACTAGACACCATTTAGATTGCCAATATTGGTGTGCTACAATACCTGGGTGTCTGAATTAGTTATTCAGCTTTTAGCAATCTTTCTATCGTGTTATGAATGCCCTGTTGTGCTTCAGGACGTAATTAATACTGTTTGCCTTTGAGGCAAACAAGCATATCTTTAATCCTGATTGGGCTGGCTGACTTTACCAACCCTACTTCTGTGTCATGCTGAGATCATAGCTCATATACAGTATCATACCTCTACTGGTGTAGTTTTACACTATTTCACACTCCTCTTGCTTTTGTACATTCCTAAACTAATCTTTTAGGGAGACTGCTTTCTATCTTAGGGATTATTGTTATAATTAAACTTTTCAAAGTTAAGGCTTCCACTTGTCTCAATGTACCATCAATTGCTTTGTGTCGAGTTGATCACTGTACTTTACAGAATGTTAGAACCACTACTTAGTGAGGATCTTTAAATTTCAAAAAAGGACTAAGACGTATTTTCTCCCACAGATCAATTTACATATGGCCTTTTATTATTCCCTGATTTGTCCTTTTACAAATTGCACCCAACAAAAAGAAACTTCTTTTTTAGAGTCAAGAGACACACTCTCCCATACACGTCCCTGTATATATTCTCTCTTTGGAAATGTGTATAAATTCTAACAGCCTTGTACTCTGCAATTAGATCAGAAACATCCTCGTACTTCTCTAAGGGATTAAGAAAACCCTCAGCCATATACTCTTTTTATACTAATGTGTCTAAAACAATCTCTTCTAGTTAAAACCTGTTGACAGGACATATCACCTTCAGGGTCAACTAGGGTTTAACTATTAAAAGGGAATTTATCTTATAGTCGGAGAAGTTATAGTTTATAACTTCTATTTTTTTTTAAGTACGTGAATACATTTGCTCTACTACATTTACTTGTACAAAAGCTCCACCTATTAATCTATAATGATATATACACACCGTCCCAAATGCGTGCTCAGCATGTGTTTGCCCAATCACTACGGCTTCTCCGTCTGGTTTATCAAATAACTTTCTACCCACACTAGTCCTGAGCCTTAGTAGCTCTGTATATCTCTACATTTCTATTATTGGACAATGTCAAATTCAAGTACACTCACTAGATACTCTATCAATTAAATATACTCGCTTAGTAATCATACATATTTACTTCAACAAATGTATTGTTTTACCATTTGGATCACACTTCTTACAGCTTCCTAAGTGTCCAAATAAAATACAAAACCACGTTCTAGGAAGATTTTTCTTTAATCCTTTTCTCTCTAAAATACCAAGACCTAGTTCTATCTTGAGTATTATTACCTTCTTGAGCATCTACAAAATACGTTTTTGCCTCGAACACACACTTACTCACCAAGGTAGCAGAATCCAACACCAAAACAATACAAAACTCATAAGAACAATACAACATATAATCCCTGCACCTGCTCCTCAGGTGCGTGCAGGTGCCTTGTAGTGACCTGGAATTCTCGGCCCCCTTTCACCTCAAAGGTGGTATTTACAGGATTTAGTGTGCAACACGTCTTACTTATAATTGCTGCCCATCAAGACCCACTTAACAATATACTAAAGGTACGTACTCTGTCTTTGAGAACAAGAACCCTGTTTATTGATTATGTTCTTTATAGTGTTTTCACCACCACAGACAGACCCCAATTATCCCACAAGCACTAATTAAACTAAAGCAAATATGCTTATCTTTTGTAGCTGCCACTGCTTGGGGAATGTCAAAATGTCTGTCTGCTACAGCAAACCCAGACAAGTCTCTAACTAAGACAAGAACAAACAAATTCACTATCAAAATATAATAGACCAGGGGTGGCCAACCCGCGGCTCACGAGCCACATGGGGCTCTTTGGCTGGTTTCATGCGGCTCTTGCGTTCATATCGATTTTTGTGTGTTTGATTTGTAATGTGCGTGTTCGCTTTGCTTGAGTTCAATACGGTATTTTTAAGGGAGCTATTGTAATGACGCAATAAAAAAGCGCAGCAGCACACGGGTATCTGGATAAGAGCAACATGCGTGCGGTGTGTGGAGAGCGATGTGCAAAACATGCAGTGCTGAAATTTCAAGAGGGGGTGTATCTGCAAAAGGTTTCTCCAAGTCGGGTTTAATTTATCACCTGAAATCCAAACATCCAGATTGCCATTTTTAATTTAAGAAGAACGCGGCGCAAAAAAGTAAAGTGAATCATGCGCACTCCGTCTGTAGAGACGCTTTTGAAAAGGCAGGAAAGTTTTCCAGTGATGGTGCCAAGGCAAAAGGCAGAACACACAAAATTATGGATTTCATTGCAATTTAAATTGAATTTTCATTTCGGTGCATCCCTAAAATATTTTCGTTGGTGTGGCCCTCTGACACAATTCAGGTTTCTCAAGTGGCCCCTTGTAAAAATTAATTCCCCCCCCGTGGTATATTCATCTCACGCACATGCACATTTGAAGAAAATACTGTATTGAACTTAAGCGAAGTGAACACGCACATAAAAAAAAACACCAAGTCCTTGTTTTCTACCCTGAAACACGTCAAATCAAAGCATCGATCTGTTCTGACTGACACACACGTGAAAGAATTGCTTCGATGCCAAAAGTCCCACTAAGTAACATACATATTAAAAGAATATTACGCTATTGTAAATTAAAATATTTTTGTTTGTGGACTTGGTTAAACAGAGTTTGTGTGTGTGTGAGACAGTGCACACAATGTTCATTGTTGAAAATGACTGTCCTGTAGGAGTCAATTTCTGTCATGATGTTGGTGTGTGACATTTACAATAAATCTGGCTGAGCAGAGGTGTGTGTGTGTGTGTGTGTGTGTGTGTGTGTAAGAGGAAGGGATGGGTGATGTTCATGTGTGCCCATGTGTATGATGTGGCTCTTTGCCGTAACACGGTCAAAAATGTGGCTCTCGGTCTCTGACTGGTAAACACCCCTGTAATAGACTCAATGCAGAATCCAGTGTTATGATTCCAAAGGCATTATTCCACCAGAAACAATCAGACTGCCAAAGTCCCAGCAAAAGCATAGCCTTTTTATACTTTTTCTTACAGTCTAGATAACAACTCCATTATCTTTCAAATATTCAGCATGGTCCAGGATGGCCAGACATAGCCTGTCCATGACCTTCAAACATGGTCATTGCACCTGCACTGACTTACTGTATACTAGAAACTGATGCATTCACACATTTATTCACTTTATTTGGTTATACTGATTGCTTAATGTAATAATAAAAAGTAATTAAAATGAACAAAATTAGAAAATGAACAAAATAAATCAATAAAATATAAATCAAATATGACAGAGTACTACACACTCTTCAAATATATTTAACGGTGCTTTATTTCAGTGCAGCGTTTGCACGAAAACATCTTACACCGAATATCCCACAGAGAGTTACCTGAAAGGGATTAACCTGTGCAGAGAAACAGAAAAAAAAATCGTCTGATTCTTGTAAGTCACATGACCAGCTGTTTTCTGTAATTGCATCTGAAAGTGTTTAAATATGCAGCTAAACCTGTGAGTGCAGTGGCGGAGATGCTTGTGAGATTGATTTGGGTGTGACAGTAAAATAATTAAGTTAAACAATGCATTAAAAGACGAACATTAGGATCTCTACACATTTGTTTATACTGTCACCTTTCACTATCTAAAACAAAACGATAGAAGAAACCTGAACTGTGGTGTTGTTTTTGTACAGATACTGATAAATCACCAAACAACTCAAATAAAATAACAATAAAAACACATCAAGAGTTCTAAATTTGCATTAGTGTCTAAATTCATGTTGAATAAAACTTAAGCATTAGAATTGTTACAATTTCTTGTTAAGGATTTTTATCAGGATGGTACACGAGCGACATATACGAATCACATTACTCTAAATAAAGGGTGAGTTAAAGAGTTTAACTGCCAAAGTCACTGATTATTAAAAGATAATATTAATAGATTTGCATAATACAATGTAATAACATATATAAATAAATGTTGCCTTGAGAAAAAATCATTTCTGTGCTTCATATTGAAGAGAACATTTCAATGTAACTATACAACATCCTGTTCAACCAGTGACTGATCATCAACTGACACCAGAACATTTATCACAATTGTTTTGTTTAGAACATTACTGGCAAAAGAACAAGGAAATGGACTTGCCCAATACCTGGTTTAGGACATTCCATATAGGGTATGGTCCTATAGATGTGTTCCACCCACTTCCCACCATTCTCTATTTATGTACTTTTTTTAGAAGGTTGCTGCAGGGGTATGAGAGGCATCAATACTCACAGACAGACAGAGAGAGAGAGAGCAGGGTAACTTTTTCAGAGGTTGCTCTGCAGTAGCTTAACAGGTAAGAAGAAAAAAAGATTATTAGTATTAGTATTATAGATAAGAATGGAAATGGAACAAAATATTTTAATTAATTACACAAAAAAAAAAAGATATTTTGATAAGAAAGAAAATGTAAGAAGTTTCCCAAATAATGTATTATAATGATGTGATTTGATGTTTTTGATCCAGTTATACACAATGATGCGTCTAATTCCACTGTGTGTGCTGATCATCCATGGTAAGATTCTGACTACTGAACTACAGGTTGTCCCAAAACTCTCCATAGACAGGACAAATTTCATTTTATTCAGCAAAAAAATATATAATCTTATTTATATAAAAAATCCCCAAAATGATTGCCCTTTTATTATAAATACAAAATGAAAGTAAAAAAAAAAAATGAATTCATCATGGTGCCATCTCTCCAAACTTTGACTGCTAGATTGGTGTGTGATGCACCGTAAATCATGTTAAAGAATACATATATATATATATATTTATTTTTTTAAATTTATTAATTTATTTTTCTGTATGTTAAACATCTTACATTTAAAACTGACAAAACATGATCTTCATTACAGTGGGACTGACCACAAGCCAAACAACAGGTAAATAAACTTGAATTTTATGCAGAAATATTTTACAGTATTATTTACTGTTTCCTATAGTGTTTTGTAGTCAATGGTAATAGGTATGTTCTTTATTGCTCTGTGACAACTCTCAAACCAAACAATAGGTAACTAAAGTTTGCTTTAGAGAGATGTGACACATCTATCAGGATTAAATTAGAAACTATTTCCTCAAGTGTTCGGTGGTCAGTTGGCCCGTGCTATTAAATTGTTCGTGTTTTTTTTTACTTCAGAAAGTCAATATATGGAACAAACAAGAAACAAATTTCAGTTTAAACAGTTTGGCCACGTGTTTGGCGGTCACTCGGTGCTTAAACATGTCAGTGGTATTAAATGGTTAAATGTTCAAATTGTCCATATTTATCTTTACTGCAGATAGTCAAACTACAGACCAGACAATTAATACATAGGTCCCCTGGTGGTCTAGTGGTTAGGATGCGGCGCTCTCATCGCTGTGGCCCGGGTTCGATCCCCGGTCAGAGAACCAACCCCAGCCACTCTCAGTGCCGGTCCCAAGACCGGATAAATGGGGAGGGTTGCATTAGAAAGGGCATCCAGCGTAAAAACATGTGCCAAATCAAACATGCGGAGGATCCGCTGTGGCGACCCCTAATGGGAGAAGCTGAAAAAGTTTGAACACATGAAAAACTTCTCAGTATTGTTAAAAAAATATTTTTTAAATTGATTTTCTGGAGTGGTTTTTGTGGTTATTGGTGTTAAATTGTGACAATGGTATAAACTGTTTTTTATAATATTCAGAATTGTGAATTGTATTACATTTTAATGCATTTTAATGCAGCAGGACAACCATCACAACGAACCACAGTTCCCTTTTAGGTACTCGAGCTGTGTCAAAATGAATTGGGAACGCTTCCATGTTATGATTGGATGGAATAACGTGTGTAATCCATCCAATCGTAAAGCGCGGCGTCACCGGTGAGGTGACGTCACGACCAGGAAGCAGCCGGCGCTAACTTCTGTGTGGATTGTCTGTCCATATTGTACGTCTTACAGTTTATGTGAAAAAAAAATATATGTATGAAGGCAAGCAAGAAGTCAAAGCACACCTTTTAGCTATGGCTATGTGTGGCTTGCCTGGAATCAGTCCATGCTAAGTTGGTTCTTGAGGGAGCCGACTGTGCACATTGTGCTTGCATGTCTATGCATATGCTCCGCTCCCGGTGGGCACTCTCCTTATTGGATCTTTCTGTTAAAGACAGGTACGCCAATCTAGTGCCGACTGGCCTATTTGGCATAGTCCAAAAACACTGGAGATGATAGGTTTCAGGGGGCCAAGAAGCCGGTGGCAGCATTGTCATTGAGAGTTTCAGAAACAGAACGTTGCAATTTACACTTCCCCTACCAGAGATCCTGTACGACGTTCTGGGATTAAGCCCCCAGTGAGATGACAGATCTGAGGACTGTCACTTTCAATTAGAGGGCTTCTGCCAAGAACCCTGCCGAGAAAGGGCGTGGTGCACCTCATCACACGGACCATCCCCCCCCAGGGACCTGGTCTGTCAACCATGCCACAATCAATGCTTTAGGGCACAACCAGCACCATCAAAAATCCTCCTCTATTTTCGCCCGATATTGCAGCACACCTGGAGAACCCCCTGCCTCCTTCAAGACTGCTAGAGCTGGAAAAAGACGTAGCCCTGGTTCTGAGCATACCAGAGGTCAGTCTCGAGAGACTGATTCCCATAAGGGACTACATAGCAGCCTGGGAAGCTCTGCCAGAGGTGTCTTGTTTGGTCCTGTGTACTTTAGACAGAGGCTATACGATTGAGTTCGGGTGGGACCCTAGTGGGACCCAAACAGGCTCTAATCATGGAACAAGAGGTAAACACTGTCCTGAGAAAATAGGTCATCAAGGTGGTCTCTCCATCACAGGTAGATCCATTTGTGACTCAAGGGACATCACACTGTCCCTCTGGTTCTCATTTACACCTCCATCCCTTGGCTCAGGCATGGGCAAAGCTACGCTTCGATGCTTTTCCCCACGCTGCTTCTGGGAGTTCTGGAGAATGTTTACCAGGGATCCGTCTTCTCCTGGTGGCCCCGTTGTGGCCGGACAGACCATGGTTTGTGCCCTGGCAGCCCTTCTCAAAAGTTTGATAAACACACAGGAAAAAATACGAAGGTTAATGGTTGAAAACAGGTTTCAGAAAAAAAGTGAAACGAGTTAGCACAATACGTCCTGAATTTAGGTAGCATTAGCACTGGGTAAATATGCTAAAAGCAGGAAGCGTTAGAGGTTCAAGGAGATGTTTAGAACTTGGGCGAAGGTGCCCTCTTTTGGCAAGGCAGTGATGTTTCCACTTGATCTGTTACTATGTCTCAGTACAATTAAATTTTTTATATGTATGTTCTTTATTGCAGCCGGATATCCGTTGGACCAAACATCAGGTATAAAATATTTCATTAAATGTTTTGTGTTCTGTAATATTACATAATATTCTGTTTTGTCTATGGTGTTAATATTATGTAAATGGTATAAAATGTTCTTTTTGTATGGTCTTTTTTCCAGCAAGTCAACCCACAAACCAAACTGCAGGTAAATCATTTTCAGTTTAGACAGACAACACATTTCTCTGTATTTAATTAAACAACACTTTATCCTGGTTTTTGTGGTTTATGTGATCAAATAGTACTAACCGTATTACAATTTCCATATGTATGTTCTTCATTGCAGCTGGACAACCATTGGACCAAACAGCAGGTACAGATATGGCGCATTACCCAGTATAGTTAAAACACATCTGTTAAATGTATTTAAGAAATACGTGATATACGAAATATGTTCAGTGTTATTCAGTTATGTCATGGTATTAAATAGTGTTAATAGTAATTGTTAATATGTCTGTTCTTTTCTACAGTGGTACATCCATCAAACCAAACAACAGGTATATCATTTTACAAAATATTGAACAAATATGACACGTTTATTCGTTTTGGTTGAGAAAATAGTTAAGCAGCTGTTTACGTGATTGTGCAGTGAGACAAACTTTAAGCCAAACTGCAGGTAAATAAATATCACTTTAGACAGCTGTAACATTCTGCAGTATCGATTTAAAAGCTATTTTCTAAAGTGTTTTGTAATTTATGTTATTAAATAGTGTCAATTTTATTGAAATGTCTATATGTATGTTCTATATTGCAGCTGAACAACCATTATACCTACCAACAGGTAAATATATTTCAATTTAGACAGATGTAAGATCTTTCTTTGTGTCGACTTTATTTTGACAGTGGTGTGAAATGGTTTCAGTAGTAATGCAAGAATTTCTGTTTGATTAACAAACAATTATAATTTTTTTGTTTTTGTTTTTCCCCTCATTAAATTGTCCTGACGGTATTAAATTGTACAAGTAGTATTTAACTGGGGTCGACTACACGTGAGACAGTAGTTTTAGCAGTCTACCACAGAGAGGATTGTAAACCAACTGCAGAGAACTGATATTTTCGAAAAAAATATAATGTCTAAAAAAAAGCACAAAACAAAAAAATTTGGTAACAAAAAATTGAACTGTCTATGATAAAAAAAAGTTGCCAAAAATTGAGGCAGAGCAAAAAAAAAAGAAACAACCCAGAAAAAAAAACACTAAAAACAATGGCGACATCTAGTGGGAAAAAACAGGAAAACACAAGAAAGAAATTTGACATAGCAGGATCCCTCATATCCTGACAGTATTCAGTCAATAGTATTAAACTGTCTGACTGTATGGTTTCATTGCAGCATGACAAACCTTCAGCAAACAAAATATAAATTATATTTAAATAGATGATAGACATTTATCAGAATTGATTTAGGAACTATTTCATTAAGTGTTTTATGATCAGCGGTGTTCTCAATAGTATTCAGTATTGTTAATAGTATAATATGGTTTTTATGGTATTACATTTTGTAACTGGTTTGGTTCATTTGTGTCAGTGGTATGAATCGTCCATATGTGTGTTCTTTATTGCAGTGAGTCCAACTACAACCCAAACAACAGGTAAAACGTTTAGTTTAGACAGATGTGGCATTTTTCAATATTGTTTTAGAATCAATTTACACAAGTGTTCTGGGTCAAAGCTATATCGTTAAAAATGTACACAGTTATAACAAATTTCTTCAATGTTTTGTGGTTATGTGCCAATACTATACAACTGTGTCGGATTGCATAAAGTTTTCTTTAAACGGTTCGGAAAATGGTAAATCCAAATCCGCAAAGCAAACAAAGTCCACAAAGGCGGGAAAAAGTGAAAAAAGTTAAACGATTTAGCACATTACTGGCAAGGCAGGGACGTTACCACTTGGTCTGTTACTATGTGTCAGTACCATCAAATTGTTTATATGTATGTTCTTTATTGCAGCCGGATATCCGTTGGACCAAACATCAGGTATAAAAGTTTAAATTTAAACGAATATGACAAATTTCTCCGTATTTATTTTGAGAATATTTCATTAAATGTTTTGTGTTCTGTAATATTCAGTTTTGTCTATGGTGTTAAATTATGTAAATCATATAACATTTTCTTTATGTATGTTCCTTGTTCCAGCAAGTCAACCCACAAACCAAACTGCAGGTAAATCATTTTCAGTTTAGACAGACAACACATTTCTCTGTTTTTACAATTTTTTTTTTAAGTGTAAAAAAAAATACAAAAAATAAAAAACACAAAACAGGAAAAAAAAAAAAAATTATGTATATAATAAAAAAAGTTCCTCAAAAGAATTTGAGGCAGAGCAAAAAATAAAAAATAGACAATGGCGACATCTGGTGGAAAAGTAGAGGAAAACACAAGAAGAAAATAGACGGATCATAGACATTCCTCAGTATTGATTCAGGAACTGTTTCATTAAGTGTTTTATGGTTAACGGTGTTCTTAATATTATCAAGTATTGCTAATCGTATAATTTTGTTTTCATTACATTTTGTTACTGGTTTTGTTCATTTGTGTCAGTGGTATGAATCGTCCATATGTGTGTTTTTTATTGCAGTGGGTCCAACTACAACCCAAATAACAGGTAAAACGTTTAGTTTAGACAGATGTGGCATTTTTTTTATGTTGTTTTAGAATCAATTTACACAAGTGTTCTGAGTCAAAGCTTTATAATTTAAAATGTACACATATCTAACAAATTTCTCATTGGTCATTGTGGTCATTTGTGTAAGTCGTGCCTGTTTATACATGAGATATGGACGGTGCGCAACGAGCATTCACTGTAAAAGCCTTTATTTAAGAATGGTGATAGTGTGAGTGCTGCTCAAGTAAAATGTCAGTGTCATTACCAGTTTGGACATCATAATTGTGTCCTGTCTGCTAATTTCAAAGAGAATATTGAGGTTGTTTGAGTTCTTCATAAGGAGCCCTCGCCTCTTCATTTGACAACACTGATCATCGACGTGTTGAACTGTTTCTTTGAAATGACGCACCCATGCTGTAATTGCATGAGCAGATGGGACCACTCTACTGCTCCATTATAATTAATGGAAAGGGGTTCTCTCCATGTGTCTTTCAAAAAACATAAAATACTATCCGAAAAGTTTTCACAACACATTTTGTTACGTTACAGCCTTTATTCCAAAATGGATTACATTCATTATTTTTCTTAACATTTCACAAACAAAACCCCATAATGACAAACTGTAAGAAGTTTGAAATCTTTGCAAAAAAAAATCTACAATCACAGCTTTTGATGTGTCAGTCAAAATTGAGTTCAGGTGCATCCTGTGTCCAGTGATCATCCTTGACATTTCTGCAACTTGATTGGTGTCTACCTGTTGTCAATTCAGATATGGAAAGTCACACACCTGTCCCACAGGTCCCACAGTTAACAGTAGATATAAGAGCACAAAAAAAGTCATGAAGACCAAGAAATTGTCTGTAGACCTTTGAGACAGGATTGTATTGAGGCACAGATCTGGGAAAGGAGACAGAAACATTTCTGAACAAACAACATTAAAAGATCCCAATTAGCACAGTGGCTTTCATCATCCCGAAATGAAAGAAGTTTGGAACCACCAGGACTCTTTATAATGTGGGTCATCTGGCAAAACTGAGTGATCAGTAAAGAAGGGCCTTACTCAGGGAGGTGACTAAGAACCTGATGGTCACTCTGAAAGAGTGCCAGTGTTCCTCTGTTGAGGGAGGAGAACTTTCCAGAAGAACAACCATTTCTGCAGCACTCCACCAATCAGGCCTGCATGGTAGAGTGGCCAGATGGAATCCACTCCTCAATAAAAGGCACATGAAGGACTCTCAGACTATTTGAAATTTTTTTGTTCTGATGAAATAGATTGAACTCTTTGGCCTGAATGCCATGAGTCATGTCTGGAGCAAACAAGTAACCGCTTATCACTTGATCAATACCATCCCTACAGTGAAGCATGGTGGTGGCAGCATCATGCTGTAGGGATGTTTTTCAGTGGCAGAACTGAAAGGCTAGTCAGGATTAAGGAAAAAATTAATGCAGCAATGTACCCCAATGTCCTGGGTGAAAAGATGCTCGAGAGCACTCTAGACCTCAGACTGAGGTTGTGGTTCATCTTCCAACAGGACAAAGACCATAAGCACACACTTAAGATAATTGTAAATGTCCTTGAGTGGCCCAGCCAGAGCCCATACTTGAACCCGATTAAAAAACATTTCTGAAGAGATCTGAAAATGTCTGGGCACCGACGTTCCCTATCCAAGCTGATGGAGCTTGAGAGGTTATGCAAAGAAGAATGGGACAAACTGCCCATAAAAAGATGTGCCAAGCTTTCAGCATCAAACAAAATAAGTGTTGAGGCTGCAACTGGTACTGAGGGAACTTTAACAATGTATTGAGAAAAGGCTGAAAATGCTAATGCAAATGTATCTATACAGTAAATATTATATATATATNTATATATATATACATATATATATATAAAGCAAATTACGAGACGGAGCAAAACAAAATAAAATAAAAAAAAGACAATGGCGTAATCTGGTGGGAAAGAACAGGTAAACACAAGAACAAATAATTTGACATAGCAGGATCCCTCATATCCTGACAGTATTCAGTCAATAGTATTAAACTGTCTGACTGTATGGTTTCATTGTAGCATGACAAACCTTGAGCAAACAAAATATAAATTATATTTTAACAGATGATAGACATTCCTCAGTATTGATTCAGGAACTATTTCATTAAGTGTTTTATGGTTAATGGTGTACTCAATAGTATTCAATATTGTAATCGTATAATATTGTTGCCATTATATTTTGTAACTGGTTTGGTTCATTTGTGTAAGTGGTATTAATCGTCCATATGTGTGTTCTTTATTGCAGTGAGTCCAACTACAACCCAAACAACAGGTAAAATGTTTAGTTTAGACAGATGTAGCTTTTCTCAATATTGTTTTAGAATCAATTTACACAAGTGTTCTGGGTCAAAGCTATATCTTTTAAGATTTGGAAGGTGGGCAACGAGCATGAAAGCTTTTAATAAGAATGGTTTGACAGCAAGTATCATCGACGTGTTGAACTGTTTCTTTGAAATTACACACCCATGCTGTAGTTGCATGAGCAGATGGCACCACTCTACTGCTCCATTACAATTAATGGAAAGGGGTTCTCTCCATGTGTCTTTCAAAAACCATAAAAGACTACAGTTGTTGTTTTTTTAAACTTATTGTGCATCCGGAAAGTTTCACAGCACTTCACTTTTTCCACATTTTATGTTATGTTACAGCCTTTATTCCAAAATGGATTCAATTCACTATTCTCTTTAACATTCTACAAACAAAATCTATGCCTTTTAAATTTCTCCCACGCCCTGCATTTAGGTCCTTCCTCTCGCGTCCCTGACAGAACAATTTGGCCAACTATGGATCCCACGGACGCACAGGATTTAAGGGAGAGTATAGACTCTTTGAAGCAAATCTGCGTCACCCATGATCGGCAGCTATGTGAGATTGGTTCGGCACTTCAAGATTTCATGCAGCGCGCAGCTCAAAATCCCAGTACCTCGGCTGTACCCACACCCGTCGCCTCACCTGCACCATCAACCGAGATGGAAACTGCTCTGGTCGTGCTTAGTTCCCGTGAACCTCACCTAACACCAGCGGCACGTTTCTCCGGGGAACCAGGACACTGCCGCCCCTACCTCATGCAGTGCGGCATTATCTTTCAACTTCAACTCTCTTCTTTTTCCACCGAAGTAGCCAAGGTGGCCTATGTGATTTCCCTGCTATCAGGTCCCGCTCTCCAGTGGGCCACCGCTGAGTGGGAGAACCAGACCACCCACCACATGTCTTTCTCCTCCTTCTCCGGCAAACTCCGGAAATTTTTTTGACTCCGCCTCTCCTCGTCATGATGCGGCTCGCTTGCTGTTTTCTGCCACTCAAGGTAGGCGTTCGGTGGCTGAATTTGCCGCTGAGTTCCGCACCGCTGCTACGGATAGGGGATGGAACCCCACTGCCCTCTTTGACGCCTTCTATCGTGGTTTGGCTGCTGAAGTTAAAGATGAGTTAGCCGCCCGGGGAACTTCCATCGGGCTTAGATGGCCTCATTGCCCTCGCTACGCAATTGACAGACGCCTGCAGAAGAGCTGTTTGGAGCACACCTCTTGGCGCCTCGATCGTCACCGCTCTCCACCGCAATACCAACATCGAACACTTACATGTGACACTACTGTACCAGAACCCCACTCTCCACCCCGTCCTATGGAAATTGGCCGCCGACACCTATCCCTAAATGAAAAGGAGAGGCGTCGCTCCAGAGGCTTGTGTCTCTACTGTGGGGAGGCTGGACACATGGCGGTTTCCTGCCCAGTAAAAGAACGGGCTCGTTGCTGATGGAGAGGTCCTCGTCGAGCCAAATCCCTCCTGCCCTTCCCAAACCACTCCTAGACATTCGCATCCTCTCTGGGGGACAGAAGCACCAGCTTGCGGCTTTTGTGGATTCAGGGGCAGACTCAGAGTTTCTGGATCTGGATCTAGTTCAGCAGTTGAGGATTTCTTCCCCTCACACCCCGGTCATGCTCGGTTTTTCCTGGCTGCAGAAACACAACCCCCACCTGGATCTGTCCACGGGTTTAGTCCTAGAGTGAAGAACCTTCTGCCATTCCCACTGTTTAGTCCAGCCATCAGCCTCTGGTTCTTTTGAGACCTTGGACCTTGACTCAATTCCCTCTGTGTATCACGACCTAGGTCAGGTATTTAGCAAGGCCCGAGCTTTCTCCTTACCTGCTCATTGGCCATATGAATGCGCCATCGACCTCCTACCCGGGTCCTCACCCCGCAGGGACGTTTGTATCACCTGTCGGTCCCCGAGCAGAAAGCCATGACACAGTACATTCAGGACTCACTTGCTACTGGCCTTATTTGCCCTTCCTCCTCCCCTGCCGGTGCAGAGTTCTTTTTTGTTGAGAAGAAGGATGGGACTTTACGCCCCTGCATCGATTTTCGGGGTCTCAATAGCATCACCATCAAAAACCGCTATCCGGTCCCCTTAATGGACACGGCGTTCGAACAGCTCCAAGGAGCTTCTATTTTGACCTAACTGGACCTTAGAAACGCACACCATCTCGTTTGCATCTGGGAAGGGGATGAGTGGAAGACGGCTTTCAACACCCCGTCGGGTCACTATAAATATTTGGTCATGCTGTTTGGCCTTACCAACGCCGCAGCAGTTTTCCAGGCTTTGGGGTTAGGGTTAGTGAGAATTGGTTAGGGTTAGTGTAAGGGTTAGATTTAGTGTTAGGGAAGGATCAGGGTTAGTGTTAGGGTTGGGGTTAGGGTTAGGGTTGAGATTATTGTTAGTGTTAGGGTTAGGGTTGGGGTAAGGGTTGGGATAAGGGATAGTGTTAGGATTAGGGTTGGGGTTAGTGTTAGGGTTAGGGTTGGGGTTAGGGTTAGCGAGAATGGGTTAGGGTTAGTGTAATGGTTAGAGTTAGTGTTAAGGTTGGGGTTAGTGTTAGGGTTAGGGTTGGGGTTGAGGGTTAGGGTTAGGGTTAGGGTGGGGTTAGGGGTTAGGGGTAAGGGTTAGGGTTAGCTTGAATGGGTTAGGGTTAGTGTAAGGGTTAGAGTTAGTGTTAAGGTTGGGGTAAGGGTTAGTGTTAGGGTTAGGGTTAGGGTTGGGGTTAAGGGTTAGGGTTAGGGTTAGGGTTAGGATAAGGGGTTAGGGTTGGGGTTAGGGGTTAGGGTTAGGGTTAGGGTGGGGTTAGGGGTAAGGGTTAGGGTTAGGATAAGGGGTTAGGGGTTAGGGTTAGTGTTAGGGTTAAGGTTAGTGTTAGGGTGGGGTTAGGATTAGTGTTAGGGTTGGTGAGAATGGGTTAGGGTTAGTGTTAGGGTTAGTGTAAGGGTTGGAGTTAGGGAATGGTTAGTGTTAGGGTTACGGTTAGGGTTAGGGTTAGTGTTAGAGTTAGGGTTAGGGTTAATGTTAGTGTAAGGGTGGGGTTGGGGTTAGTGTTATGGTTAGTGAGAATGGGTTAGGGTTAGTGTAAGGGTTGGAGTTAGGGAAGGGTTAGGGTTAGGTTTATGTTTTTGTATATCTGGACGACATCTTAGTGTTCTCCCGATCTCTGGATGAGCATGTCGGCCACGTTCGTTTGGTACTCCAGCGCCTCCTCCAGAATGGTCTGTACGTCAAAGTGGAAAAATGTGAGTTCCATGTCTCTAGCACCTCCTTCCTTCACTCTTGCCACGGAGCGCATAAGTATGGATCCTGCCAGGATCAGAGCTGTCAAGAAATGGCCCACACCTTCCTCTAGGAAGCAGCTGCAGAGGTTCCTGGGGTTCTCCAACTTTTTCCAAAGATTTATTAGAGGCTACAGTTCAGTTGCTGCCCCTCTTCACCAACTGACCTCCTCCCACTGATCCTTTTCATGGCCTCCCGAGGCGGAGCAAGCTTTCTTTAGACTTTAAGACCTCTTCACCTCTGCCCCGGTCCTGGTTTTTCCCGATCCCTCTCGCCAGTTTATCGTGGAAGTCGATGCCTCTGACCTAGGGGTAGGCGCTATACTGTTCCAGAGGGGTGCTACTAATAACAAGTTGCACCCTTGCACTTTCTTCTCCCGCCGTCTTAACCAAGCTGAACGCAATTACCCCATTGGTGAGCGGGAGCTCCTGGCCGTCAAGCTTGCTCTAGAAGAATGGTGACACTGGTTAGAGGGGGCTGAGACCTCTTTCTTGGTCTTGACTGATCACCGCAAACTAGAGTATCTTCTCACTGCCAAGCGCCTCAATCCTCGCCAGGCTCGCTGGGGACTTTTTTTGGCAGGTTCAATTTCTCTTTCTCCTACCGCCCGGGATCTAAGAATGGGAAGCCTGATGCTCTTTCCAGGTTACACTCCCCTGTGGAGGAAGAAGAATCCACCTTCACATCCATAATTCCTCCTTCAGTTACCGTGCGTGCCCTGGACCTTGACCTCGAGGCTAGGGTTAAACTTGCCACTATGGACCAGCTGGTTCCCGAAGGTTGCCCTACTAACAGACTCTTTGTTCCCGAGCAGCTGCGGTCCCAAGTCCTCCAGTGGTGTCACGGCTCACCTCTGTTTTGTCATACCGGGTTTCCTCAAACTCTGTCCGTCCTCCGGCAGCGGTTCTGGTGGCCCACCGTACGGAAAGATCCGGGAATTTGTTGCCACCTGTCCCACCTGCATGCAACACAAGAATCCGAAGGGACGATCGGTGGGGTTACTACGTCCCCTTTCTGTGCCTAAATGCCCCTGGTCTTACATTGCCCTGGATTTTGTTACCGGTCTAGGCCTGGAGCGCAGTCATTCTTTCTGTGGTGGATCGTTTTTCGAAAATGGTAAATTTTATTTCCCTGGCCAAACTGCCTTCTGCTAAGGAGACCGCTGCGCTCCTTCTCCTGCACGTTTTCTGCCTACATGGTCTTCCTCGTAACATCCTCTCTGCCCTCAGTTCACAGCCAGATTTTGGAAGGAGTTTTTTCGCCTCCTACGGGTCTCGATCAGCCTCTCCTCTGGGTTCCACCGGCAAACTCATGGCCAGACTGAGAGGCTCAATCAGAAGCTAGAGACAGGACTCCGTGTCCTTTGCGCACAGGATGCCTCCTCATGGTCCTCCAAGCTGTTGTGGGTTGAGTACCCCCACAATTCTTTACCTACTGCCGCCACTGGATTGTCTCCCTTTCAGACGGTTTATGGTTATCAACCCCCTCTGAGGCTTCCGTCACATCTGCATTGGCTCAGTTTTGGCGCTGTCGACTCAGTTGCAGGAGGGCCTGCACTGCGCTTCTTAGAGCTTCCCAAAGCTATGCTCGCTGGGCCAACCGGAGGCGCTGTCCTGCACCCCATTACCGGGTTGGTCAAAAGGTGTGGCTTTCCACTCGGGACCCTCCTCTCAAGGCTGTGTGTTGCAAGCTCGCCCCCCGATTTCTGGGACCATTCCTTATCTCCCAGGTCATTAACCTGGTTGCTGTGCGCCTCAGGCTGCCCAGGGCCCTTCGGATCCTTCCTACATTCCACGTTTCCCGGCTCCGGCCTGTCAGGGCATGTTCCTTGGTCCACATCCCTGACAGTAACAACAAAATGTGTAAAAAGTGAAGCGCTGTGAATACTTTCCTGATGCACTGTATATTTTTGTGTATAAGTTGTGATATACTGTGTGTATTAACTTTCAATCAAAGAAATCAATAACTTATCCACCAGCTAGATCAACTACATTACAACTTTACTTTGGGTACAGAAGGAAAGTAGTATGTTGGAAATCATTAATCAGCCACAAAAATAACTTTAGGATGCAAAGGTGCAGAATTTAATTACTGGAAACATATAGATAATGATAAGAAAATAATTGGCTACCTTACTCATCTAGGTAAACCTTTTTTTGCAGGTACTTTTGCTTATCTAATTAAAAAAATTTGGTAGTTTTTTATTTTTTTTGCCTTATGTTGTTTTAATGTGTTGCATTTCTGTTCTGCTATGTCTTAGGACCCTTCTACCCATTTGGAACTGGAGACATAGTAAATAGCCAGATAGATGATGGAAGTTCATCTGTTATCACTCTTCAGCAACCATTTATATATTTTGGAACCACATACAACCAAATGTTTGTAAGTAGAACTTGTTTAAATTAATGTGTATCATGCCTAGTAATTGGGACAGTTACTTGGTAATTACCCAGTAATTTGACTTCTATATAATAAAATGTACAAATTGTATTTTAAGTTAAAATGACTAGTAGTGGTGTGGCAGAGCCTGTAACTGCATATTTAAAAAGTACACTTGAAAACAATCAATAATTTTTGCCTTTTTTTTTTATGTAATTAAACTATTAAACTAAAAAATTCTTATAGGTAAACAACAATGGACACTTAACCTTTAATCAAGCCTGGTACAGTTACACTCCCTATCAATTCCCGGCATATGGTGGACCAGACTTGATTGCTCCATTTTGGACTGACCTTGATAACCGTGGAAATGGAGTCATTTCATACAATCAGTTCACTTCTGGCAATGTTCTCACTCAAGCTACTCAAGACATCAATCGCTATTTCCCTCAGCTGAGTTTCACTGCTACATGGGTTTTTGTTGCAACATGGGATCGAGTGGCATATTACCCTACAACTGGCACAGTAAGAGGAACTTTGTAGCTTCTTTATTCGAATAAACATCATTTGATTTTTTTTAGCAAATAAAAATAATTAATTGTCTACTGTCCAATGTAGATTTTGTGAGAACATAAAGAAATATTTGATTGTTTCAGGAAACATCTTTCCAAGTAGTTTTGATTTCCAATGGGCATTTTTCCTTCATTTTGATGAACTATGGTGTGATTGCTCCAACAACCCGGAACGTGCAGGTACAGATGATTTAGAGACATAATCCATTTGTTTATTTTAACCAGTGAAGTTGACAAAATTATAGTTAATAAATGCATCTTCTTAATTTTTTTTTTATCAGGCGGGTTATGACACAGCTGACTCCAGCTACTTTTTCTCAATTCCTGGGTCATTTCAATACAACTACCCAAGTTTTTCCTACAGCAGCAATGTGAATATTCCAGGACGATGGGCTTTTCGTGTAGATCATGGATCACAAACCTGTCAGTTTGATGGTAATGTCAGGACAAAATACATTTAGTTGTCTTATTTAGTTCTTATTTATGTTTACAGATCAGAGATAATCTTAATAAACTTTTTTAAAATTCTACCAGGTAACATAGTGCCACAAGGTACTGTATTCTGGACAGATAACTCTTGCCAGCAGAAATGCACTTGCACTCGGTCGGGTCTCCGGTGCGTCTTAGAGCCATGTACGTTTTCTCAAGCTTGCCGTCCAGCTGCTTTTCAGTATAGCTGCCAAAACGTACAACGCCAAACCTGCACTATTTCTGGTGATCCGCACTACTACACCTTTGATAATCAAATCTTCCACTTTCAAGGAACCTGCACATACATCTTGTCTGAGGTTTGAAAGAATTTATTTTTGTGCAATTATTTTAGTTTAATTCACTAACACACACATATAGGCTCCGGAAATATCTAAACATAAATTTCTTTGAAGGCCTGTGGCAGTGGCTTGCCATACTACCGCATTGAAGGGAAAAACGAGCATCGGGGTAGTACACATGTGTCATGGACACGCCTGGTCAGGGTATTTGTGTATGAGGAGCAACTGGAATTAGTGAAAGATCATCCATATGAGGCCAAGGTCAATATTACCACATTTAAATATATATAAATAATGTTTATTATTAGCTGATTTTATTTTCATTTTGTCTTATTAGGTGAATGGAACCTTTGCAGCAACACCATTCAGCCTGAACAACGGCTCTATCCAAGTCTACCGGTCAGGTTTTTCAATCGTAATCAGTACAGCATTTGGATTGGTTGTTACATATGATGCGTATTCCTATGTAACCATCAATGTACCTTATGAATATCAAAATTCCACATGTGGTCTGTGTGGAAACTTCAACTACCAACCAGCGGATGACTATATTTCACCTTCAGGAGTAATCCTGAGCTCAGATAGGGAATTTGGAGACTCCTGGAAGGCAGAGGGAGACACAGATCCTGGGTGCGAGTATACCCGGTGCTCAGGTCTTGCATGTGCAGGTTGTACCACTTACCAGAATAGCCTTTACAGTAACTCAGACCACTGTGGTATCTTGGCAGCTGCCAGTGGCCCCTTTGCAAATTGCCACTCCACTCTGTCACCCCAGAATTTTCTAGACAGCTGTGTCTATGATCTATGTGTGGGAGGTGGATACCAACCAATTCTTTGTCAAGCAATCAGTGTTTATGCTGCTCAGTGCCAACAGCGAGGCATACAGCTGGGTCAATGGAGAAGAACGGGATTCTGTGGTAAGTAAAATAGTCATACTTGCCAGGAAAATGTTTTGTTACAGCATAAAATGTAATAATACTGTAATAATACTACAATCTACTTTCAGAAATACCATGTCCAGAGCACAGTCACTATGAGTTTCAGGGAACAAGCTGCCCAGCAACGTGCAGTAACCCCTTTTCACCTTTAAACTGCACCTTACCAAACCAGGAAAGCTGTATCTGTGATGCAGGCTATGTCTTAAGTGGTGGTGAATGTGTTCCTCAAAGTAACTGTGGCTGCACTTTTGAAGGACTTTACTATGCTGATGGTCAATCAGTGGTATTGGACAATGACTGTGGTAGGATATGTACCTGTAGAAACAGTGTTATGACCTGTCAACATCATCAGTGTGGTTCACAGGAGGTGTGTACCATCAATAATGGTGTAAGAGGCTGCAGACCTACCAGTTATTCCACATGTTGGGTTGACCGACTAGGCTCATATCACACCTTTGATGGGGTGGCTTTCACTTATCCAGGAGCCTGTGAACTCACACTCACAAGAGTTATTGGATCTTCCACAAGACCAAATTTTTCAGTTAACCTGCAGAGAGTCCCCATGGGAGCCGTTGGCTTTTCTAGGATCCTGAAGTTTGAGGCAGAGGGATTTCAGATTTCTATAGACATTGGGGAAGGTGGAAATATACAGGTGAGTTTATTGTTTACAGAAACAAGACAGTGCTGATCAATCAGACCTTTGACAACTTATCAGTTAATTTGAAAAACATATTTCTTTCCCTTTCAGGTTGATGGACACCTGGTTGCTCTACCATACAGTGTTGGTGCTGGTCAAATCCGTATCTACCATGGCAGTGTAGATAGTATAATTATGGAAACATCATTTGGGGTAACTGTGAGATCCGATTGGTCACATCTAATTAGAATTACAGCACCCAACACCTACAGTGGGGCACTTGCTGGTCTGTGTGGAAATTTCAATGGAAACCAAGGAGATGAGTTTTACAGCCCAGATGGAGTTTTGTTAAACAATACACAGGAGTTTGCGGATAGCTGGAGAAATGGTTCTCTTTCAACCTTCTGCATAGGATCAGAGGTCATCTCACCAGAAAACAACAGCAGCGAGTACTGTAGCATCATAACCTCTACAAATGGGCCGTTTGCTCAGTGCCACAGCAGCCTGGACCCTCAGATTTGGTTAGAACACTGCAGACACAATTTCCAACAGACACATGGTGCCATGTGTGAGGCTCTAAGAGACTACGCTGTACTTTGCCAGCAAAATGGTATCAGTGTGGGAGAATGGAGAAATATAACCAACTGTGGTGAGTACTTAAAATAGTAGTTTAAAATAAGGCAATGGCTAGTTTGTATATATATAAATATTAATTCATTTAATTGTTTGTCAGATTCTGCATGCCCCGCCCACAGCCATTATGAGCTATGTGGCACTTCCTGTCCTGCAGCCTGTCCAAGTCTGTCTTTTCCATTCCCTTGTACCCAACATTGCCAGGAAGGTTGCCAGTGTGATAATGGGCTACTGCTAAGTGGAGATCAGTGTGTTCCTCCTACAGGCTGTGGCTGTTTTCATGAAGGTCGGTACAGACAGAGTGGAGAGCAGTTCTGGTCTGGTGAGCAGTGCCTGTTACACTGCGTATGTGATGGGACATCAGGTATTGTTCGCTGTACTCCTGCCTCTTGCCAAGAGCAGCAAATATGCCGTGTCATGGACGGAGAATATGGCTGCCACTCTCAACCCAGTGCCACATGCTCAGCTTCAGGGGACCCCCACTACAGCACATTTGATGGACATAGATTTGACTTTCAGGGCACATGCCACTATACACTGGCAACTGTATGTAATGATACTCGAGGGCTACCATATTTTCATGTCACTGCACGAAATGAAGCATGGAATGGCGGCTCAGTGTCAATCACTGTTGAAGTTTATGTCAATGTGTCAGGACACCTGGTGCACATTTCACGCGACATGTATGGCACAGCTGAGGTGAGTTTTAAAGACAAAAATAAAGTATGTTCAATTTTGATCAGTGGAAATGTATTAATTCAGTAAGAAAAGACAATGCAATATATCAGTTGGTATATTTTGGACTAGATCTCTTTACAAGAACTAATTTTATTTAATTCATTTTAATTCATTTAATTCAAGAAGCTTTACATAGTGTGATCACATTCAAAATAGTCAACTTGCAATGCAACACGGTGCTCTCAGCATTCCTGCCACTTCTGGAATGTGTTCTGGAAGTCTTGTTTTTTAAAGATTGTCAAGCACCTTCTGGATCTTCAACTTCTGCTTAAGGGCAAAGTGTATTGTTCAATGATCATGATCAAATGCTTAGTTTCACCAAAATGTTAGAGTTGCTCATTGTAATAACTTGCTGTCCATGATTAAATCACAGATGTGGTGATGCACGTGTTTAAAATAGTACCCACTTAGCATAAGTCTGGACACATTTCAATACCACCTTGTAAACTTCTCTTTGTTACCACTATAAAAATTAGTGTAAAATTTAAGTTTCTTTCCTCCAGATTGACAGTGAAATCAGAAATCTTCCTGCCCTGCTCGACTCTGGCCGTGTGTTGGTTTATTTCAGTGGAAGAAACACATTTATTACAACCGACTTTGGTCTAAGTGTGAGTTATGGCTCTTGGATGGTGCAAATCACCGCACCAGGGAATTACAGTGGAGCCACATGTGGCCTTTGCGGTAACTTCAATGGCGACACCAGTGATGATTTCCGTTTGCGTTCTGGTACGCTGACTTCTTCTGCTACAGAGTTTGGAGCTGACTGGAAAGAGGGCAACGACACAACATGTAATCACGGATGTGGAGACGCCTGCTCACAGTGTCCAAACCCATCTAGAGCACAGTCTCTGTGTGCAATCATAATGGACAGTCAGGGTCCTCTGAGTTTCTGTCATGCATATGTTGATCCTCTTGTCTATTTTAACGACTGTGTCTTTGACCTGTGCCTCTCTCAACACTCGAATGATGTACTGTGCCGTTCCATTGAAACGTATGTCAGTGCCTGCCAGTCTGCCAACATCAGGATTTATCCCTGGAGAGAAAATACAACATGTCGTAAGTGATTTCAAAGGGAATTAAAACAGTTTGATTTAAGTCCTTAATGATGCAATTTTGTTTTATCATTATTATAAATATAATAATTCTTAGTGAAAGGTCACATATGTGTGTACTAATTCCTTAGGTATATCCTGTCCTACAAACAGTCACTATGAGCTGTGTGGCTCAGACTGTGGACACACCTGTACCAGCATTATAAATGACACATGTGAGGGGACATGCAGAGAGGGCTGTTTCTGTGATGATGGCTTTGTAAGGAGTGGAGGAAACTGTATGCCTGTAGAGCAATGTGGTTGCTCACACAATGGATTCTACTTCCAGGTCTGGAAGATCTTTCACAGCTGTACACCACTTTTAAACCAATCTACATTTTGCAGTGTTACAATTTAAATTTCAATCTGACTTAATGGCATTATCTATGTTGTGTGACATGGTGAAACAAATAGTTAATTGTTTCATTTTGACTGAACATATATACTTTTTCCCCACGTTTTGTACCCCGCGGCTTAAACAACAAAGCAGCTAAGTTATAAATTTTTCCTGGGTTTTTCCCGGTTTCACAAACTTCAAGCCAAAAAAATGAGCGACATAACATTAGACTAATGAAATTTCCGAACGGAAAGAAAAAATGCACTTCACCTGTGTTCTGAGCTGCATGGCATCGGTGGAGATTTTTAAACGCACGACGATGCCAAAAGATAAACTATAGTTGTGAAAGGAAGGAGGAAGACAGTAAACAAATACTTTCTTGGTAGCTTACTGTTTAGATACAACCCGTTGTAGCGTGTTGAGTCTGGGTGAAGGGAGAGCTCGCTAACTCCAGTTACAACAGAAATCATATAAACACAGACAGGTTTCCAAAACTTGTGCTTTTTTTATTTTTCTTGGCAACAGCGTTACAGTTGTCAAAGAAATTTAAATGAGCATCAGAAAATAATAAAGACATATTTCTCAGTCTTGCACACATGCAGTTGTACCAGGGAAAAATGCAGCGGCAGGCTATTCACAAAATATCACTCTGCTCTTAAAGGAGCCGCAACATATTTCACCCGTTATTTATTTATTTATTTATTTGGAACCCCATTAGCTACCACGAGTGGTCGCTAATCTTCCTGGGGTCCATTTTACAAAATCAAAACATCATATATACAATCACACCACACTTTTTACAATAGGTTATTAAAAAAAATAATCACAATTCAATTTGAGTCATTACACTTAGTTTTCATTACAAATCATACATTGTTTCACCATCTTTTTAAAATAATATCTGTTACTTATTTGTCTTATACACATTGACAGTTGATTCCAAGCTACCGAGGATCTAAATAGTACAGTTCTCCTCATACAATTTGACTGTGCAAAAGGAACAACTAAATCACCAGAGCTGACCTGCCGAGTAATATGTTGGTGACAATACCCACTGTACACCAATTTATCCACAAAAAATCTGGGATTATTTTTATAGATGGCATTATGCATATAGCACAGAAGACTTATCTTTACCTTATCCTGTACCTTCAGCCATACTAATATAGTGTGTATCTCATTCACACTGGTCCTGTACGAACAGCCAAGAGCTACCCTGGCAGCTCTATTCTATGCAAGTTGAAGTTTTTTCAAGTGCTCCTGTGTAGCACTGGACCAAATAACTGAGCATTACTCCAGGTGTGACAAGACCAGAGACTGGACAACTGTTCTCATGACTGAGGGTGGACAAAACGGCACACACTTCCTAGACAAAGCAATGCCTCTGCCCATCCCGTGTAACGTGTCTTTCATTAAAGCCTGTGGAAAGTTAATTAGTTTCAGTGTAGACATGTAGAAATGTAGTAGGTGTGGGAATTTTTGTTAAAAATAAAAATCTTTGTATTTGCTTATATATGCGCTTAATGAGTCCGGAAATTACGGTACATATAAAATTGGCTATTATATAATTAAATACAACACAGTTCAGCTACATAACAGAACATAGAGATACATAACATGGCCATAGACAGAAATTATTTGAATTAAAATTATTTGTATATTTTTATTGCATAAATGATAAGTATATGGTTAAAATAACTATATATCCCTCTAATCTGTAATCTAAACTCTTTTTATAGTAAACCCACAGTCTTTTTTTCTTGCAGATCGGTGAGGAGTTCTGGACTGAACAATGTTTACAACACTGTAAATGCTTTGGTCCCAATGATCTGCACTGCATCTCTGCCTCCTGCACTCCCACTGAGGAGTGTGTGGTTAAGAATGGTAGAGTTGGCTGCCACAGTCAAATGTCAACATGCATGGTCTCGGGAGATCCCCATTATTATACCTTCGATGGAGCTGTGGCTCACTTTCAGGTTAGAACTGATTGTGTACATTTCTGAAAATTCCAAGGTTGGGTTCAATTTTGGAAATCAAACATTTTATTACATGGCAGCATGGTGGTGCAGAAGGTAACAGCCTCAGGGCCCCATCTTAATTCTTGAGTTCAGGTTACTGTATGTGTAATGTTCCTTCAACAGGATCTGCATACGTGTGGGTTTCCTCTGAGAATCTCCTTTCACTCAATTCCATAAGAAGCTTGGCTCAAATCCTAATGTCCAAGTTGTGATTGTGTATGTAAAGGATCACTAGAGATCACAGTAACCCTGGCCAGTATACAGTAAAGCGGTCACTAAAAGTAACTGAGTGAGATATAGTAACTATGACCTTATTTAGTGTCATTTATTTAGAAATAATCAGTCAGTTCTTTTCATCACAGTAATAGCAAAAATTACTTTAACACTTTGTTACTTTAAGTTATTTTACTGCATTAAATTATATATTTGTTATATTTACTCCAATATTCTGTAGGGCACTTGTTCATATGAGATTTCTCAGACATGTGGAAATGTCCCTCATGATGGTCTACAATTCCGTGTGGTGGCAACCAACATGCATCGTGGAAGCAGAGCAGTTTCCTTTGTATCTGCAGTGGACATCTGGCTAAATAAACAAGGAACACAAACACAAATTACAATTGGACAAAACAAGAGAGTAAAGGTAATAAAATAATGTTATATTCCTGCTGCCAGAGAAATGTGTGTTACACACATGCTTAGAGAACGTTTTCCTTCTGTTTCACTTTATCAGGTGAATGGAGTTAATTTGGATGCATCTGCTTATCACATCAATCATCTTGCAGAAATATATCAGGAGCAGAATTTTATAGTTGTAAATGCTTCACATGAGCTCATGGTCTACTACGATGGCCGTTATACACTTTTGGTCAGGCTGGGCCCAAGCTTCCATAGATCTGTGTGTGGAATGTGTGGGAACAATAATGGAGATCCTACAGATGACAAGACCCTGCCAAATGGAGAACTTGCACCCAATGATTATGTTTTTGGCAACAGCTGGAAATCAAACACCAGTAGCTCAAGGTAGTAAATTTAAATATAATGAAAAAGATGTATATGATAATAACATTAAATCCAACTCAGTGCTATGCAGAGCTGTTAAAGTTTGTTCTTTTGTTAGTTATCATTGTTTATATATTTCTCTAAAGATGTCTAAAGCATAGCATTTGCAAAAGCTCTCTTTTCACACTTCTATTATATTATTGTCCATCCTGTTCCCTGTCTAGATGTGGTGTTAATGACCAGCCTGTTGATCCTGATGACTGCGCCTTCAGAGAGGAGTACTCTAGACTCTGCAGCATCATCACCAACACCAGTGGACCATTTCAGCACTGCCAGTTCCGTATCAACCCTGAATCCTATTTCAGTTCCTGTGTGTATGACATGTGTGCTTACCCAGAGGCATGGGGACAAGACATACTCTGTTCAGCTGTGGAGGCCTATGATGCTGCTTGCACCACACTGGAGCTCCAGATCCCAGACTGGCGCTCTGATCTATCTTGCTGTGAGATTGCTATATTTATGTACCCAGCACTGATACAGTATTTTAAAAATAAGATTTATTTTCCCAGAAGCAGCAAAACTCCTGGGGAAAATGTTATATTTAATTATATAGAAGTATTCTGACTATACTCAATTTTTTTACTATACTCTTCCTCTAATTAGCAAGAATGGATCCCTGTGAGAATCTGAACTGCACTGCAGATGAGTGGTGTGGGGAGAAAGATGGCATCTATGGCTGCTTCTGTAATGAAAATGATCCCAGACCAAACCCTGATCATTATGGTATACATTTCTAAAATATTTTTGTCATGGAAACAAATTCTCCAATTAGTTTATTTACACAAAGTCTACTGTGAATTACTGCTTTTTTCATTAGATGCTACTGAAATATGTGAAAGCAGCTCTGGCACCATGTCTCTGTCCCGCTGTCAGCTGTTTGAAGCTGGTTTTCCTGCGAGTAACCTCCACTTACATGACCCGAGCTGCAAAGGAGCAGTTCATGATGGCAGACTGGTGTTCCACTTTGACAATGATGGGCACGTCTGTGGCACAAATCTTACGGTACACCTATCTTTACATTTTGATTGGTTTAAATTATAAAGTAAATTATAAAGTAGGAATTACATTTTCTTTTATTGCAATAATACTCTCAGGCCAATGGCACCCATTTCATTTATGAGAACCAAATCCAAGGGGTTGTAGACTCTCCAGAAGGCCCTATTCACAGAGCGAAAAGACTGGAACTGTTCTTCTCCTGCATTTACGAGCTCACTCAGACATCTAGCATGGATACTGAGCTAAATCCTATTCAGAGGTAGGGGTGCGGTTCACTAATAAAGCTTTTTGGAATGGATGTATGCAATGATTTTAATTATACAGTGCACCGGGAAAGTATTCACAGATTCACTTTTCCCACATTTTGTTATGTGACAGCTTTATTAGAAAAAAGGATTAAATTAATAATTTCCCCCCAAATTCAACAAAACCCCATAATGACAACGTGATAGAAGTGTATAAAACAAGATATACATTTATCCATCTTGTTATTGCAGTTAAACAGTGATAACAGTGTATATTTTGGTGAATAGTTCACTAAGAACAGCTCTGATTGCAAAGTCTAACCGCAGCATGGAGAAAAGACCTTCTACATCGCTCCTTCAACCACTTAGAATGTAACAGTCTTTCACTGAAGGAGCTGCTCAACGAAGAAAGAAAGTTACATACAAGAGTTGGGAGTCACTCGCCAGCAATGATGATAGTTTTCTACCATCCTCCTTTCCTTCATCTCCTGTACAGTGTCTAGGAAAATCCCAGGACTGAGCTTGCCTTCCTGATCAGCTTGTCCAGTCTCTTCCTTTCTGCACCAGCATACCACACCATAAAATATCGCTAAGGGCAAAACAGAGTTAAAAAATGGTTTCAGTAGCTCTGCCTTTACTCCAAAAGACCTTAGTCTCTTCAGCAGAAAGAATCTGCTCTGTCCTTTTTTATAAAATGCCTCAATATAGTCTGTCCGGTTGAGTTTGCTGTTCAGATGAAGACCTAGGTATTTGTAAGAGTCCAATCTCACAATGTCCTTTTCCTGAATTTTCACTGGTGGTAATGAAGTTTGTTTGTGTCTACGGAAATCCACCACCAGTTCTTTGGTTTTCGCCGCGTTTATCTGGAGGCAGCTCCATTGCTACCAGTCCACAAAATTCTGGATCAGGTACTCCTTGTCATCATCATCCGTGATCAGACCGACGATGACAGAGTCATCAGAGAACTTCTGCAGGTGACAGGTTGCTGAACTGAACATGAAGTGTGCGGTGTAGAAGAGGAACAGGGCCAAATTCGTTCCCTGCATGGCTCCAGTGTTATAGACAACCATGTCAGACCCACAGTCATGAGACCTCACATACTGTGGTCGGTCTGTGATGTAGTCCAATATTCAGTTAAAAAGATGATGGTCCACTCCCATGTACACCATCTTATCCATCAGGAGCACAGGTTGGATAGTGTTAAAAGCAGAAGAGAAGTCAAAAACATGACTCACTGTGCTCCCAGCCCTTTCCAGGTGCAAAATAGCCTGATTTAGGAGAAAGATGACAACATCTTCCATTCCATTTGCCAGGTTGCTAGGCAAATCAATGGGCTCACCAGAGGTCAGAGATGAGTGAGCACCAGCCTCTCCAATGTCTTCATCCAACACGAGGTCAGTGCTAGTTGTCGGTAGTACCCAAAGTCTTTTGTGCGTGTCCTATTTGGTACAAGCACCCCGCAGGATGTTTCCCATAGCTGTGGCACCCCTTGGATTCAGCTCAATCAGGTTGGATAAGGACTGTAGGTGAACAACCATTTCAGATCTCTTCAGAGATGCTCAATTAGGTGGGTTCTGGCTGGGCCACTTAAGGACATTCACAGTCATCCCTTAGCCACTCTTCTGTTATCTTGGCTGTGTTTTTAGGTTTAGTGTTCTATTGGAGGATTAACCATCGTCAGTTCGAACAATCTGAGGTCCAGAGCACTCTGGAGCAGGTTTTCCAAGAACGTCTCTGTACCCTGACTATTCTCCCAGTTCCTGAAAACCATCTCTGCAGCATGATGCTGTCACCACCATGCTTCACTGTAGAGATGGTATTGGCCAGGTGATGAGAGGTGCCTGGTTTTCACCAGAAATGACGCTTATCATTCATGCCAAAGAGTTAAATCTTTGTTTCTCATGGTCTGAGAGTCCTTCAGGTGCCTTTTGGCAAACTCCAGGTTGGCCGTCTCGTGCCTTATACTGATAAGTGGTTTCCGTCTGGCCACTGTACCATACAATCCTGACTAGTGGAGTGCTGCAGAGATGGTTGTTTTTTTCTGGAAAGTTCTCCTCTCTCTACAAATAAATGCTGGCACCCTTTTAGAATGACCATTAGGTTCTTGGTCACCTCCCTGACTAAGGCCCTTCTCCCCTGATCGCTCAGTTTGGCCAGACGACCAGCTCTTGGAGAGTTTTTCATTTACGGATGATGGAGGCCAATGTGCTCAATGAGACCCTCAATGCTGCAGATATTTTTCTGTTCGCTTTCCCAGATCTGTACCTTTATACCTGTCTCTACAAACATTTCATTGGACTTAATGGCTTGGTTTGTGCTCTGACATGCACTTTTATCTGTGGGACCTTCTATAGACAGATGTGTTCCATTTCCAAATCATGTCTAATCAACTGAATTTACCACAGGTGGACGCCAATCAAGTTTTAGAAACATCTCAAGGATGATCAGGGGGAAATAGGATGCACCTGAGCTCAACATGGCAAATATTTTGCAAATATTTCAAACAAACTGCTTTTATGTTGTCACTAAAATATTGAGGAAAAAATGTATTTTAATTCATTTTGGAATAGGGCTGTAACATAAACTGTGGGAAAAGTGAAGCGCTGTGAAAACTTTCTGGATCCACTCTATACACACTCCTAATCGTAGTGCCTATTCTAATTTGTCTTTATTTCACGGTCTCAAAGCATTGTGCACAAGGCTCTTCCAGATGGAAAGGGCATGTACCAGGTCAGGATGATTCCCTTTGAGGATGCCGGCTTTTCACACCGGTACACTGGCAGGGTGAATATAGAGGTGGGCCAACAAATCTACATAGGAGTCTTTGTTGAAGGAGTGGACAGCCGTCAGATTGCCACAGTGATAGATTCATGTTGGGCCACACCTGTAAATGAAGCAAACTACACTGTCCGCTGGGACCTGATTAATCACAAGTAAGTAACTTTCTTCTTCTCTGCATATATAAATATATGTTCATCCTAATCAAGGATATTGAACATTTTCTGTTTACTCTTGCTTTGCAATTCAAGTAAAAAGTTCAGAGATACTCAGAGTTCATATGAAGTTTATTCAGAGATTGTACACAAATTCAAGTTGTTAATTTAATCCAGGTAATTAAGATTAAGATGAAGGATCAATGTTAGGGCTATAATTACCTAGGATGACAAGCTAATAAAATAGACTTTTATATTTAACTAAAAATATTTCAATTATGATACACAAAATCGAATCCAGTGAATAAGACGGTGTCTATAAAATCATGCGGATTCTTGTAAAAATCAGATTTCATATTTTATAGAAGACAATAACTTGTTGACAATTTCTGTAACTGCAGTTATATTCATGTATGTATCTTAAATAAATGTATAAATAAATCTTAAGCACTTCATAAAGATATGATTTAATGTACAATGTGGAAAATGATATAGATACAAATTGTACAGTAACATTACTACACATTAAAGCTTAATTTATCATCACCAACATGAAGCTCACCTGTCCCAAGGAATACTTATTTAAACTTTTCATTTCAGATCCTGGTACAGTAACTGCAAAGCAATATCACAAGCCATACTATGATCATAGACTTTAGACCACCATAAAAATACAGATTTTTCTTTTTTTTGTTTATTTTTTTACCGTATTTTAAGACAGTAATTAAACTGCTGATCTTGAATTAGTTTGTCCTAATGAAGATTTAATGTTTATTGATTAAGAATATGCATTACACAGTGCAATGTTTACTTATAATGCAATGCCTAGAAGGACTTCCTGTGTAAATCTTATCAAAAAATGTCTTCCTGATTTAAAAAAATTGGAAAATTATATATTTGTAGGTGTCCAAATGCAAATGATGGCACAGTAAAGGTGATTGAAAATGGTGTCTCCACAACTGGACGATTCTCCTTCAAGATGTTTACATTTTATCATGATGAAACCAAGGTTTTTCTTCACTGCAGCATTCACCTTTGCCTTTTGAGAAATAACAACTGTGCAGAGGTGAGTGAATACACTTCTAAAGATTGACATGCACCATGCACCCAAGACAACATGAGGATTGTGTAATAATAACACCCATATTATCAGCATCAATGTAGCTCATGGGTTCAAAGGTCTTTTTTTTTTCTTTTTTTTTTTTAGAAACGTGGGTAAAAACACTAAAGATAAATTTGAGAAATATAACAATAACATTAAAGTTCTATTTAAATAAAAGCTGAAGTTCATGTAAATGTATAATAGTTCACCTGAGATTAAAAGAACAATATTTAAAACTGCAAATCTACCTATTAAATTTAGATTTTTATTGCAAAATTTGTTTGATGCATAAATCAATAAAGATATAAAAAATAGATATACAATAATGCATGTACAATACCAACATAGTTTTAACTGTGTTATAAATAACACGAAATATGATTGGATTCCTTTTAATATTAGGGGCTATGTTTGACACATTTTGTGTCAGGGGTTCCTGCCCCATGTCTCTATTGCCTAAAGGGTGCTTTGCCTGAATAACGTTGAAGACCCCTGATGTAGCTGATCCACACACACTCACACATGTATTATATTTTCACTAACAGACCAGTTCGAGGGGTGCCAATACTTACAAAATGTTTAAATATCTATGTTACATAGCAGATAGACCTAATAAAATAAGTTAATAAGAAATTTTACTGTAACACAAACAATGCTAAAGACAGAAATGAACATTTACCCACTAGGTTAAAGTCGTCCAATATATTAAAATATCAATAATTTAAATTCTAAAAATCCCTGCAAGTTTTTGTTACTTCAACGACATACACTTTAGATTTAATAATCTAACACTACTATTAGCCCATCGCTTGAGCTGCTGCAGTAACAGAGCTCTTTAACAGTGCAGGAAGAAACTCAAACTATGTGAAATAAATAAACAAATAACAACATTTTAATAATTATAAAAACATGTGTGTTTTCTGCAGCGTTGCTTCCCTGGACATCACCATCGTTCAGGCAGATCTGTGGACGTCCATGACAGGGCCTCAATTTCCATGGGGCCTTTTATCTGGTCCACAAAACGCTAGGTAGAAATACAACAATTTAAAGAGATGCTATTTTTAAATTCATTAAACTGTATTGAGTACAGCATTAAGATTGCACCAGATTTCATGTAACTGGAAAAACCTGTAAATAATCCAACTGGGAAATGGACAAGATCCCATTTCATTGACAGCCATGTGAAAAAGGAAGTATACCCTCTTTGAACTCTACATTTGCATATTTTACATATCAGGATGGAAGAAAATCCTAGTTCTTCTAATATCTTTACATTTAGTTAAAAACAACTTCAGATAAACAACTTTTGAAAGATTACAAAAAATGCTAAAGTTACATCCAGGACTATACAGGCCTCAGTTAGCATAGTAACTTTAAAAAAAAGTCAAAAGAAATGTTAGTTCATGACAGTACAATTAGCCATGTGATTCAAGCAGCTTTACACTGATAATGTGGTAGAAAAGAATGAATACAATTATACAAGTAATTCTCTAAAATCCTCCGTCTGTATCTGTGTACATGTGAACTACTGTATATTTAGCCACCATATATACAAAAGCATATGCGTTCAGTGGGATCTCAGAAAAGTGCTGGTTAACCGATCATCATGTTGTGGAATCCACTTCCCACTCATGTGCTTCCTCAGCTCCCAGCAGAAACAGTATTCCTCCACTGGGGAGTGTAATCTCCATATTACAAGGTGTAACAGAAGTCCAAAAGTGTGTAAAGACATCCATGCACATGTCTCTTAGCCAAATTTAGATCCACATCCAGGATCAATTACACCGTATTTGATAATTCACATCACACATGCGATGACATCACACAATCCCAGAATATATGGCGATACCGTGAGCTAGGCCAGGTTGATGGTGAGGATGCAAGACAGTGAAAAAAAAATTTATTGCAACAGATGCATTACACAACCTACAAGTAATAAATAGACTAATATTTGGTGAAAATACAAGCTGCAGTTAATATTTCACACATACCTTCTTTAACTTTTTCACATGACTGTATGTAGAATTCACTGAACACCACTGGACACAGCTGGAATTTTCACTAAAAGAGAATGAAGAAAAAAAAAACACATTGGTCAAATCACTGACAACATTTTTTTACCTTTTTCTGTTAACAGGTCTGTAAGTCCACAAGGAATGAAAAGGCATTTTATCAATTTCCTGAGTATCTGGATGATTCACTGAAGTCATTTCCTGCTAATTATTTCTCTGTTAATGCATTTTCAATTAATCATAAAACAATTGTATTACTTCATGAGTGAACCTGTCTAATTGACTTAACATTGATTTTTATTAATATTAACCACGAGGGAATTTTTGCTGCGAATAAATCAGAAAGTATGTCCCCCAAGGAACAATACAGATTATACTGACATGCTTTAATGAATAAAATTAGACTGTAAATCAATGTTGTGTGGTTAAATAATCTAAAATGTATTCTTTAGCTCATCAAATGATTCTACTGTACTTCTGAGTCTACTACAGTTCTAAATGTGTGTTGCTCAATAAATTCTCTCTAACTCGCTTATTAATGTTCGATTTATTTTCCATCGTTCCCAGGCATATCACATAAAATAAAAATGCCCAACCTAAATTTAAAATGTTAACTATGTTGTAAATGTTAAATATATTGTAACTTACATCTAAAATAGGCTCAGATTTTCCATCTCCATGCAGATTTCCAAGTCTCTGTTGTTACTCTGCCCCTAAGAATATTTTTCACAGATTTGCTTTGTGCAAATCTCCGATAAAACAACTTATTAGACTGTCCATTTTTTTTTCTTTGTACTCTTTTTTTTGTAAATAAAATCTAGTAAGCACGAGCTGAAAACAACTGTTTGTGCAGACCCGATAGCCGCATCCACTTTCTGAAGAGCTGAAGATGCTGAGATTTTCATTAGGGGTGATGACGATGAACAGGACTAAAAATGAGCTTATTACAGGAACATCGCATGAAGGATGTTTTGGAGACAAGGTGAGGGAGGTGTGATTGAGATGGTCTGAACATGTGGAGAGGAGGACATGGGGTATATCCGTAGGAGAATGCTGAGGATGGAGCCACCAGGAAGAAGGAAAAGAGGAAGTCCAAAGAGGAGCTTTATGGATGTGGTGAGGGAAGACATGCAGGTAGTTGGTTTGAAAGAGGCAGATGTACCCGAGGGGTACCCTCCTCTCTGGTGGCTCCATCCCCTTCGTGTCACCTGATGCTGGTGGCTGGGAGAGGGGATGCTGGAAGTGCTGAAGCTCGGCAAGCGGGTGGGTCACAAACAGCACGTGTAGTTAAATTACTAAATAAAGAGATTTTGTGAAGGTCACATTTAGAGCTGCTTCTAAACTTTGTGCATGGCAACTCACACATGATGTGTGGCTTTTCTCCTAATACCATATAGAGCAATGTCAGTAAATATGAAAAAAGTACATTTCTGTAAACATGTGTCTTATTTTTAGAACTCAATACCTGGGTCATGGGTGTTATGATGCTCTTGAGTCTCCTTCCTATAAATTCACCTTTCTTGCTATATGCCTTGATTAGATCACTTATTATATTAATTAGTGAATGCACGATCACAACCGCTGAAGTGTGACCAGTTCATGAGTCTTTTCATTGTACTTTAAATCCTCTAACAAAAAGGTGTATAATGTTTCACTTACCTCACACACACTGAAGAGTCTGAAGAGTCCATCTTGTTTTGATATCTGCTATCATGGGTGCATCTCAAACCACTTCTTGCCGTCTGTGAGCAAACCACCTCTCCATCAACATTGCCACCTTATTTTCATTGTTTCTTTATTCCACTTCTGGGAGGAGATCTACTCTTAAATGTTCTTGAGTCTCCTTTGTTTTACCAGATAGATAAGCAGGGCAGTAATTGACTTCTGCTATTTTACACAATACACAGGACTGCATCCATCATTATGTTTGTTTATAAGAGCATTTACTGATACTTCTAGGCATCCAAGATGTCTCAGCTTTGTTTGGTAGTTACCGAAGTTTATACTTCAATCTTGTCTTCCAGCCGTCATATCCAGTGGCTGAACCAGGCTCTTTAAAACAAGGATGGGCTGACACAAGAGCTGCAGCTACATCCTTAAACTCTGCATCAGAGAGATAGACTTTGTACTTAATAATTGTTTCAATTAAGTTATCGAGAGTGGTAGACTTAAGTTTAGTATTAGGACTCAATAAAGTTCCATTTTCTTTAAATGCAGCATTGGCCCTTTCTAGCTGTACTTCAGCATCATAAGAGAGCCTGGGCACCTTAAAGACCAAGGGCTATGCAGAGAATCTTGAGTAGATCGACTCGGGAGAAGATAATATGTCTGTATCAAATGAGGTACAAGATGAAAGGAACACAGTCATCGGAAGAGTGAGAGGATGCAACAGAAGAATAGGGCTGGGGGGCAGTCACCAGGCAGGGCAGGAGGTAAACTCATTAAAATCTGCATGAACTGGAGCCTGAAGTCCCCTTCTACTCCACATAGCCTCTTTATTTGCTGTATTATTTGACTGACTGATTCTGGTAACCTGTCTTTAAGGATCAATCTCTGGGAATCATTTTTGCCCAGAATAATTCACAGTGGCAGGGACAGCCATTTCACAACTGTAAATGTGTAAAGAGTAAATGTTAAGAGTACATAAAACACTGGGAGTTCAATAACAGCATTTAAGATTTGATCTGAAGATTGCTACACTTTATATGATTGTTTTTTTTTAATGTGACCATTTTGACTGAACCAACAAAATAGTCTGCCAAAGGGTATGCATCTGCCAGTTCGTATGCTCAATGAAAACAGTTTCTCTTGCTGGAGATGGACTCAGCTCATAGGGTCTGAAGTGTTCCCTGTACCACCCCGACAGACTTCTCACCATGAATCACAGTCTTTCTTTTACAATACAAATCAGGCAGTCCACTTGTAGACCTATAACCCACAACCATGCCATTTTTGAAGCTTACACCTTGGCTTGATACACATTTAGTTAGGTGAACATTAATTGCACCAGGAAGTTTCTGTTCAATAGTCTGAGCCATTTCTTGTTTCAAAACATCCACAGGAACTAGTGAGACATTTGTGATCTTAAGACCAGGTTATTCAAAGCTCGATGAACTCAGGTGATAGGACATCATTAGCTGATGCTTACTGGCAAGTAAAAGAGGCACATTTGTGTAGCAGTTGGTGTGTTGAAAACCTGATTAAAAACTGTGCTTTGCCTCGCATTGTCCAATGTCCCACAAGGGGACCAAAAATCTTAATTACTTGAGGATAGTGCTCCAAAAGATTATGCTTTGGTAGCAGTGTCACATCAGGAAATAGTTCTTGATATTTGTTTGTGCTCTAAAATATTGCACTCTAAGATGTGTGTGCTGGTGCACAAGCTCCACAATGTTTTTTAAATCTAACAATATCTGCCATTTCACCATCATATTTCACCACCAGGCACCAAATGCCCAATTATAAATAGGAGTAGTCTTAGCAGGGCACAGTTTTCATGGGCATTCCCACCTATTGTTTTTCTTGTTAAAAATGTGTGTGGGATTACATGGAGCTTGTTTGTCTTGTCTCCCCAATTGTAGGGGAAATGCATGATAAATCTGTTAAGGATTTCAAGATCAAAATCTTTCTTAAATATCAGCAATGTCAAACAACATGCGATCTCTGCTGGCACAATGCCCTCAAAAACATCATGCATAATATGTGGAGGATAACCTGTATGAACACTGAAGTGGGGAAACATTTTACTGATAACACAATGATTTCTACCCCAAAACTGCTTGAACCATTTGTCTTAGATGACTGAACATTGAGATTAATTAAGTTCTTTTGTCCTGAGTCTAAATAAGCCTGACGTAACCTCCTTGGTTTGGATGTCTGTTTTTGTTCCTGTGCAGAATCTGCACATATACACACCAGTATAATTCTCATTAAAACCAGCTATGCTGTAAGCACTAAGGTTATCTGCCACAACAACCTAAATCATGCCTTTAAGACTTTTTCCAAGTGATTAAACAAAAATTCCATCCTGTTCCAGAGTTTAAACATCTTGGAGAACTGGACATAAAATCCTGTCATAACCATACTTGCTCATATCAACAGTTTTGCATAAGACTGCCAAGTAAATTGAGAGCAGTGATGAATGTGAACCAAGAGGCAAATTACTTGAAGTCCAGTAGATTCCACAAAGCTTGTATTTTTTGCGAGAATTTCCCAAAGGATTGCAAACCTCAAAATCATCCATGTAAAATTCTCAGCTCATTCCCTGACAGAAAACTGTTTATTTGAAAGTGTGACCCATCCTGAAATGTTTTGTAAATATGCTGCTCACCAGTTGCCCTTTTAATTTGTTGTGCTTTATGGTTTTCAACTACTTTGTCTCTCCTATCAAAGGGCTGCTTCAAAGATTTTAGAATAGGCACATACTGAAAACTTAATTTTTCCTTGGAATCAAGACTGTGCTTAATGGGTTCTACCAGTTTAAAGCTTCCTTTGTAATACTGTTTGCGGAGATAACATTTGCTAAGCAGGCCGTCCTTCCCAACGGCTTTCACCAAGGGTTTAGATGCAAAATTGGCTACCTCTTTTATTATGGACTTATGTCTGATGTCTTACTATGTTTCTGAGAGAGATCTTTAAGAATGTCAATTGAGAGGGGCAGTGTAGCAGAACTTAATAAGAAGTGCAAAAGATGAAGGCCGAAGCTGAAAAGTTATTTCGCAGTTCCACAGGAACGGCCTGCACTCCCCTGGTTGTCCCGCAAAGCGTTTAGGAATCGGTTGATGAACCTCACACCTAGGTGCAAGTGGCGGGACGGGGGCCGGGGTGGCACATGGGGGCATGAGCAGTGGGGGTTTCCGAAACAGAGGCCTGGGCTACAAGGGGGTTGGTTGTGCTGAAGAGCCAGTACATGAATTGCGCTTGCCAGTTCCTGTATCTACTGGTGATGGGTGGTGGTGATCTGCACCAGAGGGGAGAGTTGAGTCTTTTGTAAAATTTTGTTATCTGCTTTTTTAGGATGACATTCCCACCTTACCCGACAAAGCTGGTCCTAGTGTGTCTACACTTAAAGGAAAGCCTTCAGTCAGCCCTAAGGAATTAACTCCAGTGCATAAAAAATGCCCGAAGAATACCCTACAGCTTCCTAATCCTCCAGAATATGTGGCCTACACAGCCACAGAGTTGGAGCAAGCTCATAAGCATTATTTTATAATGGCCCGCACTGGCAGGGAGCAGGAATGTCATGTCCAAAGAGCTGAGATGCAGGCTAGTGAGGAACACAGTCACCAGCATAATTTCCATTTTGAGAGTTGGTCCGGTACCCTCCCAAGCATAAAGTCACTGCAATGGCTAGAAGAGTAGTTCATTATTATCCAATGCTACAAGACAAAGACAAAACGATCAAACATGTAAGTGATAAATTTATGCTATATTGCTTTTCGCACTTTATAACATCTATGCATATTTATTGTTTTCTTACGGTGCTTATTGTAATAAAGTGAAATGTTTTCTTTTTTATTTGTTTGATCTGCATGCCTGTTTTTAAACCACAGACGAGTATTTACAAAAATTTCCACAAAAGGCTGCAAAATGTAAAGTCCCCACTAAAGAGACAGGGACCCACACCAGAGAGGGGCCATCCAAAGAAAAGGCGAAGAATTGATTTCTCATCAAGTAACAATGGAGAAGATTATGATACCAACACAAGTGGTGGATCGACCACTGTTTTGCAGAAAACATCAGGGAGCAGTACCGATGATAGCCACTCTGCATGTAAGTTGTATGTTGATTGCTATAAGGATGTGAAATATTATGATGGTTTTCAGTGCTCATCAGTGCAAGCATTTTACTCACACATGCCACCAAAAATAGATAGAAAAGAGAACCTCTAGCATGGGTGTGAAGGAAACATCACAGTCCTAAATTGCAGCCTATAGATGGTTTTAACATGAACACATGGCTTTTGTGGACCAAACTTAACTTCCATTAGACTTTCTCATAGAATCAATAATAACAGAGTCCTTCAAGAGTAGATTATTTTCAGATGTGTAACTGCAGCAAGGCGCGTGTGTCCAAAGAAACCATCTGTAACAAAGGTCTTAATATCTTTAGTAGTAGTAGTAGTAGTAGTAATACCTTCAGTTCATTAGTAGGGCTCTGTGACATGAACAAAATGTCATGGTTTCTGATAATAGCTTTCTGGAATGTAATCCAACACTCATTGCCTTTGTAGCAAAATAACCTAAGGGGTAATTAATTATAAACGTATTAACCTTCTCACCCTTTCTCTATTTTGGCAGACAGAGATCTAAAACACAGGCCAGACATTATAAAACTCTGCAGGACATGTATAAAAAAAAAAAAACCCAACCAAGGTGCAGTCTCCCACATCCTTGACCTTGAGTTTCAAGCAAGACGAGCCTTCATTCACAGTAATGCCCTGAAAGAAGAGGAAAGGCCCTCAAAAGATCCTTGGTGCATACCCATGTTTCAAGGAACTTCATAATGTAAGTAATAAAGTAATTTTTTCTCCTTTAAAAACGCAGACATACTTGCAAATTTTAACAAATATTTGTATAGGTGATGGGTGAGCTGTGTCGGATCTTGAATAAAGGCAACAGCAAATTAATTGATGAAATAAAGAAAAGATGGAAAGACTTCTGTGGCAAGGTGCAGTTTTACACTGTTTGGAAGAAAGTGATGAACCCACCCATGACCCTGGATGGAGGTAAGCCACATGTAGTAGAGTACAGCAGAACCTCAAATAAAAAGTATTCTTTAGTTGTTTATTGGAAATCGTGGGAGAAACCTGATCAATATTTTTAAATTCAAAAAAGCATGATTCTCAAATGATCCACAATTGTGCTGCTCTACTTTATATTATGACAAAATAAGAATTATGTAAACCCAACATCAACCTGATGGTCATCTTGTTTAATATTTTTTTGTTCTGTTGTATTGGAGAATGCCATAGCGCTATTCAAGGCGCTCCATAAACTCTTCCCTTCACTAACTGCATCGCCTAAAAAGCTGGGACATGCCAGTGAGGCATTGCTTTATGTCCTTCAGGTGAAACTGTGTTTACATTTTGTCACATCCAATAATCTTTGTTTGTCTATTAGTATGCATTGGCTTTTGGACTGGTTTTTCTCTAAAGAAATTTCCACAGAAACTCATGTTTTTTCTGTAAAATTTCAGCAAACAGAAGATCCCACCATGTACTTTCAGAAGAGATCTCTTTTCAGCCCGGGTTTTGCTTTTTGATGGTTCCAACATTCTTATCGCAATAGGAACCACTCGGATCACCACATTTGCCAAGGAAGACCTCAGTGAAGGCCTGCTTTATCTGATGGCTTACTACTTACACCCTTCATCTTACATATCATAAGTGTGTATCAACCCTCCTTTCTGTCATTCAAACAGAAATATTAGGGGATTCCACAGCCTCATATAAAAAAAACCCATAAAACAGTAGAAATACTATATTGGGAAGTAATTTATTCATGTTCTGTCATAAGTAAATGCTAAAGTAAATTCAGTGATTTGGCAGATAAGACATTTTTATTATTATTATATTATATATATATATATTATGTTTAACCTGATAATTTTTTCAACAGGATAATTTGCTGTGATTAAAATTTTGGGTCTGTTTCAGAATCCTTAATTAAAAGAACCCAGTGATGTGCCGGTTGGTTCTAGCAATGATGCTTTTGATGATGGTGCTAATGCAAGAGTGTCCAGAACCTCGACCAACCTCTTTATCTGGCGTGCTGTCAAAGCCATACCAAGGAGTGCTGATCAACAACATCCAGTGGATCCATGTTCTAGTCAATCTAACAGCCTGGTCTCCAGACATGGATGAGCGATGCAGTGGAGTGTCACAGAAATGTATAAAGATCTCTTGACAACAGCATTCTTGAGGTACCATGAAGCGGTAGCTACCAGCTCACCCATTGACCAGCTATCAGATAAATCTCTACAAGACCAAAAAAGAGGTATCTCGACTGGACAAAAACTGTTAGAATTTGTTAATAGCATCCTTGGGGCCACTGGCACAGGGTTAGGCATATCCAGTTGGATCAGTGCACAAGAACATAGATTGCATGAACTTAAAATAAAAGCTCTTGTTGGACAACAGGTTATGCAAACAGATGTATATTTGAAAAAAGGACTGTGTGAAGAAAAGGAAACTATTGAAAATATTCACACAATTGCATCTGCTCTCTCTATCATAGCACAACAGACTAAAAAAACTTACCAGTATGCAAAACAATTATAATGCGCACAATTTTCCTCTGTCAAGCATCAAGAAATCACCCACATACTGGAGAAAGTATTAGCTGGAAAGGTTCCATCAACTCTTTTTACTGAAGGGGTCCTTATAAAATGGTTTGGAATGAAAGACTGTTTTAATACTACATCAGATGATTTAAAGAACATTATGGATAGATTGGGTAAGTTCTAATTGCCCATTTCATACAGCTACATTGTGCAAATGGCAAAAGGTTTTTTCTCATCCTATTCCTACTGAGTCCCCTAGACTATGGTCCTTTGCTGGAAGGCATTCACTTGCCTTTCTCTTAGTAGGAGGATGAACCTTCAAAATCTACCAACAGAGCTCCACCTATAAAGATCTTAAGGTGGTGAAATGAGACTGTGATCAATAAACCTAAGGACAATTCCTGGGCTTGCTCTGCCGGGAATAGTTTTGACAGGTTCAGATGTTTTACAAGACAAGGCATGCTTTGCTTTTGACTGTTTCTGTTCCAGTTTTTCAGAACGCATCCCTTACAGGGTGGGGAGTGGTCATGAGTGCCCGGTTCGCTCAACATCGCAGCTCATTGTACCCCGCCAGCGGGGCTTTCGCTAGTAAAACTCTCTTGTGACATGTTTCCTGCATGGCAACTGGAGGCTGAGGCCCGGGATACGATCCAGAGTGCCTGTGTGGGATTTGGCCATCGTGTCTACCTTCAAGCCTTTGGCCGAGGTGATATCTTCCCTTAAAAGGATCGGGGACCTACACGCCCTGTCTGTGGCCAGTGCTTTTCTTTACATTTACATTTACATTTGCGGCATTTAGCAGACGCCCTTATCCAGAGCGACGTACAAAAGTGCTTTAAATCTCTAGTAGTGAATAAATCTACACTGGTACGCAAGAATACAAACTCAATATAACTCGAATTCTACAAACTTGGAAAGTGCTTATTTAAGTATTTCAGGAAGAGGTAGGTCTTTAGTCGTCGCTTAAAGATAATCAGGGACTTTGCTGTACGGACATCTAGGGGAAGTTCATTCCACCACCTCGGTGCCAGAACAGAGAAGAGCCTTGAATTGTACTTACCTCTCAATCTTAGAGAAGGTGGTACCAGTCGAGCAGTGCTGGAGGATCTCAGACAGCGTGGTGCAGTGCGAGATGTGATGAGGTCACTGAGGTAAGATGGTGCTGGTCCATTTTTGGCCTTGTAGGCAAGCATCAGTGTTTTGAATCTGATACGTGCAGCTACTGGAAGCCAGTGAAGGGAGCGCAGCAGTGGGGTGGTGTGGGAAAACTTGGGCTAAATGAACACAAGTCATGCAGCTGCATTTTAGATCATTTGCAGTGGACGAATAGCGTTCAGGGGGAAACCTGCCAGCAGAGAGTTGCAGTAGTCCAGTCTTGAAATGAAAAGAGACTAAACAAGCAACCTGTATGGACAGAAATGGTCGAATCCTTCGGATGTTATAGAGAAGAAATCGACAAGAACGAGCAAAATTAGCGACATGTGGGGAAAAAAGACGTCCATAGTTTCCCCAAGGTTACGAGCAGTGGCTGAAGGGGAGAGCAGAGAGTCATGAAGTGTTATTTGTAGATCTTGACCTGGAGATGAATCACCTGGGATGACCAGCAGTTCTGTTTTGCTGGGGTTGAGTTTAAGTTGGTGAGCCCTCATTCATAAAGATATGTCTAACAAGCATGCTAAGATCCGAGCGGAAGCTGTGGTATCTGATGGAGGGAAAGAAAAGATGAGTTGAGTGTCATCTGCATAGCAGTGATAAGAAAACCCATGTGAGGATATGACTTCACCAATGGAGTGGGTATAGAGGGAGAAAAGGAGGGGACCAAGTACCGAGCCTTGTGGGACACCGGTGGTAAGTCTGCATGGGGCAGATGTGGATCCCCTCCATGTTACCTGGTATGAGCGACCTTCCAGGTAGGAAGCAAACCATTTCCATGCTGTTCCGCAAATACCAAGGCTCTTGAGGGTTGACAAAAGTGTCTTGTGGTTGACTGTGTCGAATGCTGCTGAAAGGTCCAGAAAGATAAGTACAGATGACAGCTTGGCTGACCGAGCAGCATGTAGTTTCTCAGAAACAGCCAATAGTGCCGTCTCTGTTGAATGTGCCGCTTTGAACCCAGACTGGTTCGGATCGTGGAGGTTGTTCTGTGAGAGATAGACAGACAGTTGGTTAAAAACAGTGCGTTCCAGAGATTTAGAAAGAAAGGAAAGGAGTGATACCGGTCTGTAGTTGTTGATGTCTGATGGATCCAGAGCCGGTTTCTTCAAGATAGGAATGACCCTTGCTTGATTGAAGACCAGCTGTCTGTCTATCTCTCACATAGTGTGCAGAGGCCTCAAGCTTTTCCTTGTAGAAGGTAGTTTTGGCAGAAGTCACCTCCAAAGAAAATCTGGTCAGGAGTGCACAGTAAGATGAGAGGTCTACATCAAGCTGTGATTTTTTCCACTTCCTCTCTGCAGATCGGAGTTCTCATCGATTACTGCGCAAAACTTCTGACAGCCACGGTGTGGGACAAGAAGTCTTCTTGGGTTTTGTAGTTAAGGGACAAAGGAGGGGAAATTACCGAGGAGCGTGTCCATCTCTTCTAGGAAGTCCCCAAGGGGACCAGGAGGGCGGTAGATGACAATGATGAAAATGTTGATTGGAGAGGGAACTGAAACTGCATGAAATTCAAAAGAAGACACGGTTAAATGAGACAAAGGTAGAGGTGTGAAACACCATCTCCGGGATAAAAGTAGACCTGTACCACCACCTCTGCCGATTTCTCTTGGTGAATGAGAGAAAGCATAGGCAGAAGACAGAGCAGCTGGTGTAGCAGTGTTCTGTGGGGATATCCATGTCTCAGTAAGTGCCAGAAAGTCAAATGTGTAGTGGGAAGCCAAGCCTGTGAAGTCAGTTTCCTTACAGCTGACTGACAATTCCAGAGCCCACCTACCACCGCTGTTTGAGATTGAGACAACAGGGAAGGGTAGATGAGGTTACTGGCGATGTGACATCTGTTCTGTGGATAGGAACGTCTGTGTCTGTAAGAGATGACTACAGAGATGGGTTCGAGGCACATGACTAATCTTCCAGTTTGAGATCAATGTGTTTTTTAAAGTAAGAAAGAGTATAAATAGGACTTTCTAAAAAACACTGAGTTATTGACTTTAAGGGGGTTACCTACTTGTGGGGGCTACCTACTGCCGCTATACTACAGAGATGGGTTTGAGGCACATGACTAATCTTTCAGTTTGAGATCAATGTGTTTTTTAAAGTAAGAAAGAGTATAAATAGGACTTTCTAAATAACACTGAGTTACTGGCTTTAAGTGGGTTACCTACTTGTGGGAAGCACCTTCAATATAAGTGAGTAAGCCCTGCCCACAATTCACAATTCAAGTGAGACTGAAACTACTCTTGATTAATCACCTGACCAAACTAATAAGCACAGACCAACACTCTAGAATCAACTGAGTTAAATAGATATACAAAGTTAAAATCCTACCTTACCAGAAGAGAGTAAATTCAAGATAGAGCTAAAGCACACTAGAGCGGAGTATGGACCTAAGATCCCTACGGCTCCCTCACGACCTGAGTGTTGCAGGCATTCTCACCTCTTTCTAGCTCCAGACCAGGAGAAGCAGAAACGACATTGTACAGTGTGAGCATTGGATACGTACCTCCACAGGACGAGTCCTTAGAGGAAGTCGGAGGAGCTGTTTGTATGCTATGGCCCCATGTAACTCTGTGGGTTGGGCCACGCCTTTGACCTTTGTCAGGTTTTACGACCTCGACATCAGAGCCTCTCCCGGCTCTTCTGTTTTGCATGCTGGTGGTGCCCAGACAAACTATGCAGGGACTGGTCAGTATAGTGTGATGGAATATTCATTCCCAAAATGTGTTTTGACGCAGCTTGGTTCCTGAATGGGAACGTCTCTAGGTTATGTATGTAATAACCCAAATTATAACCCTACCCCTACCCCTGTAACCCTTATTTATTACCCTACCTCTATTTTATAACCCTACCTGCTAACCCTGTAATCCTAAATTGTAAACCTAACCCTAACGTATAACTCTAGCCCCTAACCCTGTGGCCTTGATTTCTTCCTAACCTTAATGTATAACCCTGCCCCTAAACATGTAACCTTAACTTATAACCTCACCCCTAACAATGTAAGCCTAATTTATAAGCCTACCCCTGACCCTAACTTATAACCCTACCCCTAACCCTGTTACCCTAAATTATTACCCTACTCCTAACCCTGCTTCCTAACCTATAACCCTATCCCTAACCTTGTAACCATACCCTCTAAACCTGTAACCCTAACTTATTACTTTACCCCAACCCTGTATCCTAACTTATAACTCTATCCCTAACCCTGCAACCCTTATTTATTCCCCCTAATTGGGTTGGGTTATAAAATAGGGTTGCCGGTTAGGGTTAGGAGTAGGGTTATAAACGAGGGTTACAGGGCTAGGGTAGGGTTATAAGTTAGGATAACAGGGTTTGGTTAAAGTTATAAGTTAGGGTTACAGGGTTAGGGGGTAGGTTTACAGGGTTAGGGATATGGTTATAAATTAGGCTTACATTGTTAGGGGTAGGGTTACAAGTTAAGGTTACATGTTTAGGGGCAGGGTTATAAATTAAGGTTACATGGTTAAGGGTAGGAACCCTTCTATATCCCTTCTATATCTCCTAACCCTAACCCTACTCCTAACTAAGATTATCCTAACTTATAACCCTACCCTAACCCTGTAACCCTCATTTATAACCCTACTCCTAACCCTGACCGGCAACCCTATTTTATTACCCAAACCAATTAGGGGTAATAAATCAGGGTTGGAGGGTTAGGGGTAGAGTTATAAATTTGGGTACAGGGTTGGGGTTAAAGTTTTAAGTTAGGGTTACAAGGTTAGGGGGTAGGGAAACAGGGTTAGGGATAGAGTTATAAGTTAGGATACAGGGTTGGGGTAAAGTTATAAGTTAAGGTTACAGGTTTAGGGATAGGGTTTACAGGGTTAGGGTAGGGTTATAAGTTAGGATAACAGGGTTTGGTTAAAGTTATAAGTTAGGGTTACAGGTTTAGGGGGTAGGTTTAGAGGGTTAAGGATAGGGTTATAAATTAGAAAGCAGGGTTAGGAGCACTTCCGGTTTCGCGGTGAGCACTTCCGGGTCAGCGGCCATCTTGCCATTTTTCCCGCGCCTCCTGGTATATATTATATTTACGTATTTACATTTAATCATATTTACATTTAATCACCACAGTATCTGTGTAAAGCTGCTTTGAGACAATGTTCATTGTTAAAAGCGCTATACAAATAAAAATAAATTGAATTGAATTGAATATATAAGGACAATCAAGACTTTAGCCCCTGGCCAGATTATTTTACCGGCTTCCTAGCCCCTGAGATTATTCTTGCTATTCTTGCTCTAGTTCCTGTTTCAGATTTTGATCATCCTGCCTGTTCTGGATCCTGTCCTTGACCCCTGTTCTGCCCTGCCTCTGGTTTTGAAGTTTGGACTGTTTATGTTTTGCTCTGCATTGCCCTGTTTGCCTGTTTTGACCCTGATTTGTTTTGGATTCTGTTTTTGCCTTTGCCCCTTGGCCTTACTTTATATATTAAATTCAGTTTTTTCCCATAACCTTGTGTGCATCCCGCATTTGGGTCCTCCCATCCAGTCATTCTGCACCTACCACTGCACCCCGCTTTCTGAATGAATAATCTGGCCAAAGATGGACCCTGCGGATGTTTTAAAGCAAGAGCTCCACTGTAGACCAACAATTCAGGGACCCTACCAAGACGGTGGACATTCTAAAGCTCAGCCCTCAGCAGAAAGATTAGTATTTCTGGGTGCGTTACGAACAATCAGTGGCAAACCAATTAATATTAAATAAGCTCCTGAAACGGCTGTCTCTTCGGCCCCTGAACTCTGCAGGGAGGGTTTCCCAGCCTCAGCCTACCTGACTGACTGGAAATGTCTCCAAGCTCTTCTGCCCTGCCGAGCATGCCCCCAAGCCGCTCCAGAGTCCCGCCGAGGTCGCCGATCCGCTCCAAAGTCCCCCCCGCCAAGGTCGCCGCTCCGCTCCAGAGTCCCGCCGAGGTCGCCGCACCCACCGGTTTTGCTGACGACGTGGTTCAGACCTCCGCAGAGGGCGTCGCTTCGCCTTAGACCTCCGCAGAGGGCATCGCTCCGCATCAGACCTCTGCAGGGGGTGTCACTCTGCTTTATCACATCGGCCAGAAAGTGTTTGGGGCAGCCACCTGGAGGCAAGCTCCACGCTTAGTTCAGCCTTTCCTGACCTTCAATGCTTTGTACCCCGTAGCAGTTCACCTCAAGCCCCGCTGTGTCTGCCGTTGGCACATCACTTGCCCCGTGCCACAGGATTATTGTGCCTTTCCAGAATTTCCCTCCACCAGACCCACTTCACCCACTCTTGGCAGGCCTTTTACTACCGCGGTGTCGGTCAGAGCGAGGCCGTCTGAAGACGGTCGTGGAGGGGGGGATACTGTCAGGATCTCCAGCACTTTCGGTTTTGTGGTGAGCACTTCCGGGTCAGAGGCCATCTGGATGTTTTTCCCGCGCCTCCCGGTATATAAGGACAATCAAGACTTTAGCTCCTGGCCAGATTATCTTACCGGCTTTCTAGACCCCGAGATTATTCTTGCCATCCTGCTGCTCTAGTTCCTGTATAAGATCCTGATCATCCTGCTTGTTCTGGATCGTGTCCTTGACCCCTGTTCTGCCCTGCCTCTGGTTTTGAATTTTGGACTGTTTTTGGTTTATGTTTTGCTCTGCCATGTATTGTACTGTTTTGCCTGTTTCTGGATTTTGGGACAGTTTTGGATTTTGGTTTTGTCTTTTCCTGCATTGCCCTGTTTGCCTGTTTTGACCCTGGATTATGTTTTTGCCTTTGCCCCTTGGCCTTACTTTATATATTAAATTCTGTTTTTTCCCATAACCTTGTGTGCATCCTGCATTTGGGTCCTCCCATCCAGTCACTCTGCACCTACCACTGCACCCGTGCTTTTTGACAGGGTAGGGTTATAATCTAGGGTTACTGGGTTAGGGATATATTTTCGGGTAGCAGGGTTAGGGGTTGGGCTATAAATTAGGGTTACAGGGATAAGGGTAGGGTTATAAATTAAGGTTACAGTGTTAGGGGTAGAGTTATAAATGCACATTTACATTTGTGCATTTAGCACACGGCCTCATCCAGAGCGGTGTACAAAAGTGCTTTGAGTCTCTAGCAATGAATAAATCTACACTGGTACTCCAGATTACAAACGTAATATAAAAATAACTCTTGAATTCTAGGGTTAGGGTTAGAAGTATCGTTATGATTTAGGGTTAGGGTTAGCATTTAGGGTTACTGTGTTATGGGTTGGGTAATAAAATAGGGTTGCCGGTTAGGGTTAGGAGTAGGGTTATAAATTAGGGTTACAGGGTTAGGGTAGGGTTATAATTCAAGATAATAGGGTTGGGGTAAAGTTATAAATTAGGGTTACAGGATTAGGGATAGGGTTACACGTTAGGAAGCAGGGTTAGAAGTAGGGTTATAAATTAGGGTTACAAGGCTAGGGTAGGGTTATAATTTAGGGTTACTGGGTCAGGGTTATAGTTAAGGATAACAGGGTTAGGGGTAGGGTTATAAGTCAGGGTCAGGGGTAGGCTTATTAGTTAGACTTACATTGTTAGGGGTAGGGTTACAAGTTAAGGTTACAGGGTTAGGGGTAGGAAAAAATTAAGGACACAGGGTTATGGACTAGGGTTATACCTTAGGGTTACAGCGTTACGGGTAGGGTTATGAATAACGTTAGGTTATAAATTATGGTTACAGGGTTATGTGTAGGGTTATAAATCAGGGTTAGGGGTAGGGTTATAACCAACGGGTACAGGGTGAGGGGTGGGGTTATAAATTAGGGTTACAGGGTTAGAGATAGGGTCATAATTTAGGGTAACAGGGTTAGGGGTAGGGTTCTTAATTACAGTAACAGGGTTAGGGGTAGGGTTCTAAATTATGGTAATAAAGTTATAAATTAGGGTAACAGGGTTGGGGTAAGGTTATAATTAAGGGTAACATGGTTAAGGGGAGGGTTATAAATTAGGGTTAGGGATATAATTTAGGGTTACAAGGTTAGGGGAGGGAAATACATTAGGGTTACAGGATTAAGGTTAGTTTTATAAGTAAGGGAAACAGGGTTAGGGGTTGGGTTATAAATTAGCATTGCAGGGTTAGTGGGTAGGGTTATAAGTTAGGGTTAAGGGTAAATTATAAATTAGGGTAACAGGGATAGTGGTAGCGTTATAATGTAGGTTAAAAGGGTTAGGCATAGGGTTATATGTTAGGTTTACAGGGTTATGGGTAGTGCAATAAGTTAGGGTAACAGGGATAGGGGTAGGGATATAATTTTGGGTAACAGGGTTCAGGGGTTGGGCTATAAATTAGGGTTACAGGGATAAGGGTAGGGTTATAAATTTGGCTTACAGTGTCAGGGGTAGGGTTATAAATTTACATTTGCGGCATTTAGCGGACTCTCACATCCAGAGCGACGTACAAAAGTGCTTTGTGTCTCTAGCAATGAAGAAATCTACACTGGTACGCCAGATTACAAACTTAATATAAATATAACTCTTGAATTCTAGGGTTAGGGTTAAATTAGGGTCGCAGTGTTAGAAGTATGGTTATAATTTAGGGTTACGGTCACAATCTCACCTACAACTCCACAACTACACTGTTTTACATGTATAGGACAGGAAGAGCTGTATAATGTTATTACAAAAGGTCATGAAATACATACAGTATCATACATGGAAACAATATTTCACTCACATCATTAAAAACACTAAAAACACTCTACTTTATGAATCTAGCATTTACTCACTCACAGTCTCCATTTTTCGTATCACAGTCATTCAGTGCTCACAAGTTTGCTTTATTAATAGCCACTGTTTGGTCGGACGTGTAAATGTGCTATAGTTTGTATATAAAATAATATAACTTGGAAGAGTGTTCCAAAGGCTTGCTGCTTTATAAAAGAACGAATGTTGACAATAAGTGGTTCTGCATCTTGGAACGCTGCAGTCTCCTCTGACTGTCAACCGTGTGGCTCTATTAATTCTATCTGAATTTAGTGTGACAAATTTTCTTAAAGGGGGAGCAGCGATATTATGGATAATTTTAAATAAAGCAGAAATTTGGTTATGTTTAATGAGGTTTTCAAAACTCAAAATATTATATTTACTCAGTACATTATGAAGATGATACTGACGAGGCTTTTTAATCATGATTTTTTATTGCCTTTTTATATAATGATTCTAGTAATGTTTTACATGCCTGAGACCAACTAGACATGCAATACAGTAGATGCGGAACAATCATAGAATTAAAATTAATATTTGAGGCTTCCGTAATTAACTGAATTTCTAATATGTTTATAATTCATCAAATTAAATTTCAATTTATTACCAATTACCAATTTCTAAAATCTTATGTCTAAGATTTTAGAAAAGATTGTCCCTGCCCAGTTATGTTCCCATTTACAAGAGAACAATATCTTTGAATAGTTTCAGTCAGGTTTTAGGCCCCATCATAGCACAGAAACTGCTCTAGTTAACATCACTAATTACCTGTTTTTAGCTTCAGACCAAGGCTTCATCTCGCTATTAGTTTTACTTGATCTTATTGCTGCATTTTACACTATAGATCATGATCTTCTTCTAGATTGCTTACAAAATTATATTGGCATTCAGGGACAGGCATTAAACTGGTTTAAATCCTACCTGTCCGTTCGTTGCTATTTTGTAGACTTAAATGGAGGGCTATCCAGGCTAATGCTAGTAAATTTTGGCGTGCCACAAGGTTCAGTTCTAGGACCCCTGTTTTTCACAATATACACGTTTTCCTTAGGAAATATTATTAGAAGGCATGGAAATAGCTTCCACTGTTATGCTGATGATACCAAGCTATATATATCATCAAAACCACCCGATACAGCTCATTTAGCTTGGAAAACTTAGTGTGTTAAAGAAATAGGAGATTGGATGACCCATACATTTCTACTATTAAATTCTGATAAGATGGACATTTTGCTCATCGCCCCCCAAACAGTATACAGAATCTCCAGCAATTTAAACTGCATTTAGAAGGATGTTCTGTATCTACTAGTTCAACAGTAAATGACCTAGGAGTTATTTTAGACGGCAACTTGACTTTTTAAAAATCATATCAACCATGTTACAAAAACAGCCTTCTTTCACCTTTGGAATATTTCTAAGCTAAGAAACATGGTATCTATATCTGATATCTGAGTTATTACAAGGTCAAGAAAATATGATCATATAACCCCAATCTTATCGTCCCTACACTGGCTACCTGTCAAGTTTCAAATCGACTACAAACTACTACTTCTCACTTATAAAGCCCTAAACGGTTTGGCTCCCATGTATCTATCCAGTCTTCTAACACGCTACAATCCGTCATGCTCCCTGAGATCTCAAAAGTCTCGACTTTCAGTAGTTCTTAGAATAGCAAAGTCCACTAAAGGCAGTAGATCATTCTCACATTTAGCTCCTAAACTTTGGAAAAGTCTTTCTGACAGTGTTCGGGGCTCAGACACACTCACCCAGTTTAAGAGTAGATTAAAAACTAATCTTTTTTAGCAAAGCCTACACATAACATACGTCTCACATCATAACCTTGTGCTTCAGAACATCTGATCACATTCACATTATCAACTTGTGCTTTAAATATCATGAACAGCAGCTATGCTAATTTCTCTCCACTGCTTCTCTTTCTCTCCCCATCCCGAGGCACCCTGAGGTTTGGGTTCAGTCACGTCCCACCTCATATAGATTATGGATCTTGACTAAAGAAATAGATGCCGAACTCGCAAACATCCCGTACCATGTAGGGACATACCAGTGCCAATTGGATGTGTGGAGTTTTAAAATTGGACCTCCTGGAGTGTTTAAAAACTCTGGTATGGAGAAGCTGGTGTTGGATCTGTGATGATCACAAATGTTGAACTATTTTATGAGTTGCTCAGTAGTTCCTAGTTTTATAACCATAAAGACTGTTTATGACTGTTGAACATAATCTTATAATCTTATACTCCAGTGCTCATGTTAGTTCTTACTCTCCAGTGTTTTGTATTGTTGAAAGATTTATGATCAAACTCTTGATGTCACCCAAATGAGGATGGTTTCCCCTTTTAAATATGGTTCCTGTCAAAGTTTTTTCCTCATAACATCTAAGGGATTTTTTTCTTTGCCAGTTAGGCAACAGGAATAGGGGTAGGGTTATAATTTAGGGTAACATGGTTAGGGATAGGGTGTTAAATTAGGGTAACAGAGTTAGTGGGTAGGGTTATAAGTTAGGGTAACAGGGTTAGAGGTAGGGTTATAATTGAGGGTTACCAGGTTTGGGGTAGGTTAACAAATTAGAGTTACAGAATTAGGGGTAGGATTATGAGTTAGGGTAACAGGGTTAGCAGTTGAGTTACAAATTAGAGTTGCAGGGTTAAGAGTGGGGTTATAAATTAGGGTAACAGGGTTAGATGTATGCTTATAATTTAGGTCAAGGGTTATAATTTAGGAGTACACGGTTAGCAGGTATGGTTACAAATTAGGGTTACAAGATTAGTGGTAAGGTTATAAATTAGGGTTAGGGGTAGGGTTATAAGTTAGGGTTACATGATTTGGGGGTAGGGTTATAAATGAGGGTTACAAGGTTTGGGGTAGGGTTAAAAGTTAGTGTTACAGAGTTAGAGGGTATGGTTATAAATAAGATTTACAGGGTTAGGGATAGGGTTATAAATTATGATTACATGGTTTGGGGTAGAGTTATGAATTAGGGTTACAGATTTAGGGGTAGGGTTATAAATTGTGGTTACAGGGATAGGGGTAGGGTTTTAAGGTTTACAAAGCATTCAATACCATCATGGTATTCAGCATTCAATACCATCATTCCATCCAAGTTATTATGCAAACTTCTAGATCTGGGCATTAACACCTCCACCTGCAACTGGGTCATGGACTTTCTGACCAAAAGACCCCAGCAGGTTCGATCTGGCTCCATTTGCCCCAACACCATCACACTCAACACTGGTGTACCACAGGGCTGTTTGCTGAGCCCCTTCCTCTACTCCCTCTTCACCTCCGACTGCAGGCCTGTGAATGGATCTAACTCCATCATCAAGTTTGCAGATGACACTACCGTGATTGGTCTCATCACCAACAATGATGAGACTGCCTACAGGGAGGAGATCCAGCACCTAGCCACATGGTGCAACAACAACAACCTGCTCCTTAACACCTCTAAGACAAAGGAGCTTATTGTGGACTTTAGGAAGGAGGCAAGAGGCACACATGACACCACCCACATCAACGGGATGGCTGTTGAGCGTGTCTCCAGTTTCAAGTTCCTGGGGATCCACATCTCGGCAGACCTGTCTTGGAACATCAACACCTCCAGCCTGGTCAAGAAGGCTCACCAGCGCCTCTTTTTCCTGAGGACACTTAAAAAAAATCAGCTCTCCTCGGATATCCTGGTGAACTTCTACCGCTGCGCAGTAGAAAGCATCCTGACCAGCTGTGTCACAGTCTGGTATGGGAGCTGCTCTGCTGCTGAGCGTAAGGCACTGCAGCGGGTGGTGAAAACCGCCCAGCGCATCACAGGGACTCCACTCCCAGCCATGGAGGACATCCAGAAGAAACGCTGTCTGCGTCGAGCTCGCAGCATTCTTGAGGACTCGTCTCATCCCGCTCACAGACTGTTCACTCTTCTGCCCTCCGGCAGGCGTTACAGGTGCCTCCGGACCAGGACCAGCAGACTAAAGAACAGCTTTTTTCCTAGAGCTGTCTCTTTAGTGAACTCTGACACTCACTGATACACTACTACATTCCCCCCACACCTCACACTCTTTGCTAATGGACTCTCTGAACAAAAACTTATGCTCACCAAGACACTGATCATTTCTCACCTCACACTTTGTTGTTGCACGGACTGTTACACAAATATGCTTATTTGCACAATATGTATATATATATATATATATATATATATATACACACTACTCTGTATATTGTGTTTTACATATAACATATTCATCTTTAAATTACTGTTTATAGTCTTTATTTTATTTAACTATGTAAATTTATGTTAAAACTATATATCCTGCACTTGCTGTTATTGCACTCTGGTTAGACCCAAACTGCATTTCGTTGCCTTGTACTTGTACATGTGTAATGACAATAAAGTTGAATCTAATCTAATCTAATCTAATTAAGTTAGGGTTATAGGGTTAGGGGCAGAATTATACATTAGGGTTACAGGGTCAGGGGTAGGGTCATAATCTAGGATTACAGGGTTAGGGGGTGGGATTATACTTAGGGTAACAGGGTTAGGGGTAGGGTTAAACATTAAGGTTACAAGGTTAGGGGGTAGTGTGATAAATTAGGATTACATGGTTAGGAATAGTTAGGGCACAGGTTAATAAATAAGGGTTACAGGTTTAGGGTTTGGGGTTGGGTCGTAACACCTATATGGATAAGGGTGGGGAAGGGCTATAAATTAGGGTAACAGGGGTAGGTGTATGGTTACATTAGCACTTTTCAAGTTTGCTTTGTAGAATTAAAGAGTTATATTTATATTAAGTTTGTAATCTGGCATACCAGTGTAGATTTATTTATTGCTAGAGACTCAAAGCACTTTTTTACGTTGCTCTGGATAAGGGCGTCTGCTAAAAACTGCAAATGTGAATGTAAACGTAAATGCTATAAATTAGGGTAACAAAGTTAGGCTTTAGGGTTGGGGTAGGGTAATAACCCATACATGGATGAGGTGGGGTAGGTGTATACATTAGGTTTATAGGGTTAGGTTCAGGGTCATAAATTAGGGTTGCAAGGGTAGGGGTTGGGGTAGGGTCATAACCCCTAGATGGATAGGGGTGGTGTAGGGGTATACATAAGGGTTACAGGGTTAGGGGTAGGGTTATAAATTAGGGTTACAGGGTTAGGGTTATGCATTTTTTAAGCCCCTTCATCACAGGCAGACAGACATAAACAGCACCTGTTTATGACTGCTAGAGCTCTGATAGATACTGTGTCTCAGCAGCAGTTTCCTTTGGGTTATGGATGGATAACGCTTTGGTTTTTATTATTTCTCCATCCATGGGGTTACAGGAAATAGTAGCAAAGTGGGAGTGAGTAATCAGATAGAGCAGCTTGAATCCTTATACCCATATGGTCATATTTCAATATTTTGATATAACAATAATCAATAATTTTACCGTGGGGCAGAACGAGTAGTCAGAGTTAGAGTACGAAATTTCCACACTGTGGGACGAATAAAGGTTTATCTTATCTTATTTCTTTAAGTCAAGTCAAGTCAAGTTTATTTGTATAGCGCTTTTCACAACAGACATTGTCTCAAAGCAGCTTTACACAAATCAACAGTGATAGTGAATGGTGCGAATTTGTCCCTGATGAGCAAGCCGTGGCGACTGTGGCAAGGAAAAACTCCCTTAGATGTTATGAGGAAGAAACCTTGAGAGGAACCAGACTCAAAAGGAGAACCCATCCTCATCTGGGTGACATCAAGAGTTTGATCATAAATTTTCCAACAATACAGAACACTGGAGAGTGAGAACTAACATGATTACTGGAGTATAAGATTATAAGTGATGTTCTTTCTGCAGTCTTAAACAGTCTTTATGGTTAGTAGCTCCTAGTTTTATAAGCTCAGCATTTTTGATCACCAAAGATCCAGCATCAGCTTCTCCATGCCAGAGCCTTAACACTCCAGGAGGTCCTTTAAAGCTGATTTACATTTTTTTCATTTCAGGTGACTTGTTTGATTAAATTCAAATCAAATTGTCATTATTTCTAATAATTTTGGTTAAAATTATAAGCTTGCCAGAAGCATCGAGCTGCAGGTCAGTCAGTCCCCTGCTTGTATCTCATGTCTAATTGCAATGGGTTTATTAATTTATTACCCAATTTTTTATATAATTTATTCCATGCAAGCTGTGAATAATCAATTATTTGTATCCCTTCCTATAGTTTCTATAATAAAACTGATTAGTGAAAAGTGCTTGCTGTAATATAAACACTGTGTGCCCCAGGGGTGGATCCTGTGGTAAGTGCTATTATGAATTTGGGGAGGACGGGAAAGAAGAGGAAAGATGGAATAAGGAAGAAGAATGAGAGTTGATGCGGTAAAGCTTCAACTACTGTTGAACTCTATACTTTAGAAAGGGGGTTTTATGGCTAAAAAGAGATGAATCTTGTAATTCTCTGTCTATTCTGTTGATTCATGGTTAGGTTCCTACAGGTCAGGATCAAATAGTTCAGTAGAAGTGCTTCAAAGAGGATTAATTTCAAAACATTAGTCTGATGATGAACAGAATTCCCTCACACACATAAACACACAGTATTTTATTTTAATTTTTTTATGTACATTGACATTGAATAAAAGCTTTGTAATTTGCACCAGAATTGCTTTCCATTACAGGTACGATTGCCACCCACAAGCTACAATGAGAATGTCATGACACACCAAACCACAATCCGCAATTCCCTGCAGTCATTGCTGCCTACAAACATGGCTGCTGTGGACTACATTCTACAGACCTCAGCAACAGTTCCATGTTCACAGTCACCCAGTTCCTGATTGATTACACCTGCATGCAATTTGGTGGTAAAATTTAAAAGGACTCACAAAGCCTCTGGTCATGAAATGTGATCTGAGAGCGCACATAAGAAAAAAGCATGAGTATGAAAACAGCTTTAAAGAAAACAGGCCATATGATATGAGGTTAATCATAAGTTTTAAGAACTGCACCAAAGGTACACAGCAGCACTAATGGAGTCAAAAGGGACACCAGTTAAAGTTATAAAAAATTCAAGGGAGAAAGCAGAACAAAAAGAAACTCCAAAATATAGAATGTTCACTCACCAATGGTGGGAAAGAACCTTGAGGAGAAATGAAGTTATTGATCCCTGTGGCATAAGAAAGTTAAGCATTAAATTACACTTAAGATCTAAATATATATATGAAAATGCAGAAGGCTATAATGTGTAAATGAGGAAAAACTGTGGTTCCTATGAATATTAGGAGTTCGGTGACCAACCGTACGTGCGGAACACCGTGTTATCTCATTGAAGAAAGAAACAGGACTATTGGCCATAAAGCACAGTAGAACAGCTGCACTGCTCATACAGATGTTTCAGTAAGAATATCTGACGGCTGGTCTGCACACTCTCTCTGCACTTAAACGTTTTTCAACGGCTGTTGCTATGTTGCTGTTTACAGCATGTTCATCTACAATTGCTGTGACCTCTACAAAGTCCTCATCATTTATCTCATCTTCAGGTTTATTTAAAGCAGTTTTTGTTCTCAACTTTTTCTCCGTATACACAAAATGACTTAAAAAAAAAAAAAATGTTTGAAGTCTTTCAAACATTGTTCTATATGACAAACTCAAATGTCAAGTGTGTGGGCCTTTTTTAGCAGCCTGCATGCTAGTGTACTGAGAACCTTTCCAGAATGTTAGGATTAACCCAGTGCCCAGTGATGCCGATTTAACCTCTTTAACCAACAATCTTTGTTCACTGCTATGAAACTGATCCCTGACTTTTTTAAATTCATTTATTTATTTTAAAGAGTCTTTGGAACATGGGTATCGTCTCTAGGTTACGACCGTAAACCTAGTTCCCAGAGGGAACGAGATGCTGCGTCAAAACCTTTATGGGAACACCCCTGCGTGACCACGCTCTGAACCACGTGTGTAATCTGACCAATAGGTGTTTGGAACGTGACATCATTAGCGGACGATGTTGCATAAACAGGAAGCTACAAATGGCTGCGAGATGGACCAGACGCTTGCTCCTGCGAGAGATGGTAAGCGCCGCAGGGATGCAGGGAGTGTGGCATGGAGACGCAGCATCTGGTTTTCCTCGGGGAACTAGGGTTACGGTTGTAAGCTAGAGACGTTCCCCTTCAGGAACTCGAGCTGTGTCGAAACGCTATGGGAACGAGTGTCCAATCACGCCACACTGACCAGACCCTGCCTAGAGAGTAAGGGCCTCGGCACCAGCAAGCAGAAAAGAGAAGCCTGGGGTGGCTCTAAGGTCAAGGTCATAAAACCACAAAAAGACATTAAATTAAATAGGACTGAACGCACAGCCAGCACCTCTGATCTAAAAATAGGACTGTTGAATATTAGATCTCTCACGCCAAAAGTGCTGACTATAAACAAAATTATTACCGACCAGGAGTTTAATATAATGTGTTTGACAGAAACGTGGATTAAATCGAATAAATATGTAGCATTAAATGAGGCGAGTCCTCCTGGGTATAGTTACCTACACCAACCCCGTCTAAATTGCAGAGGAGGTGGAGTCACAGCTATTTATAATAATAATCTAAACGTCACACAAAAGAGTAAACGCAAATGTAAAACATTTGAAGTTCTTTACACCAACATAAAATATTCAGTGTCCGAAAGCAGGTCAAGTCAGTTAATTCCACTAATTATTATTTATAGACCCCCAGGGCTCTACTGATTTTCTGATAGAATTTGCAGATTTCATTACAAATTTAGCTACTTCTTTAGATAAAGCATTAATTGTTGGTGACTTTAATATTCATTTTGATAATCAGGAAGACTCCTTAAGAGCAGCAGATGTGTCCATTCTAGATTCAGTTGGAATTAATCAGAATGTTATAGGACCCACTCATAGTGGTGGACACACTCTCGATTTGTTGTTAACATTTGGATTAAAAATAAAAAACTTGGTCATAATTCCACAGTCTGAAGCGATTTCAAACCATTATCTAATCTCTTTTAAAATTTGCCCAAGTCATTGCATTTCTACCTCACCACGTTACCGTGTTAAGCGTACTTTCACGTCAGCTACAGCAGCACGTTTTATTAATAATCTTCCAGAAATTACGATATTAGATAAATCTCCGTTAGACCCCGCAGAGCTCGACTGGGCCACTGAACATCTAGAAACAACGTTACGTTACACTCTAGATGATGTAGCTCCCCCTAAGAACAAAATCATCAGGGAGAAAAAATTTGCACAGTGGTATAATGATCATACACGCACCTTAAAACAGACCACTCGAAAATTAGAACGTAAATGGCGTCAAAGAAAAAATTAACAGTATTTCAAATAGCATGGAAGGAGACCCTCTTAAATTATAGAAAATCTCTTAGTGCTGCTAGATCAGCATATTTCTCCACCCTCATATACAATAACAAACATAATCCTAGATTTTTATTCAGCACGGTAGCAAAATTAACAGGGAATAAAAGCACTGCACTCACATGCACACCATCAATAGGTAGTAATGATTTTATGAACTTTTTTAATAATAAAATTGAAAACATCAGGCAAGAAATCCAGAAGGTTAATATAAATCCAAATTATTTTACAAGTAACCCTGTAGACAGCAGTGTCATTATAACGGACAATCAACTACAAAGCTTCACTCCTATTCATGAGAATGACTTAATTTCATTAATCTCCTCATCAAAATCATTAACCTGCATTCTCGATCCCTTGCCTACAAGTTTCTTTAAACAGATAACTCCAGAGGTAATCAAACCTTTTTTAAAAATAATTAACTCTTCCATTAGCACTGGTTATGTACCTAAATCCTTCAAACTGGCAGTTATCCACCCCCTTATTAAGAAACCTGACTTTCACCCATGTCAGTTGTCCAACTACAGACCGATATCAAATCTCCCCTTTATATCCAAAATTTTAGAAAAGGTTGTAGCACAGCAGTTCTGCTCACACCTACTTATGAATAACATTTTCAAAATGTATCAGTCAGGATTTCTGCCTCATCATAGCACAGAGACGGCGCTAGTTAAGGTGGTAAATGACCTGTTATTGGCCTCTGATCAGGGTTTTGTCTCCTTACTTGTTTTGCTCGACCTTAGTGCAGCTTTTGACACCATTGATCACACTATACTGCTTGATAGACTTAAGAACGTTGTAGGAATAAAGGGAACAGCTCTCTCTTGGCTTAGGTCTTATTTGACTGATTGCTATCAGTTTGTGGATGTAAATGGTGAGCTCTCCACACTCTATGAAGTAAAGTTTGGTGTTCCTCAAGGATCTGTCTTAGGCCCACTGCTTTTCTCTTTTTATATGCTGCCTCTTGGTGAAATCATTCATAAACATGGCATTCGCTTCCATTGCTATGCTGATGACACACAGCTGTATATTTCAGCAAAGCCAGATAAGAGAGATCAGCTTAACAATGTTGAAAAGTGTGTAAAGGACATTAGACAGTGGATGCTTAATAACTTTCTTCTGCCCAACTCAGATAAGACGGAAGTACTTCTACTAGGACCACATGCAGCTAGAAATAAACTTTCCAATTACGTAGCATCTCTGGATGGTGTTTGTTTCAGTGTGTATGGCTGTCATAGACCTTGGTGTGATTATTGACCCGAGTCTTTCCTTTGAGTCTCACGTGAAATAATATTACCAGGATCGCTTTCTTTCACCTTAGAAATATTGCTAAAATTAGAAATATGATGTCGTTGCAGGATGCAGAAAAACTTGTTCATGCTTTTTGTTACTTCTAGATTAGACTACTGTAACGCTTTACTGTCTGGGTGTGCGAGTAAGTGCATAAATAAGCATCAGTTAGTCCAGAATGCAGCAGCAAGGGTCCTTACTAGATCTAGGAAATACGACCACATCACCCCTGTTTTAATCAGTCTACACTGCTCCCAATCAAATCTCGCATTGATTTATAAAATTATTACTACTGACGTATAAAGCACTTAACGGTCTCGCAACGCAGTATCTGAGTGAACTTCTCTACCAGTATGATCCTCCACGCCTACTTAGATCAAAAGGTGCTGGCTATCTGTTGGTTCCTCAGATAATGAAGACTACAGCAGGGGGCAGATCTTTCTCTTATAAAGCCCCACAGTTATGGAACAGCCTTCCAATCAGTGTTCGGGACGCGGACACAGTCTGTGTTCAAGTCGAGGTTGAAAACTTTATTTATTTAGTCAAGCCTTTTATCAGTAGATTTTTTTTCTTATGTAAAGGCACAGATCTGGAGGGAGCATGAATATAGATTGTTTTTTTTTTTTTTTTTATAGAATTGGTATATTTGTATGCCGTCATCCCCTCACATTCACACGTTCACTCAGGTTTGTTGACGGTGGTGTGGTGGGTCGTCTTGTATCCCAGAGATCCCTCATGTCTGTGTTACCTTCTGGGTCTCCCTTTTAGTTATGCTGCCATAGCGAGTCTTGCCGGAGTCCAAACTGCACAGTGACATTAGCTTTCATACACCAATAGTTACACTTAATAATCCATATCCTTCTCTTCCCGTCACTCTCTCTCTCTCTCTCTCTCTCTCTCTCTCTCTCTCTCTGTGTGTGTGTCTCTCGGTCGAGTTAAACATGCTCCTGAGGCTCCAGTGACCATTGTTCCTGCCCCTCTCCCCTCTGTGGATCTTCACACTTCTGTGCAGCTTGGGTGGTTCCATATAATTCCGGAGTAGAACGGGTGCTTTTGAGGACGGATTGGACTGTAGTTGGTGTCGGCGGTCTGCTGCCTGACTCGGGAGTGCAGTTTGCTTCTGATCACTGTACCCGCAACTTTGTATATATGCTTCAAATGGACATTTGGTGCAACCCAGATGAGGATGGGTTCCCTCTTGAGTCTGGTTCCTCTCAAGGTTTCTTCCTTATGCCATCTCGGAGTTTTTTCTTGCCACAGTTGCTCATCAGGGACAAACATACTTACAAAGAACATATTTACGTTTAAATCACCACATTATCTGTGTAAAGCTGCTTTGAGACAATGTTCATTGTTAAAAGCGCTATACAAATAAAAATAAATTGAATTTAATTAAAAAAGGTCAGCGGGGTGGACCAACCCGCAGCGTCACATATGTCCTGGAGTGGCACTCCAGCGGACCAGGCTGTAGAGGCCGCTACAATCTGGGTGGAGTGAGCTCGAACCCTGAGTGGTGGGGGGAGGCCCGAGGACTCATGAGCCGACACAATCGCATCCACAACCCATCTGCTCAAATTCTGCATATTGGCTGGAAAACCTTTCCTGTTAGGGCCATAGCAGACAAGCAGCTGCTCCGACTTCCTCCACGGACTCGTTTTGCGGAGATAAGGTTTTAGTGCTCGCACTGGACACAGTTGGTGCTGTCGCTCCTGGTCGGGGGCTGTAAACGGAGGAGGGCAGAATGCCTGCAACATGACAGGACATGAGGGAGCCGAAGGGAGGAAGGAGCCGATTCTCTTTAGGGAGGAAATCGCCAAAAGGAAGGTGGTCTTAATTGACAGAAACCTAAGGGCCACATCGGCTAATGGGTGAGAAGGGGTGCTCAGAGAGAGCCACCAGCACAACTGCCAGATCCCAGACAGGCACTCTGGGTTGTGTGCTGGGCATCAGCCTCCGGGTGCCACGGAGGAAGCGTGTCACCAGCGACTACTCCACAGGTGGGGTGTCATATGCTGCGAGGGCTGACACGTAAACCTTCAGGGTCGAAGGGGTCAACCCCGCGGCAAACTGTTCCAGTAAAAACTCCAGAACAGACCCAACCGGGCAGTTAGCAGGATCCAGGCCACGGTGCCTCGCACCAAGACATGAACAGTCGCTATTGTGTGGTGTACGACCTCCTCGTGGAGGGAGCTCTGGAGTGGAGAAGGGTCTCTACCCCCTCGGTGGAGAGACCAGCCGCTACGAACTGTGCCCCCTCAGGGGCCCCAGCCACAGCCTCCATAACTATGAGCGGGGGTGAACCAGGGTTCCGTCCGCCTGAGAGAGAAGATCCCTCCTAGGAGGCATTTCCCACGGAGAGCCCTCGAATAGGGACACCAGATCTGGAAACCACGGTTTGCCCGGCCATCAAGGCGCTACCAGGAGGAGACGGACTCGGAGACGGACATCCCGTCCAGGGCATGCCACGCCCCGAAAGCAAACCTCAAGGAACCTCCTGTGTGCAGGATGGATGGAGACATGAAATTGCGCGTCCTTCAGATCTATAGTGACGAACCAGTCCCCGGACCTGATCTGCATCACGACCCCCTTGAGGGTGAGCATCCTGAACTGGAGCCTCCTGAGAGAGCGGTTCAAGAAACAAAGGTCTAGAATGGGAGGCAACCCACTATCCTTTTTCGGAACAACGAAGTACGGGCTGTAGAAGCCTGACTCTCAAACCGAGGGGGGAACCACCTCGATAGCCCCTTTCCCCAGGAGTGTGCGCACTTCCTGTTCCAGGACGAGAGCCTGCTCGGGACCCACCAGGGTGGGACACATCCCGTTGAAACGGGTGGGAGAGGACGCAAACTGAATCGCGTAACCTCCCTCTATTGTTCGCAGGACTCCCAAACTGCCAGAAAGTTTCTCAGGGGAACCAGCCCCTCGGGACTGGCCTCTGACCCACTCAGAGCAGCTGGGGCGGGGCCCTGCAGCTGATGACACCTCGAAAGAGGCGGCGGGTCTCCCCCATCTGCACCGAGACTTGGGGCGGAAGTGAAGAGAGACACCCGCTGGAGGGAGGCCATGCTTTGAAGCCAACGGGCCGGCCTCCTGGTGGTGCGGGGAAGGAACGGGCTCCGTAGCGTGAGGTGTACACCGTGCCCCCTTAACCGAAAATGGTCAAGATTTCTGCACCACAGCCCGTTTGCTGGAGGTGAGGGTGACCCTCAGGTCACCCTGCTCCTTCTTGGGCCCAGAGCGATGCCTCGGACCCTTAGGTCCCGCCCACGGAAATCGGGTGGCGATGCTATGTTTCTGGGCTTTGCGGTGCCCGGAAGGACCAAGCTAGGGCTGCCGCTGACCAGCCCCACGAGATCAGCGAGGGAGGTACTGCTAAAACGCAGCCGGCTGCTTTTTAAACTCCTGAAACCTGTTCACGACCGCCGTCACAGGGTCATCAAACAGGCCAGGAGGAGCCATCGGTGAGTTCAAGAGCAAAGCTCGATCTTGTCCGGGAGGTTGGACAAGGTGAGCCACAGATGCCTCTCTGTGGCCACCAGGGCCGCCATTGACTGACCGACCGCAGGCCCCGGTGCCGAGGAAGTGAGACAGGACGCAGAATACGCTCCTTCAGCTTACTGGGTGCACGCTGCCTCTGCTGCCTCACCGGCCAAGCTAGATCCAGCTTAGCAACGGCTCGTGTCACGACCTCGAGGAGTTCCTTATACAGCACAGGCTGAGAGGAATCTACGGGCTTTCTAGCATTTATTAGCTCACCCTTCTCAGAGAGAGACATGTAATGCTGCGCTGCTCGTACCGGGAGAAGAAGCAGCCATCTGGCCTGCTTCTCCGATAGAGCCGAAGCTCAATTCAGCAGACGAAGCTAAAGCGGACTCGTCCGACTCCAACCCCGCCGCTAAATCAGCCTACGAGCCCCACGAGCGCCGGCGCCGCTTTGCCTCAGCGAGAGCGGGACCGGAGCCAGGAGGGAGAGAGCTCCTTTTAAAGAGTGCTCTCCGGGCTACAATGCGAGCAATCGATTCCCTCGAGAGCCGATTGTGCATGCTCCACTCCCAGACAAACAACACACCAATCATGTGAATCCTTACCGGTAATAAAACGCAGACACGGATGAACACACCTGCAATTATCCTGTCTGCAAGCCATCACTCGATCAGAAAACCACAGCCAAACAACGCTTACCTAAATGAGCGGAAAGCTAGCATCTGGTCCATCTCGCAGCCATTTGTAGCTTCCTGTGTGCCCGACGTTGCCCGCTGATGACGTCACGTTCCAAATGCCTATTGGTCAGATTACACACGTGGGTCAGAGCCCGGTCACGCAGGGGTGTCTCCATAGCGTTTTGACGCAGCTCAAGTTCCTGAAGGGGAACTGCAGTGGGCTGAGGGCAAGGGCAGCATGAGTGGATTCTTGTGTAGATCGGATGAGGTGCCTGAAGAAACAGCACTGGAACATGGTGAAGGTAAGATCAGGGCACTGCCAATGGCACACCCCCGGAACATCCAGTCTTACCAGGTCTAGGTGTACGCTGCTGACTGAGTGGATAAACTGGATAAGAGTTGTGCAGTCTTTCGTGCCAGGTTGGTTTCAACCTGTGCTTGGTTGAGGTTGTATTCAGTTTGCAGAATCAGTCTTTGTGTCAGGTGCCATCGCGTCAACCACAGCTTGGGTACCTTGCTATTAGAAAGTGTCATCCCACCATGGTGAGGTCTCTGTGTCCAGTGCCATTCTTCGTAAAATGTTAACTTGGCCCATTGAAAAGTCCTGTCACTTCCACGCAAAACGAGTGCTTAGCAGAGCAGCTCAGTCCTCCGTAGGTAAAATTATTCATTTCACTGACAATGCACCACTGTGTATGAGACACTTGGACAACATCAAAATAACCATGCAGTGACTGAACGTTTATAAGTTTGGTTTCATTGGGGGAGAAAGGTTGCAAAGTGTTACATGTACAAATAACATAATTGTGTGTTTTCATGGCAACATGTGCGACTGGTAAACAAGGTCTCAGTACCCTTTTGTGTTATGTATCCAGTAAGGTGATCCCATTTAATTACCTGATCCTTTACTACTTCGCCTATAGAGCATATGCTTGTGGAATTTGGAAAAACCTGATCTGGGTGTATCAAAGGAAAACTGACGAAAAACCCAATACATCCATTACAGTTATTTCCTGTAAACATCATTATGGTGGATAGTAACTCAGAATATCTTAAATTTAAATTTTTTTCTGATTCATACCACCTATGTAGATCGCTGAGGTCATTCAAAACATGTCTAGGTGTCTTGTACATGTGTACATTATATGTTTCCTAGCAGGTCTCATTTTGAGCGTGCAGGTGAGTTTCGCACGGCAAGTCTGTTTTTGTATTCATAAGTTAAATCATCGATTTGTGACTGTAGCCATGCATGTCTTATATTAATCACTGTGATAATAATAGCAGATAGGATGTTGGAAATATTGTATGATACATGTGTCATCACTAGATTCACATCATGAAATAATGTTTTGTTAATGTTCCCTTTTAATCAGTCCACCAGGAGGAATAGGATATAGTTTCAGACATTCCTTTGGTTTGCTATATCCCCAAGTGGTTAAATTAAAACAATTTCATTATCCATGAGCAATTCTGTGGGCCGGTGTAATTATCTGGGTCATTGACACAATTTCCCACGCAATACATGACTTCTCTCCGGCTAGTCCAGACAAAGGCTTCAGGTTGATTGTTATCAGGTACATATGAAGTTATATCGAATTTATATTCGGTATAACTCGTGTATATATAGTGTTGATTGGGTCAGTGTGTGTACACATATATTGCAGGCTCCAAATCTTTGATTAAATAACAGATTTTAGGATCTAATCCATTGTTGATTTTTTTCGTAGAGAGTGCTCCCAATTTTTGCTCCTGGTTCTGCTTTAAATTGATACCAAGCCGTTATGTCGTGAAAAGATGTGCGTGCTGGTGTGTCACCTGAAATGTTTACTATAGGGAGATGGTTGGAGCCTACTTTACAGAAAATTTTTGTTTCGCAATTTGGTTCCGGTACTACTCCGGGAGGCCACGTGACTTGTTCTCTGGTTGAAAGTGTACTAAAAAATGTGGATGACCTCTTAGTGTATTTCCATACCCATCTCCCACATTCCAGTGTGTGTGAGAGTGAAACCCTTTGACCCAGCTTGATGCAAGTGGGTCCAGTAACTTTTCCTCTTGTCCGGTCTCCATGGAATTGCTGCAGTCAACCTCTGGTTTCAAGCTGCTGGACTATTTCATGCACTGCTGTTTCAGCCTCAGGCTTGATGCGGCATTGTCTCTGTGGGGGAGGTGGCTCTCCTTCAATACACACAACAAAATCAATAGGGCCACAGTCATGTTCATGATTAGCCCAAACTGTGCTTGTCAATCAACTGTTGAATGGGATCTGTAGTGGAAATGGACATAATTCTGACCACATTCCGTGGTGGACTTTTTTCACTGTTAGTTAGTCATCTGTTTTTCAAAACAATGAATGACAAATCCATGTTTTTTCATAATGTCCATTTCCAGTACAGTCCCCGCACTGCTGTTTGCCAAGTACCAGAAAGGTTCTTCAATTATGTCTATGCCTAAGTCAAGTCGAGCGGACTGGGTTTGTGTTGCTACAATTAGCGTGTCGCAGATGCCTTTTATGTGTATGGTTTCCTCTGTTAATGGCAATCGAATGTTTGTACATGAGCATGCTGCTCCAGTATCAATAAGTACATCAGCTAATTGGCCTCCTAAATTAGCTCTTATTTTGATCCGGTTGCCGCTCTTAATTATGCTTCCTATAGCAATGGAGGCCACGCACCCCTATAGGAAACTGTTTTTCTGGCGCCGAACTTGCAACGATTGCTCCGTTCTGTGATTTTTATTTTATGTGGCGAGGAGTATGTTAACTAGCTCCACGTTTTTTCAGAGGGATCGGTTTGGTTTTGCATTTGCTGTCTGTCCCCATGTCTTTTGTAACAGTCTTTTGTGTAGTGATTGTTTTTTCTGTAAAAGTTACAATATTTGTGTTGGGATCTTGGGTAGGGTTTTTCTTTGCCCTGTCCGGACGCAACGGCGCAAGGTTTATTTTTCCATCCATTTTCTATTTTTGTGCCCCAGTCTACTACTGCTCTGAATGTGTTCTCTGCTGGATCCACACCATTTAACAGTGCCTTTTGGATCTGGGGGCATGTAATAAAGCAGTGGTTGCTCTTGGAAGTAGAGCTTGCTGGAAGATCTTTAAGGAAGAGGGAGTCGTTTCCAAGCTGTTTCCTATGTCTGACCAACGATTGGTGGGGTTTGACATTTTAAAGGTTTCGAACTCCACCCATCTTTGGGGGAACGGCCAATACTATGGGTTGAAACTTTGGCGGGAAAAACTTCCCTTTGTTTCATGTGTCTGTGGGCGTGGTTTGGACTATAAAACTTTAAAGTTTTGTCTGAAGTGTATTAAGACGGTATGGTGACTTTCGTGATCAAATAAAATGCACCATTGTTTGGGGAAATAAGTAACAGATAATTTTGTGGTCATTTGGATACTAAACATGAAAAGGAATGACGACATAAAGGCATTACATACATTGATTCGTAATCAAAGTATAACTGATGTTACTCCAGTATTGTGTTCTGATAAAAAGGAAACATGAAAACACTAAACACAATGCACTTTCAATAGGAGCGGATTTTGTATCAATTTTGACATCTGGCCTTAAAAGAAATTACAGCATTAGAACAGGGTTAAATTAACTTGTAGTATAACTGATGTTAATACAATGTCGTATTCTGATCAAATGAAAGGCACCCTTGTCAGGAAAGTAAAGAACAGATAATTCTAAGTCAATTAAGCCTTAATAGAAGAGACAACATTAATAGAGTTACATTTAATAGAATTTTTAGATACATACAAATATAGGTTAATGTCATGGGATGTGGAGCATCTTATTTATTTTGTTTTATTAGGAAAAGGGGTGTGTGGGGGAGGGTCAAACAGAAAATCTGCCTGGGGTTATCTTGCCAGTTGTGTGTGGGTGTGTGTTTTATGATTAGAGGGTCCTTGTGAACTCAGCAAGAGTTCAGGGTTTGGTCCTGTTTCGTGTCTTTGGAGGGGGAGTGTGACACTGTGGGATATACCACCCCCAATAAAAGTTTCACCTTTTAATTGAGATGAAGATGTCATAGGTTAAAAGGAATGCCTGGGACATGAAATCTAAATGACCTGTGCCAGAACCTACATACCCCCCCCTTTTTGGATGTGAAGTTTCTGATGAAGGGAGACTTTGACATCCAACAGTTATGAAGGTCGGCTGGTAGGTAAATTAGATTATGATTTTCAGGGTTAAGTTTGGTGAGACAATGCTTGGAGGGCTGTGTCAACTGGGGTGATGTCGATCATTTGCCTCCCGACTTCCTCAATTCTAATTCAGGGCCTAGGGTGAGATTGTGATTTTTGAAAAAGTCTGTGATTTCCACCTCGGAAAGATACTCTTCACTGGGGAGGTGGAACAGAGCAAGGTCCCCGAGGTGGAGGATGGCACCCTTGGGCACTTAATCTACATATTCTGGTTGGGTAGGCTCACACGGGTGGCAGTGTCATGCTTGTCGTAGGTTAATGTGGCGGTACGGATGGGCGTGTTGATGAGCCACTGATCTGATCGGCAACAATCTCTGCTTGCTTGTCTGTGACCTAGCTGCGTGGCTTGGCTTCAGCCGGGCAGCGGGTGTCCTGTTGCATGCAGCCTGCAGATTCCTTCAGTGTTGTCCCTGAGGAACGGCTTACTTGGGCAGAGATAGTGAATGTCTTTGGTCCAGGTACACATGCGCAGGTTCGGGGCCAGATATAACTGTGGATTGCTGTAATGGTAGGCTACCACCTCTTGGGTGTGCACCTTGATGTGGGTGTTTCCTTTCCAAAAACCAACATTGACAACATCTTTGAGGCGAAAAATGTTGTCCGATTCAATGATTGGTCAGTTTAGGAGGAAGGCCATTTCACCCTGGTCTGGGTTGATATGAAGTAAAATGGATCTTCCTAGTGCGTAGGCGAGATGGGCTTGAAGGGAATCAGTTGAATGGGTGGTAGCAAAGGACAATGCAGCTTGTACCAGGCTTAGGGGCACCAGGTATGGAGGGATCCTGCCCATGGCTAGGCTGTCGATGGAGGAGCTCACTTCTCGCAGCATGTCTGACATCAGTGCGGTGACCACCTGGGTTTGGGCCACGTCATTTTGTAGGAGTGAGTGTAGTTGTTTTATGGAGTTCACAGTTTGGTTCAACAGGACGCTGTGGGTGTTAAGGACCACTAAGGTGCCTTTTAATTACTTGCCTATAGTCTGGAGGGTTTGCCCTTGTAGCGAGAGTTGTTCTCTTAACTGGGGTATCTCATTCTGGATCTCTCACACTTCTCAGTCAATCGGGACCCTGCCCAACTGTAATGTGCGGCCGTCTGGGGATACTGCGTTTGGTAGACATTTCGGGGGTCAAGGCACACATAAACTTTCTGGGCATGAGTCCTGCAGTTGGTGGTAAGAAGTCTCGGTTGATCCCTAGACACATGAAACGTAGGGTGGACCCGGAGCGCCCTGGGGAGCCTGAGTCGGAGGGCCACGGGATTGACGACCTTGGAAATGGGGAAGGGGTCGATGAAGCGCGGGGCAAGCTTCCGACAGGTGGCCTTAAGGGGAAGGTCCCGAGTAGAGAGCCACACTCGTTGCCCGCCACGGTAGCGGGGGGCTAGGCGCTGCCTACGGTTGGCCCCCTGGCAAAGCCTTATGCCATTCTTGAGCAGGGCTTCATGGGCCACTCTCCAGCCTTGACGGCAGCGTCGGAAGAAAAGGGCGGCAGAAGGAACGGCGGACCGGGGTTCCTGGTTGGAGAAAATTGGCGGCAGAAAACCGTGGACCACCTGAAAGGCCGCAGATAGCAGCTTGGGTAGAGCGATGAAGTGGCCCATCTTAGAAAACCGATCGATGACCATCATGACAACCGTGTTGCCACTGGGAATGGGCAGCCCGATAATGAAGTCCATGGGATGTGCGACCACGGGCGTTTCGGAATAGGAAGGGGCCGAAGAAGACCTTGGGGGCGGCCACGAGGGTTCTTGTGTTGGGCACAGTCGGGGCAAGCTGCGACAAAGTCCCGGGTGTCCTTAACTACGGAAGGCCACCAGAAGCGTGCCTTGACCAGAGACAAGGTGCGTGGCTGACCGGGATGACAGAAGAACAGGGAGTTGTGACACCATTGAAGAACTCCAGAGCGGAGACCCTCGTTGCGATGATCCGTCCAGACCAGAAAGGGGACCTCCGCACCCTCCAACCAATGGCGCCATTCCTCCAAGGCCATTTTGACAGCCAGGAGCTCCCTCTCACCCACTGGGTAGTTACGTTCAGAGGAGCCATCTGCCGACATAGGCTGTGGGCATGTCTTGGCACATTTTGACCTCAAAGTACTTGTGACCGGTGGGTGGCTGCGGTTGGTGCCTTTCCATGTCTGTAGTCACGGTCGGTGTGTCGTCCGAGCAGCTTTGACATGCTGCCAGACCGTTGCCCAGTGCTGACTTGTGGTTTTGGCCATATCCTGCTTCAACATTGCGCCCTTGGAAAGGCATTAGCCGTGTGGCGAGGCGGGTATTGGTGACCGCACCATCGTGGATGCGTTGGCTGTTAAGAAATGTGACAGGCTGGTGACAAGTTTCTATGATATAGTTAGAAAATCTCTGGATGGCCCATACAGTAGAGAGCAGGGCTTTCTCACAATCCAAGTATTTGCATTCTGGTGGCAAGAGTGTCTTGCTGGCGTATGCGACCACCCTTTTGTCCTGGTCATGCCGCTAGTAAAGTCCAGCCCTCAGGCAGTGGCTGGAGAATCCAGGTAAAACTCCTCCTTCTGTGGGTTTGGGTAAGCCAGACATGAAGCGGCATTTTTCTGGGTGTCTGTCCAGGCGAATGGGAAATCTTTCTTTAGTAGTGCTATGAGAGGGTGTGCAATGTCCAAGTAGTTCTCATTGAACTGTCGAGAATGGTTGCATACACCTAGGAACCTTTGGATTTCTGAGACGTTGGCGGGAGGCTTGATGGTTTTGAATTGCCCAGATGCGGTTGGTTTGTGGCTCGATGCCCTGTGGTCCAATGAGCAGGCCCACATAGTTGACATTGTTTTTGCACCATTGTCCCTTGTGGAGGGCGATTTGGCCCCTGCCGTGGTTAGTTGTTGCAAGACGTGGTCGATTTCCTTTAGGTGATCAGTGTGAAACAACTGAAAATGTCATATTCTAGGTTCTTCAAAGTAGCCACCTTTTGCTTTGATTACTGCTTTGCACACTCTTGGCATTCTCTTGATGAGCTTCAAGAGGTAGTCACCTGAAATGGTCTTCCAACAGTCTTGAAGGAGTTCCCAGAGATGCTTAGCACGTGTTGGCCCTTTTTCCTTCACTCTTTGCCTTCCTTGTGTTCTTTAGCCCAAACAAGTCTCTTCTGCTTGTTGCCTTTCTTTAGCAGTGGTTTCCTAGCAGATATTCTACCATGAATGCCTGATTCACACAGTCTTCTCTTAACAGTTGTTGTGGAGATGTGTCTGCTGCTAGAACTCTGTGTGCCACAGATGAACTAATCCTCCGCAGCAGAGGTGACTCTTGGTCTTCCCTTCCTGGAGTGGTCCGCATGTGAGCCAGTTTCTTTGTAGCGCTTGATGGTTTTTGTGACTGCACTTGGGGACACTTTCAAAGTTTTCCAAATTTTTCGGACTGACTGACCTTCATTTCTTAAAGTAATAATAGCCACTCGTTTTTTTGTACTTAGCTGTTTTCTGGGACGGGACCGATTATTGGTAAGGTGAGTTTAAAATCGTGGAAGCCATAGCTCACTAGCCAGCCTAGGCGGTATGCTTTAGGCACCCGGATGTCCATTGCTGTGCAATTATTAAATAAGATGTGAACTGCTCAGGATGTCGCTTCAACCAGAGGTGTAGCTTCCAAGGTAAGGCCCAATTCCTTACTCTCGGGTGAAGGTTGGTAGAAGCCTAGCAAGTGGCTTAAGGCTTGACCGCACTTCAGGTTGAGTCGAACCGCAACGCCCTTGGTGTAAGCAGGTATTACAGTCTCTTGTTCACTGATTAGGGTGCAGACCTTTGGGATGGTTTGCCCTGATATGAGCTTTTCAGGGTTGATCTGAGTCATGGGGAGCTGTTGTGTTACTGGGGCCCATACCACTTCATTGATCGATTCACATGGGCCCTGAGACGGATTAAAATATCTGCTCCAATGTAGACGTTGTGTGGTGGGTCTTGCAGGATTAGAAAGGAGTGAGTCATGCACCTGCCATTCCACTTTATGTTCAGGGCGCAAATGCCATTAGCTGTCACCATGGTGGCCGGGCAGGGAACCAAAAGAAATCGTGTGCGCTCGTTAGCCCAAGGGATGCTCACTGTGTGTATTTTCAGGGTGTTGAACAGTGTGAGGCTGATTGCTGAGTTGTTAGCCCATAGTGCTAGTATAATATCTGTTGTTGCGGCATCAGCAAGTTGTAAGCCCTCCATGGCCTTTAGACAGTATGCTGGAGACAGTCTTTCTTTAGTTAGCTGGAAAGCACAGAGCAATGACCTTGAACTTTGCTCTCGGGTCAAGTTACGTTCTCGGCTGGTAATATGATCTCCCATGACCTTTGTGGCTTGGAAGTCTGTCTTGGATGCTTTCAGTGACCAAGGGGGTAGAGGTTCTCGCACTTGAGCCCAGAGTTTCAACTGTTTAAAATCCAACAGTGGTTGGAAACAATCTAGAAGGTCATTTCTGATGAGCAGAGGGTAGGTGTCCATTGGAGAGATGTACACAGGGTGCACTACACTCATAGGGCCAATAGCCAGGTGAATGGGAGCTATCTGTTCAAGCTTGACTTCATTTTGGCTGTAAAATTGCACATTCAAAGCACACTTGTTTTAAGAGTTTAATTCTGCCGCTGAGCTTCCACCTGCAGTCTGTAAAAGAGTTGGGTCGACATTAAAGTCAGATCTGCACCAGTGTCCATAAGAGCTTCTAGTCTCAGCTCATTCTCTAAATGTTTTCGCTAGGTACAGCTTTTTGGCCATTCCTCTTTCAAGTAGGTTCCCTAGGAGCCTTGGCCCTGGTGCAGGTGAAGTGACTGACAGGCAATCCGAACTGGATTTATGTGGCTCATCGGGAAGGCAGACCATTAAAACAACGCTCTTTGGAATTTTGGGGTCTGGCTGGAGGTTTGGTGTTGGAAGTTGGGTCAGTTTGCGAGGACATATCGTAAGTGTTTAGGTCAGGTTTCCGGCTTAGTCATAATTGATCTGATTTGTCCTCCTTGTCCTTTTTGTGACGTTTGTCCTGGATGGTTTCCGACATGTTTTCTGGGTCCTGTGCTATTGGTAGTCCATGTCTCGGTTGTTGCAGGGGTTTTTGCTGTCTCCTGTCTCCAGTTGGAACATTTATGCTTGTGTTGGCGAGTGCCAGTTTCCTTTGGGCCATTTAGATCCTTCCCAGGTGGCTCCGTCCTTTGGGTTGAGTGGTGGTCGTGGTCTGTCCAAGGATCTCCCAGGGCATCCAGCTTGGTATTTGGGACAGGCGCTGCCATGACCCTGTGGTTCTCGGTTGATTGGAAAGCGTCGTGACACTTGTTGGACAGGTTTGTCACAATAGCATTGCTGGGTGCCCTTTAGTGCCAGTTCTCAGCACTGCTCGGAGATAGAATAGATTGCTGCCCCTTTTACAGTTTTTTCGGGTACAGTCCTTTGCTTGGTATAGGCTTTTTCGGGCTAAGTCTCGCAGCTGCTGGGTGGACATTTCCCGTGGGCAGACCAGGACCCCCAGGTGGTGACTTACATCAGGATGCAGGTTTCTGAGGAACAAAGTTTTGAAGTTGAAGTTCTCCTCCATTCCTGACTCATTTCGGGCTCCAAAGTAGGCCTGTCGGAGCCTGCTGTATTAGGCTTGTGGGGTTTCATGCCTGCTTTGTTTTAGGTCCAGAGCCGTTTCTCGTTGGCTCTGAGTCTCTGCCATGATTTGGTCTGGCTGGTCGTGAGCCTGTGCCAGATTCCTCTGAGCTTCCTCAGCTTGGATCCGGAATGACAACGATTCCTGTTGCAGGTGAGAAACTTTTGCTTCCTCAATTTTTGCCTGGGCGATGAGGTTGTATGTCGGTAGTCCGAGGATCTTGGCCAGCTCCTTGTGGCTATAGTCCTGTGCAGGGTTGTGGGACATCAGCGCACTCAGGTTGTCATCAGTTGTTCCTGACTTGTTCCTGACTCAGGTGTTGCAGATCAACAGCAGTTTCTGGTAGAAGGGTACCCGTCATGGCGTTCAACCAGGTCTCTAGCTGATCCCAGTGTGCCTCAGATCTAAATGGTCTGGACATGTTGGCTCACTGGGGAAGAGAGATACAGACAAGGGCCAATGCAAGTTTTTATCTTGGTGGCCTACGATAATAAGCGAGAACGTACTGTACACTTAATTTGAACTGACTGGTTTAGGCAGTTAGAGGAGGCCAGATCAGGCTAGCGGCATAATTACCTAAAGGATCATCTAAGATTTGGCTACTTTAAATTGCTAAGTTTCGTGTGATGATTTCCCAGTTAAGCCTTCACCTCACGCCACAACCAAATAGAATGGAAAAATAGACAGATCAAACTCACAATACCAAAGTGATAGAGCAGGACAAGGCCTGAAAAGGGAAGGGCTATAAGGTTGAACCTAAATAGCCGAACACTTAATTTTAAATTTTAGCTTCACCCTCTGTTTAAAATTTAGTGAGAGGAAGTGGGAAGTAAATAAATGAGCAGGGAGAAAAGGGAGAAATAATAATAATGATAATAATAATGATAAAACAAATAAAGTCGATAACAAAATGTCAAAACAAAAATTCTGTAAAAAGGTTACTAATAATAGTAATAAAATAAGAAATAACCAAACAAAAATAATCCAAAAATTATTAATAAAAATAATAATAATAATAATAATAATAATAATAATAATAATAATAATAATAATAATAAAAGGGAGAAAATAAGAAAGAAAAAAACTAATGAAAAATAAGAATAACAAAACAATATTAAATGAAGATGGTAAAAATAAAATAAAATTGATAACAAACGAGAGAGAGAAAGAGAGTTCACACACACTGAAGTTAGGAGTGGGGGGTGCTTGCAAAGGTACTAATTACTTCGATAACCTGTCCCTTGTTGTTTATCTGGAAGTGTGGGGCCCTAAAATAACTTCACTAGTGGGGGTGATTTGATAACGTTTGGGGTAAGATTATTCTTGACCCTACGTGTCATGCAACCTTATTTTGAACGGTGTCAAATAAAGGAAGCAGGCTTTATTTGTTGCACTACTCGAATCACAGTTTAACAACTGAAGGAAGGTTTCTCCTTTCCGCAAATTCTACAGTTTGTGCCACCCAACGGCACTTAGTGGGTGGGTCAGGTTTGCTTTCCTGCCCCCCAAAATAAATAAACAAAAGAACAGGGTTTTCTTTGCTGTTCCAATAATAACTTGATAAAGGTTTTTAACTCCTTTTACATACCAATCAACAACTGGTCAGTAGTATCTTTGATTGGGTCTGCATTAGGCACGCATCACTTAGCTACTCTGATGGTTAAACCTAAAGGAGTGCTATCATCTAGTTGAACGAAATTGGAACACGCAATGACTTCAACTTAGCGAAACAATTGCAAGGCCTTAAAAGATAAGAGATACACGCTCTAATCAATCTTTAATCAAACTATGGGGAGATTTATTCATCCCCACAGCTGATTTTGATAATATTAAAATGTTAATTAAAAAGATTTCTTCATCTTTAAGAGGCTTTTTTAAATATTATGACTGCAGTTTAAATTCTTCTTTTCCTGTTTTCTTTTTTTTTCTCGATTAATTATAACTTAAAAATAGAAGTTATGATAAGAAGTTTAGCTCGCAAAGAAAGGTAATTATAAATATTTAAGTCAAATTGACGGTAATGGAATTAACATTACATTTACTTGTCTGTTCGTCCAGCAAGCAGACAGTATAATTTTATATTAATTCTATAAAAGAGGTATCTCCCTGGCCAAGAAAGACGTAACCCACTTTTATTGTTTGTACCGTAAATTAAATTAAATAGAGCATGTAGTTCAGACCAGGTGTTGCAGGAACTTTGCATTTGTGAAACGTATTCAGAGACAATCACTTGTGAAAAATATGCCATTTAATAAATGAGACAAACACACAAAGCTAGCTACACAAACAAACAAAAGAAATAAAGAAAAAAAAATGAAATAAAATAAACGAAAGTAAAATTTAGGAAAGGAGGAAAAGAAAGGAAAAGAAGCAAGGAGAGAAAAAGAAGGGAAGGAAATATGGCAATGCTTAAGCTTCAAAATTAAGCACACCCTACCTGGGAAATCGTCAAAGGAATTTAAATTTACCTGAAGATTCAATCAGACTTTAAATACGAATCTAAATTCCTTGGTAAAGGAAACGGTGACTTGCATTGGCTTGTTGCACAAGAGTCTGGATGCGACGAAGAAATCTTTAAAGAGCCAGTTAGGGTGGGGTCAGATGTTCTTCCAGGTTCTGCTGAAGTGTAGAGCAGTGGTTGTTCTTGGAAGTAAAGCTTGCCGGGAGATCTTGAAGGAAGAGGGAGTCGTTTCCAAGCTGTTTCATACGTCTGACCAACGATTGGTGGTGTTTGTGACATTTTGAAGGTCTCGAACTCCACCCATCTTTGGTGGAACGACTATCGGTTGAAATTTCGGGGGGGAAAACTTGGTTTGGACTATAAAACTTTAAAGTTTTATCTGAAGTGTATTAAGACGGTATGGTGACATTCGTGATCAAATAAAATGCACCATTGTAAAAAGTAAAGAACAGATAATTCTAAGTCAATTAAGCCTTAATAGAAGAGACAACATTAATAGAGTTACATTAATAGAATTTTTAGATACATACAAATATAGGTTAATGTCATGGGATGGGGAGCATCCTATTTATTTTGTTTTATTAGGAAAGGAAATGATCCTGTGTGTGTGTGTGTGTGTGTGCGTGTGTGTGTGTGTGTGTCAAACATGGGGTTATCTCGTCTTGTGGTAGGATCCAGATATTCTGGAGCCAGTTGTGTGTGGGTGTGTGTTTTTATGATTAGAGGGTCCTTGTGCACTTGAGCAAGAGCTAAGGGTTTGGTCCTGTTTCTTTGGTCCTGTGGGATATACCACCCCCAATAAAAGTTTCACCCTCTGATTAAAGTGAAGATGTCATAGGTTAAAATAAATGCCTGGGACATGAAATCTAAATGACCTGTGCCAGACTCTACATGAGTGACTCATGGGTACATTTCACGAAATGTTCCTGTATCTTTCCCTTGACATAATTGTTGCTGGAAAGGGAACTGTGAAAATACTGCTGTCACCAGTAGTCTATATTGGAGGGCAACTTTACCATTGCCATGTAAAATAAGAGCCCAATGTAGCAATACATCTCACTCATGGTTACATCTCTCCATTTGTATTTGCGTCCCTTGGCTATTGACTTGGCAGCTTGAGCATTTGTGTTGTAGCACAGAGTTGCACAACACTCTCAGAGAAAAACATTTTAAATTGACTAAATGGAGTATGAGAGTCAGAAGACCTCAGTTGTGGTCCGGGTTCATGTGCGGGCAGGAATCGCAGAGTCTGTGGGACTGTCGTTATCTGTCTGATCTTTCCATGACATGGTGGACTGTGTGTGCTGCCTTTGCCCTTTTTGGAGCAGGTGCTTGATCACATCTGTTTATGAAACACACAAACACACACACACACAAACATCACTAATTGTGTCATTGCTAAAGTTGTTTGCATGTCATACAATGCAATAATGATTCAAACTAAATATAATTCAAGAAAATACAAAATATGTACTTATGTAGGATGATTCTTGGTCGAACTCAAAAAGGAGCGACACCTGCGTGGCCTGGTGCGAGTTTCCAGTGAAGGCAGGGGTGATGCAGCCACATTCCTAAAAATAACCAAACAATATAGTTTTCAGTATTTTTGATGAATACACTTGAACAATATATATTTGTTAGCATGCATTATACATATAGCATTTACACCTCAGCATTCCGGAACATCTCTGCTAGCTCACACTCCATAACAGCCTTTCAGGATGATCAGTGACACCAACCAAAACTAAACTGAGGCTAAAATATAAATTTATATAACGTCAACAATATTTAAGGAATACAATCACAAACAGTTAATGTTAAAAATGAGCAGATATTGGCAGATATTTGAAGGCAATGCTGACAAAAGCTAGGCAGAGATGTCTACAAACAATATTAGTTTTATATGATTAGAATGTAAGACTAAGATAAGATAAACCTTTATTCGTCCCACAGTGGGGAAATTTCTATGTTACAGCAGCAAGACAAAGAAATAAAAATAGATGCAAATATATAAAAAAGAATATACAAAAAATAAAAACAGAGAAATTAAAACAGATGATGATGATGATGATAATAATAATAATAATAATAATAATAATAATAATAATAATAATAATAATAATAATAACAAACAAAGAAATAAAAATAAATGCAAATATATGAAAAAGAATATACATATATTACAATAACAGTATATACACAGTACAATGTATAAATACAAATAGGAAAAAACTAAAGTACGTGGTTCAAGTAATATTTTAAGGTGGTATTGCACATAATTGCGGGTAATATTGCACATAAAATTGTACCTGATTCATGTAATATTGCACACAGAAGGTTTTTGCACATCTTAAAAAGTGTTGTATGTTGGTGACTGGTTTTACTGGGAACAGCTTTGTTTGTAAAATCTAATAGCAGCAGGGAGAAAAGACCTTCTGTATCGCTCTTCAGACACTTAGGATGTATCAGTCTGTCACTAAAAGAGCTGCTCAGCGATTAGACAGTTTCATACAGGGGTGGGAGGCGTTCTGCAGCAATGGTGATAGTTTTGCTACCATCCTCCTTTCTCCCACCTCCTGTACAATGTCCAGGGGAATCCCCAGGACTGAGCTGGCCTTCCTGATCAGCTTGTCTAGTCTCTTTCTGTCTGCAGTAGATATGCTGCTGCCTCAGCAGAACACTCCATAGAATATGGCTGAGGCCACCACAGAGTCAAAAAAGGTCTTCAGTAGCTCTCCCTGTACTCCAAAAGACCTTAGTCTCCTCAGCAGAAAGAGTCTGCTCTGCCCTTTCTTGTAGATTGCCTCAAGGTTGTTTGTCCAGTCCAGTTTATTGTTCAGGTGAACACCCAGGTATTTTTAAGAGTCCACTCTCACAATGTCCCTACCCTGAATGTTCACTGGTGATAGTTTGTTTGTGCCTACGGAAATCCACCAGCAGTTCTCTGGATGCAGCTCCATTGGCACCAGTCCACAAAGTTCTATATAAGTTCTCTGTACTCTCTATCATCATTCGTGATCAGACCGATGATGGCAAAGTCATCAGAGAACTTCTGTAGGTGACAGTTTGCTGAGCTGAACATGAAGTCTGCAGTGTAGATGGTGAAGAGAAACGGGACTACAACCGTTCCCTGCAGGGCTCCAGTGTTGCTGACAATCATGTCAGACTCACAGTCACGAGTCCTCACATACTGTGGTCGGTCTGTGAGATAGTCCATTGTCCAGGCGGACAGATGATGGTCCACTCCCATGTACACCATCTTATCCCTCAGGAGCGCAGGTTGGATGGTGTTAAAAGCACTAGAGAAGTAAAAAAAACATGACTCTTACAGTGCTCCCAGCCTTTTCCAGGTGTGAATTAGCCCGATTAAGGGGGAAGATGACTGCATCTTCCACTCCAATGCCAGGTTGGTAGGCAAACTGAAGTGGATCCATTGATGGGCTCACCAGAGGTTGGAGACGAGTGAGCACCAGCCTCTCCAATGTTTTCATCAGATGCAAGATCAGCGCTACTGGTCGATAGTCTCCGAAGTCTTTTGGACACAGCGTCTTTGAAACAGGCACCACGCATGATGTTTTCCATATCTGTGGCACCTTTCCCAGCTTCAGGCTCAGGTCAAACATGTACAGCAATATGCCACACAGCTGATCTGCACAGGTCTTAAGTAGCCTGGAGCTGATACCGTCTGGGCCTGCAGCCTTCCTCGCTTGGATCTTCCTGAGCTCCATTCTCACCTGGGCTTCTGTAAGGGGCAGTGTGTATTGGATGGAGTGTTGACTGGAGGGAATCGGCGGGGGGGGTTAGGTGTGTTGTGTATTGTCTGTGAGCTGATAGCAGAGCTGCTTGCTGTGAAAGCAGAGAGGGGGGATTGCAGCAGAGGGGACTGGATGGGGCAGTGGAGGGTAGCTAATCGAATCTGTTAAAGAATAGATTGAGATCATTTGCCCACTTCTGGTCACCCACAGCCTGAGAGCTTGGCTCCTTATGACCAGTGATGGTTTTGAGCCCCTTCCACACACCGCTGACATTGTTCTGCTGCAGCTGATCCTCCATCTTCCTCTTGTGGCATGCTTTTCCCTCCCTGATCTTCTTTCTCAGTTCTCTCTGGACAGTTTTTAGCTCTTCCTTGTTTCCTGATTTAAACACCCTCTTCTTTTCTTTAAGGAGAGTCTTTATATCAGGGTTAATCCACGGTTTGTTGTTGGAAAAACACCGCACAGTCCTGGTGGGTACAGTATTCTCCACACAGAAGTTAATGTAGTCCGTAATACAGTCTGTTAGACTGTCAATATCCTCCGCATGTGGACTGCACAATTCCTCCCACATAGTTGTTTCAAAACAGTCTTGCAGAGCCTCATTGGTCTCATCAGACCATGTCGTCACTGTGCGGGAGGTAGCTGGTTGCCTGCATACAAGGGGTTTGTACACAGGTAGGAGATTAACCAGGTTGTGATCTGATCTTCCCAAGGGGGGGAGGGGTGATGAAGTATAGGCCTCCTTTGAGTTTGCATAAAATAAATCCAGCTATCGCGATAACATGCGAGAATTCCCTCGGCAGATAGTACGGCCTTATGCTAGCGGCTAACAGCTCAATGTCCTTACAGCAGATCTGCTCTTTAATAGTGATGTGTCCAGTTTTACACCATCTATTATTTACAACACTGCCAGTCCTCCTCCCTTTCTCTTACCGCTCTACATCGTTCTGTCCGCGCGCAGTAAATCAAATCCATCCAGAGCCACGGTCGTGTCCGGTGTTAGCTTGGATAGCCATGACTCCGTGAATAGCATGATGCTACACTCCCGGAATTCCCTCTGATGCTGGCTAAGAGCCGCTAGCTCGTCCATCTTGTTGGTTAAAGATCTTACATTTCCCATAACGATGGACGGGAGAGTTGGTCTGTAACGTCTCCTTTTATTCCGACACAAAGCTCCAGCACGATTTCCCCGTCTTCTCCTTCTTAGCTCGCGGGGATTATCCGTTTTTTCTTCTAGTAGCATCGGCATGTTGCGGAATGCTAACAGCTGATCCCTGCTGTAAACAATAGGACCATGGCTGTGAACAGAGTTTCCAGATGCGACTGTGAACAAAGTCTAAAGAAGCAGGAAAAGTAGAGCAAACTCGGTGGCTTTGTTTATGTCTATTGTGCAGTTTCCAAATTTACATGCATACACTTAAAAAGAAAAAAACACAAAGTGCCGGAACACTATGAAATAAAAAAAAAATAACCACAAACTTTACGGGAGCTGCTCCAACAGGCTGCCACTTGGGCGGCGCCTAAACAACATTTATGTATGACTAAATAACTTACTCATCGTAGCAACTTGCTGGAAAGTCCTCGCTCTAAAAAATGCAAACGCTCTTCTTCGGATGAAAAGGTAAATTCTCTGGCATTGTTTTATGCCACTGTCCGGGGGGCATGTGAGTCAACATGTGAACTATTTACCTTTAAATAAGGGGGGGGTGTCCGGTCCGCTCAGTATCAGATAATGACCTGCGGTGGAAAATCTGTGCCTCTACTTGGTTTCACATGATTTATATTCATTGGAAACATATGTTTTTTTTATTTTACTGGCTTATTCTAAAACTACATACTTTCAGCTGTCTAAAGATATATTTTTTATTTCCATGTGTCAGCTATTGGACGAGTTTCAGCGTTTTTTTGATGACGTGTTTCTAAACAAAGATCATGCAGACAAAGGCGACAGGTGGCGCACCCTAAATATTTTAATAATAAAAAAAAAATAACTTTTGTTTATATAGTGCGCATACACAAATGCAAGTAGACCCTTTACAGATTTAAATGATGTATTACTTTAACATGTTTAATAAAATATGACAGAGCAGTTTAAGCTCTTTTTGCTGGCATCTGAAAAAAAGCACGTTTGGGCACCGGCGGCAAATCAGACTCCAGAGGGTTAAAGGTCCAAAACCAGACCCATCTTTGGGGAAATGATCAATGCTATGGCCTGAAATTTTGGAGGGAGAAACTTCCTTTGTTTGTCTGTTTGTGGGCATGGTTTCAGGGTTATACTTTCTTTGAAGAACTTACTTTAATCCAATGTGTATTACAGTTTTTTTGGATTGCTTGTCGTTCCTGACCCTCAATCCTATGTAAGGGAAAAAAAAAAAAAAAACAGTATACAATAGTACAGTAATTTCACAGGAAAAGGTAACAGAATACAGTACTGTGAGCAGATATGATGATGATTTTACAATACCTATTTTCCAGTCGAAATTCTTCTAACACTTGCCACTGTGTATCGGCGTAGATTTGGCTGTACTCGCAGTCCAGCCTCCATCAGCATCAGGTTGTGGTTGACAACGTGGTCAACCAGTGTTGCGCGGATTTCATTTTTGTCAGATTCGGTCCTTTTTGAGCAACTTCTTGTCTTCCTCTACCTCCAGCATGGCCTCCATCTCATCCTCTTCCTCTGTTGATTCTGTTGATTTCTCTTCCTCTTCTTCCTCCTTGTCTTCTTCCTCATTCTCCTCCTCGTCTTACCCTTTTTCTGACTCTTTCCATTGTGCTTGAAGACCAATGAACTCACCTGCTGCTTTTTATAGTGCTTATACACCTGATTGGTGTGTCTACAATGAAGCGAACAAGTGTTTGCACACCTGATGACTGTGTTGAACCAATTGGTTGGACGGTGCAGTAATTTGACAGTCAGTGCTTTGGTATTGCAAGGAAGTGACTTCAATAAAGATTTTTGTGTGTAATGTATGTTAAGTGTGTTTAGTGTTTTGCAAATTACTGTGTGTAGAGTTTTGCAACAAATGTGAGGTTGAGAATGTGCTTATAGTTGTGCAAATATTGGCTGATGTTTTGCCTCTTGAGTGTAAGGTTTTGATTTTTTAGTGTGTAAGCAATCCAAAAAAACTGTAATGAATGAGACAAAACACAACATAGAATTATTTACAAACATACAAAAAGAAATAAAGAAAATAAAAAAGTTAAAAATAGGAAAACGAGTAAGGAAGGAAGAGAAATTAAGGAAATCAACAGCAAGCTTAATGTTAACCCAGCCATTAGGGAGGCACAAGCCAGTGCATTCTTAGTGCCGGTCCAAAGCCCGGGTAAATGGGAAGGGTTGTGTTAGGAAGGGCATCCAGCGTAAAACATGTGCCAAATCAAATTTGCGGATCATAAATGAGAATTTAATACCGGATCGGTCGAGGCCCGGGTTAACAACGACCGCCACAGGTATCGTTAGCCGACAGGGTAAAATTGGGCTACTGTTGGCCGAAGGAGGAAAAGGAGACAAGGAAGACGTCTACAGAGACGGCAGGGAAAGGAGCAGTGTAGGAGAGTGGAGGTTCGGATTGGTACTTTAAATGTTGGTACTATGACGGGTAAAGGGAGAGAAGTAGCTGATATGATGGAGAGGAGAAAGGTAGATATGCTGTGTGTTCAGGAGACCAAGTGGAAAGGGAGTAAGGCCAGGAACATTGGAGGTGGATTTAAACTGTTTTATCATGGTGTGGATGGAAAGAGAAATGGTGTAGGGGTGATTCTGAAGGAAGAGTACAGTAAGAGTGTAGTGGAGGTGAAGAGAGTTTCTGATAGGGTGATGATCGTGAAGGTGGAAGTTGAAGGGATGATGATAAATGTCATCAGTGCCTATGCTCCACAAGTTGGCTGTGAGATGGAGGAGAAGGAAAGATTCTGGAGTGAATTAGATGAAGTGGTAGATGGTGTACCTAGGAAGGAACGGTTGGTGATTGGGGCGGACTTTAATGGGCATGTAGGTGAAGGGAACAGAGGTGACGAGGAGGTGATGGGTAGGTATGGTTTTAAGGAGAGGAATGTGGAAGGGCAGATGGTGGTAGATTTTGCTAAAAGGATGGAAATGGCAGTGGTGAACACTTATTTTAAGAAGAAGGAGGATCATAGGGTGACGTATAAGAGTGGAGGAAGGTGCACACAGGTGGACTATGTGCTATGCAGGAGATGCAACCTGAAGGAGATTGGTGACTGTAAGGTGTTGGCAGGGGACAGTGTAGCTAGACAGCATAGGATGGTGGTCTGTAGGATGGTTTTGGAGGTGAAGAAGAAGAGGAGGAGAGTGAGGACTGAAAGAAGAATAAGATGGTGGAAACTGAAGGAGGAAGAGTGTAGTGTGAGGTTCAGGGAAGAGGTCAGAGAGAGGCTCAGTGGTGTTAAGGAGGTGTTGGATGATTGGGCAACTACTGCAGGAGTGATGAGGGAGGCAGCTAGAAAAGTACTTGGTGTGACATCTGGTAATAGAAAGGAAGACAAGGAGACGTGGTGGTGGAATGAGGAAGTGCAGGAGAGCATAAGGAGAAAGAGGTTGGCAAAACAGAAGTGGGATAGACAGAGTGATGAGAAAAGTAGGCAGGAGTACAAGGAGATGCGGCAGCAGGTTAAGAGGGATGTGGCGAAAGCCAAGGAAAAGGCATATGAGGAGCTGTATGAGAGGTTGGACACTAAGGAAGGAGAAAAGGATTTGTACCGATTGGCCAGGCAGAGGGACCGAGCTGGAAAGGATGTACTGCAAGTTAGAGCAGTAAAGGATGGAGAGGGAAATGTGTTGACTAGTGAGGAGAGTGTGTTGAGAAGGTGGAGGGAGTATTTTGAGCAGCTGATGAATGAGGAAAATCAGAGAGAGAGAAGGTTGGATGATGTGGAGTTGGTGAAGCAGGATGTAGATAGGATTAGTAAGGAGGAAGTGAGAGCAGCGATTAAGAGGATGAAGAGTGGAAAGTCGGTTGGACCAGATGACATACCGGTAGAAGCGTGGAGATGTTTAGGAGAGATGGCAGTGGAGTTTTTGACCAGATTGTTTAACAGGATTTTGGAAGGTGAGAAGATGCCTGAGGAATGGAGAAGAAGTGTGCTGGTACCGATCTTTAAGCATAAAGGAGATGTGCAGACCTGCAGTAACTACAGGGGTATTAAGTTGATCAGTCACACCATGAAGTTATGGGAAAGAGTAGTGGAAGCCAGGCTGAGAGAAGAGGTGACCATCTGTGAGCAACAGTATGGTTTCATGCCGAGGAAGAGCACCACAGATGCCTTATTTGCTTTGAGAATGTTGATGGAGAAGTATAGAGAAGGACAGAAGGAATTGCATTGTGTATTTGTGGATTTAGAGAAGGCGTACGACAGGGTGCCGAGAGAGGAGTTGTGGTATTGTATGAGGAAGTCAGGTGTGTCAGAGAAGTATGTGAGGGTGGTGCAGGACATGTATGAGGGCAGTGTGACGGCAGTGAAGTGTGCAGTAGGTACGACAGACTGGTTTAGAGTGAAGGTTGGACTGCATCAAGGATCGGCCCTGAGCCCTTTCCTGTTTGCAGTGGTGATGGACAGGTTGACGGACGAGGTCAGACAGGAGTCTCCCTGGACTATGATGTTTGCGGATGATATTGTGATTTGTTGTGAGAGTAGGGAGCAGGTTGAGAAGAGCCTGGAGAGGTGGAGATATGCACTGGAGAGAAGGGGAATGAAAGTCAGTAGGAGTAAGACAGAATACATGTGTGTGAATGAGAGGGAGGGCAGTGGAGTGGTGCGGTTGCAGGGAGAAGAGCTTCAGAAGGTGGAGGAATTCAGGTACCTGGGGTCAACAGTGCAAAGTAATGGAGAGTGTGTTAGAGAAGTGAAGAAGAGAGTGCAGGCAGGGTGGAGTGGGTGGAGAAGAGTGACAGGAGTGATTTGTGATAGTAGGGTATCTGCAAAATTGAAAGGGAAAGTTTATAGGACTGTGGTGAGACCTGCGATGTTGTATGGTTTAGAGACAGTGGCATTGAGTAAAAGACAGGAGGTGGTGCTGGAGGTAGCAGAGCTGAAGATGTTGAGGTTTTCGTTGGGAGTGACGAGGATGGATAAGATTAGAAATGAGTTTATTAGAGGGACAGCGCATGTAGGATGTTTTGGTGACAAGGTGAGGGAGGCGAGATTGAGATGGTTTGGACATGTGCAGAGGAGGGACATGAATTATATTGGTAGAAGAATGCTGAGGATGGAGCCACCAGGTAGGAGGAAAAGAGGAAAGTCAAGAAGGAGGTTCATGGATGTGGTGAGGGAAGACATGCAGGTGGTTGGTGTGGGAGAGGCAGATGTAGAGGACAGGGTGGTATGGAGACGGATGATCCGCTGTGGCGACCCCTAATGGGAGCAGCCGAAAGAAGAAGAAGAAGAACAACAAGCTTAATGTTAAAAATTAACCACAACCTAATTGAGAATCAAGGAATTTAAATTTACCTTAAAATTAAGGGGCTCAAACTTAAACACGCATTTAAATTGGTTTGTAAAACAGTTACTTGTTGCACAAGAGTTCGGATGCGGTAGACAGAGTTCTTCCAGGTTCTTCTGAAGATCAGAGCAGTTGTTCTCAAAAGTAAAGCATGCCAGAAGATCTCATAGGGAGAGAGAGTCATTTCTAAGCTGTTAAGAACGTCTGACTCTTCGGGCCCTTTGGGCCTTCGGGTGTCCAGGTCTCCAAATCTTTTTGATCGAGCCAAGCGAGCTGACTATTGATTAGTTTGGTTCAAGATATTTTAAAGGTCTCAAACCCCACCCATCATTGGGGGAATGGCCAATGCTATTGCCTTATATTTTGGAGGGAGAAACTTTCTTTGTTCATGCATTTGTGGGCATGGTTTCCGGGTTAATCTTGCTTTGGAGAACGTAATTTTATCCAAAGTGCATAAAGACAGTATATTGCATTTCGTGATCAGATAAAATGCACCATTGTTTGTTTAAAAAAAAAAAAAAAGGAACAGATAATTTTGTGATCATTTTGATATTAAACATGAAATGCAAAGACCGAATTTTTAACAGAGGTACATTAACATACCAGTATTTAAGGTATTACTTTGGTAATACAATGTTATATTTTCGTATATAAAATGCACCCTTGTTAGAAAAGTAAAGAGCAGATAATTTTGTATCAACTTTCAGGCCTCAAAAGAAAAGACAGCATTAAATTGAAGGTACATTTATAAACATTTAGAGTGTAACACTCTTTATTTACAGGAGAAGTTCTAAGGGTCCCCGTGAAGTCAACCAGAGAGGCCAGGGGGGTTATCTGGCTTTCAGGGTGGTGTGTGTGTGTGTGTGTGTGCTGTGTAAGGCAGGGGTCACCAACGTGGAGGTCACCCGCAAGGACCACATGAGTCGCCCGTGAGCCTTTTCTAAAAAAATAGCTGTTTTCTACCTTGTTAAATCATTGTTGATGATTACTGTGAGAAATCATTAACATGATCAGTGTCTTCACATAGATCAGGGGTGTCAAACTCAGTGTTGTATCTGGCCCGTGAGATGATTTTATATATATATATCTATCATTACTGTTATTAATGTCCGGCGATGTAAAGCGCTGATAACACAAACTACAGATCCCATAATGCAGCTCGTCAGCTGCCTTTCCGAGCGCTAGACTACCTGGGAACATTCAAGCGTCAATCAAGTCGAGCCTGAAAACAGCACCTCACAATGGCGAAGAGAAAAGTTTATTATAAACCGATAGAAGGCTGAGTATATGTTTACTGACACTGGCGGTAAACACGTGTGTTTTATTTGTGGAGTGAATGTGGCTGTAATTAAGGAATTGAATCTAAGACAGATCTACGAGACAAAACATCAGGAAACGCTGAAAAACCTGAATGCAGAGCAGAAGATACAGAAAGTAGAACAGTTAAAGAAAGTGAAGCTGGTGTGAAAACGGAGGAGAAATCAGTCACATCAGCCGGTTATTTACTGAGGGAGAGTTTCTGAAGAGCTTCATGATGAAGCTGTGAGACGTCTGGTGTTTGACTGGAGATATTTTTATGGAGAGCAAAATATTTTTGTTATTTAAAGTTTAAAAATATTTTTTATAAAATGGCATAAGAGCAAAGAAATCTGATTGTTTTGATTTGTTGTTATTTTAACTTAAAAGCACAATTTTAATTTATTTGTTCAGGGTTTTTTTGCAGCATGTTTATATTTCTAACTTTATATTTTTATGGAGAGCTATTTATTTCAAGTTTCTTTATTTATTCTGAGATAATATTCCTGTCTGTTTTTATTCACATTTTGTTTTAGTGTGTTCAATAATCGTTTATCTTGTTCGGCCTGTGCCCTAAAGTGTGCTTTGAGTTTTGGCCCCCTGTGCAGTTGAGTTTGATATAGATAAATATCATGAATTATTAATAATAACATATATAATTAAGGGTAAATTGAGCAAATTTGTTATTTCATAATTGTGTATCAAACTGGTAGCCCTTCACATTATTCGGTACCCAAGAAGTAGCTCTCTGTGTCAAAAAGGTTGGTGACCCCTGGTGTAAAGTATAGAGACTGGCTTGTGTTATCAGTTGAATGCTGCTCTGAAGTCAGCTGGAAAGGTCAGGGTTTGTCCTGCTTCATGTCTTCCAGGGTGGGGGTATAACACTGGTAAGCCGTGGTGCTCATCCTTTAATTGAAATGCAGATGTCAATGGTTAAAACGAATGCCTGGGACATGAAATCTAAATGACCTGTGCCAGACGTTACGTACCCCCCCCTTTTTGGAGGCCGAAGTTTCTGATGAAGAGAAACTTCGTCATTTAACAGTTACGGTCGGCTGGTAGGTGGGTCATGGTGGTCCGAAGGCAAGTGAGTCATGGTCGCCTAATGGCTTTAGCTTCTAGTTTCTCTCAGCCCTTGGTTTCTCAGGCTGAGGGTTGAGCTTAGTGAAGTTTAGCATTGTCTGTGACTGAGTCCTACATCCCTGATGGTGCAAAGAAAAGCAGCAGTGCACCTGTTCAAGTCAAGTCAAGAGGCTTTTATTGTCATTTCTACTATACACAGTGGTACACAGTACACAGTAAAAACAAGACAACGTTTCTCCAGAACCCTGGTGCTACACTAAACAACAACAAACAAATCAACATAGAGCAACAACACAAGTTACATAAAGTGCATCGAGTGCAACCTGGTGCAAACAGTGCAGACAGACAGTGCAGACAGACAGTGCAGACAGACGACACAAGACAAGACACAAAACCCAATATAGCGCCGACCAGTAAACCTACTGTATACCTGATTATACAGTACTGTACAAGAAAACTGTAAAAACTATACAAAATAAAAACTATATCCCAGAAGTGACTATAAACGGAACAATGTAATGCTAAATATACAGCAACAGTCGAAGGTGCAAAAAACAGCATGTAAAGAGTAAAATACAATGATAATGATAAATGTGCAAAAAACAGCGGTTGAGAGTGTGGTACAGTTGAAAATATTAAATAAATGAATGGTGGTGGAATGGATTGAGATGAGTGATGAGTGTGTGTTAAGTGTCCAGGAAAATGTTACAGTTCGTTACACACATTTTTGTGTGTGTGTGAGAGTTCCGTTTCATTTCTCTGTATTAAGTAGCCTAATGGCTTGAGGAAATAAAATGTTGCATAGTTCATTGTCCTTTGCACTCCATTGATTCTTTCCAACAGAAATAGGGTAAGACCAAGGTTCAGTGTTTACCCGATGGCTGTGGAGATGGAAAGAGCTGTGTAGGTAGTGGTCCAGGATCGGGTAACAGGGAAGTTGGTTGGTATTAACAACTGAGACAGTGCTTGGAGGGCTGATTTGGGGTGGTGTCGATTATTTACACACACACCCCCTTCTCAATCCTCACTTCTAATTCAGGATCCAAGGTGAGATGGTGACTGGAAGGCACGATTCTTTGAGAAGTTTCCCACCCCAGAGACGTCCCAAGTAGGTGTTCTTGCCCACTTTTTGGAACTGGGGATTTGTGGCTTAGGCTAGTTAAGGGAAATTCTGTGGTGGGCCTTTCCATTAGTTTAGTCAATGCTTTCATTAACAGATAATCAGCTCCTTGGAATTTCTCACTGAGCTCCTTGCTGGTGTCCCTTTTCCACTGCTCTCTGTGTGGTTTTTACAAGGAGAATAGTCAGAGTCTTTTGTAGTTTATCTTTTTCCTCCCACAGGCTCTGGGTCTTTCTCATCTGCTGTACTGTACTGTTTTTTTTGCGTCTCTGCCATTAGCAGGTCCAGCTTAAAATGAGAACATGCTGGGTTCTTCTGAGCCTCCCCAATTAGGAACCTCGGTGCTGATGATTCCTGTTCCAGGCTGGAGATGCTTGCTTCATCTCCCTTTGCAGCATTTGGGCTATCAAACCATTCTGGGCTCAGATTCTGCATGTAAACACTGCTGTTCTAAATCTAAAGCTCTTTTGTCTTTCATAGGTTTATATCTACATTTCAATACAATGTTCTACAGTGAAAGTAATCTGCTGAGAGGGGTAACAAGTACACTCGAAATGGCAATGCAATGTAGAAACAGAAAATGTATTAGGCCAAAAATTACTGTTGTATACATTAGCATACAACAAAACAAACATGTAAACCAAAAGTATATTCTTTACAGTAGAATACAGTAAATTGTGTGTGGGGTCCAAGAATGGGGGGGTGGTACAGTCCCCAGTGCTTCATCTCTTCTCCGAGCAGGCGCCTGATCTGGATCAGGGACAAGCATTGTGTGAATTGCATCCAGAAAAGTGAGTATATGGCCTGTGTTGTATGGACCCAGTGTGGCATTGTGATGGAGGACCCCCATATTACCCCCACGCTGTCCAGGGACATTGGTAATTGCCCTCTGTCCTATTACATTTCGTCCACGGCGCCTGGTTTTGGTAAATTCAATTAATAAATGACAAATTACATGGCCATCCATCTCCAATACTCTCTGTAACAGACACAATTATATACAGATGAGTAAATATGGTAGGTCTGAAGTACTGGAAGTAGTGTTGCATACATTCCTCTAAAAGTCATGTCGCAGATTCTTGACTCTGCCTGTCGATCTCTGAGTTTCTCTTGAATGGCACCTTGTAATGTTGTTTCATTGTCACTTGGTGGCGTTGGAGGATGCGTTGTATGGTCGATGGGCTTACAGCATTGATTAGATTAGATTCAACTTTGTCATTACACATGTACAAGTACGAGGCAACAACATGCAGTTTGGGTCTAACCAGAGTGCAATAACAGCAAGTGTAGTATATAAAGCGTTACATGATTTACATAAGTTAAATAGAATTGAATATAGGATTATAAACAGTAATTTACAGATGTATATGTACTATGAATATACAGATGAATATATATCTACTATAAATATGAATATAATATACAGGTGGATATATATGTACTATTACCAATAATGTACAGGTGAGTATATATGTACTATGAGCAGTAATATACAGATGAGTATATATGTACTATTGAAAATGTACAGATGCCTATTACTATAAGGAGAAATGAGCAATGTTTTTGTGACAGTCACAGTTTTGTGTAACAAGAGTAGGTGTGCAAATGAGTATAGTTTTGTGCAGACAGTCCATTAGTAAAACAACGAAGTGTGAGGTGTGGGGGGAAATGTGGTCATGTGTCAGCGAGGGGAAGAGTTCAGTAAAGAGACAGCTCTAGGAAAAAAGCTGTTCTTTAGTCTGCTGGTCCTGGTCTGGAGGCACCTGAAATGCCTGCTATTTGGCCAAAGAGTAAACAGTCTATGGGCGGGATGAGAGTCCCTAAGAATGCTGTGAGCTCGACACAAACAGCGTTTCTTTTGGATGTCCACCATGGCTGTGAGTGAAGTCCCTGTGATGCGCTGGGCAGTTTTTACCACCCGCTGCAGTGCCTTACGCTCTGCAACAGAGCAGCTCCCATACCAGACTGTGACACAGCTGGTCAGAATGCTTTCTACTTCGCAGCGGTAGAAGTTTACCAGGATATCCGAGGAGAGCTGATTTTTCTTAAGTGTCCTCAGGAAAAAGAGGTGCTGGTGAGCCTTCTTGACCAGGCTGGAGGTGTTGGTGGTCCAGGACAGGTCCGCCGAGATGTGGATCCCCAGGAACTTGAAACTGGAGACGCGTTCAATGGCCATCCCATTGATGTGGGTGGTGTCATGTGTGCCTCTTGTCTCCTTCCTGAAGTCAACAATGAGCTCCTTTTGTCTTTGAGGTGTTAAGGAGCAGGTTGTTGTTGTTGCACCATGTGGCTAGGTGCTGGATCTCCTCCCTGTAGGCAGTCTCATCATTGTTGGTGATGAGACTGATCATGGTAGTGTCATCTGCAAACTTCATGATGGAGTTAGATCCATTCACAGGCCTGCAGTTGGAGGTTAAGAGGAAGTAGGGGCTCAGCACACAGCCCTGTGGTACACCAGTGTTGAGTGTGATGGTGTTGGAGAAGATAGAGCCAGATTGAACCTGCTGGGGTCTGTTGGTCAGAAAGTCCAAGATTCAGTTGCAGGTGGAAGTGTTAATGCCCACATCTACAAGTTTGGCTGTTAACTTGGATGGAATGATGGTATTAAATGCTGAGCTGAAGTCAACAAACAGCATATGTACGTAAGTGTTCTTATTGTCCAGGTGTGTGAGCACAGAGTGCAGTGCCATGGAAGCTGCATCTTCTGAGAGTCTGTGGTTGGCAGAGAGTCCTTCAGGTGTGCCAGGACCAGCGGCTCAAAGCACTTTATGACAATGGGTGTCAGTGCTACAGGGCAGTAGTCGTTCAGGCACGTTGGGTTGGAGTGTTTTGGCACTGGCACAATGGAGGTGCATTTAAGGCAAGTGGGAACAGCTGCTTGGGCAAGAGAAAGGTTGAAGATGTCGGTAAAGACCCCAGCGAGCTGCACAGCACATGCCCCGAGTACGCATCCAGGGATGTTGTCTGGTCCAGCGGCTTTGTGTGCGCTGTTCCGGCTCAGTGCATTGCAGACCTCTGTTGAGGAGAGTTTGATTGGAGAGTGATCAGCCGAGAGTTTGAGATTGGTGGCAGTTTCTTTGTTGTCTCTCTCAAAACGAGCATAAAGTCATTAAGCTCATTCAAGAACAGGACATCAGTGGCAGCGGGGGCGGAGTGGGAGGATTTGTAATTACTGATGGACTGGAAGCCTTGCCACATGCGTCAAGGGTCAGAGTTGAAAAAATGCGCCTATCTTTTGCTTGTAGCAGTGCTTGGCCTCTTTGATTCCCCTCTTCAGGTTAGCTCTGGATGTGCTGTAGGCCTGAGCGTCACCTGACCTGAAGGCAGTAGTGCGTGCATTCAGCAGGAGGCGCACCTCTTTGTTCATCCATGGCTTCTGATTTGGGTATGTGATGAACTGTTTCTGGGTAGTAACACTGTCTATGGTTGAACTGATGTAATCCAGTACAGAGGAGGTATAGCAGTCGGTGTCTGTGAGAGTGTCACTGGTGGCCTGAGAAGCAAATGTACTCCAGTCTGTTTGTGAAAACCTTTCCTGAAGTGTGAAATCTGCCTCTGCGGGCCACACCTTGAGGTTCTCACTGATAGCTTTACCCGGTTGATGAGGGGTGCATATTTGGGGGTGAGGAACAAAGAAAGGTGATCTGACTGTCCCAGGTGGGGGAGAGGGGTAGCAACGTAAGCTCCAGCCATGTTTGTGTATACATCATCTAATGTTTTGTTCCCTCTGGTGTGACATGAAACATGCTGATCATACTTTGGCAGCACTGCCTTTAAGTTTAAGGGATTAAAATCTCCAGCAACAATAAACACAGCTTCCGGGTGAAGAGTCTGTTGTTTACTGATGGCCGCATAAAGTTCTTTCATAGCGAGCTTTGCATCAGCATCAGGGAAATGTAAGCAGCATTAATAATAGTGGAAGTGAACTCCTGCGATAGATAAAACGGTCTACATTTAACCACGAGAAACTCCAGGTTAGCTGAACAATGGCTCTCAACAATAACAGAGTTTGTGCACCGTAAATGCACAATCCACCGCCTCTGGTCTTACCGGAGCCATCTAATGTCCTATCCGCTCATTGTCCGGAATGCTGCTGTGTAGCCATGTTTCCGTGAAGATCATGACATTACAGTTCCGAAGTTTCATGCTATGTATGATGCGGATTCGAATCTCCTCCATTTTGTTTACCAGTGACCGAACATTGGCGAGGAAGATGCTGGGTAAAGAGAGCCGGTGTGGTGTTAGCTTTAGCTTAGCTTTTACTCCACCATGCTTCCCCCGCCTTTGTATCTCGATGACGCCTGCGAGCACTTCCACCCAGCCGAGTAAGATGAGCTGCCTCGGGTGTTCTGGTGAACTCAGGAAGAAGATGAAGGTTGTCAATAAAACTGTCGGGAAGTCATAAACCAATATCCAAAAGCTCACGTCGGGTGTACGATGTATATGCACAGCTGTTCTGCACAAACAGAACCGATATAAGCAACAGAAATACCGCAAAATTATAGATTCTGGAGAGACCCTGAGCCTCCCGATGTACTCGCGCCACCATCTTGGATTTTATGTTGTTGAATATTGTGTCATTACTCAAGATATCTCTTGAATCCGAATTGCATTGTTGGGCGAAACCATATCTATAATTGCAGTCTCTCGTACATCTGTAAACAAGCATCCTCGTCTTTCCACTATGTACAAAATTTAAACACAGTATGTGTCCAGCATAGGAACTGTAGGCCATTTACAAAAAAAATTTAGTACAGCATAATACCCAACCTCATTTATTCATACAGCGTAGTAAATGGATGGCTTGGAGTTACAAATATTAATGCAATACTATGCAGTCATACGTATTTTACAGTACATCACTATAATGCTAAAATAGTCATAACTGTTCTCATTTCTGAAGGTTCGAATTATGGACGCCACTGTAAATCAACTCAAGTTGGGCTGGACTCTCAGTCCAGTCTCTCTCACGGTCAAACCATAGTTGATTACATAATCAACAAGTGTTGCCCTAATCTCATCAGAGATGGCTCTCCTTCCTTCTCTTATTTGAAATCGTCCACTTCTTTCCTTTCCTTTTCCTCTTCCTCCCATTCCTCCTCCTCCTACTTCTCTTGCTCTCTGTTTATTGTTCAAAACAGGTAATCTGATCTTTGACCTATTTATAGGCCTATCTACACTACTGTAAAGTAAAGTAAGTTGATTGGTTATGTTTGGAAACGGAAAGCAAGTCACTTCCTGATAGATCTTTGTGTTTTAGGTAGAGAATTGTTTGTAGTGAAAAAAGTGTTTTAGGCAATTGAGAACTGAGTCAAAGGCTGAGAAATAGCTTATGTAATACGAAATAAACCTTATTTCGACTGGTTTTAAATTAACTTTAATCAAAGTTTAACAACCTGAGCAATGGTTTTGTCTCTAGGTTACTAATGTAAACCTAGTTCCCAGAGGGAAAGAGACACTGCGTCGTAACATTTTGGGAATGCCCCTGCGTTGTCCACGATCTGATCCACATGTAAAATCTGACCAATAGGTAAGTCGTGACCTCATCGGCGGGCGACGTCGCGTAAACCAGGAAGCTACACATGGCTGCGCGGTGGTAGCGACGCTGGCTTTTGCACAGAGAGAAGGTAAGTACCGCAGGGATGCAGGGAGTGTGGCAATTACTTCAGTAATGGGTGTGATTGATAACATTTAGGGTAGGGTTATTCTGGACCCTACATATCATGTAACCTTATTTCGACTGGTTTAAATGAATGAGGCAGGCAAATAAAATTTCCAAAAAATGTTATTAATGAGAGGAATAAATTATATTTTTTTATAAAGATAAAATAGAATAAGTATATAGCCAACAGGGTTCCTTTGCTGTTGATATGCAAATTAGGTCTTTAGATAGCTGATAAGAGGTACACTATTTAAATCAAAGTTTAACAAACTGAGGAAAGCTTTCTCCTAGCACAGATTCTACAGTTTGTGCTATTTAACGGCACAAAGTGGCAGGGTCAGGTTTGCTTTGCTGACATTTTGGGAATGCCCCTGCGTTGTCCACGCTCTGATCCACATGTAAAATCTGACCAATAGGTGAGTCGTGACATCATCGGCGGGCGACGTCGCGTAAACCAGGAAGCTACACATGGCTGCGCGGTGGTAGCGACGCTGGCTTTTGCACAGAGAGAAGGTAACTATTTAAATCAAAGTTTAACAAACTGAGGAAAGGTTTCTCCTAGCACAGATTCTACAGTTTGTGCTATTTAACGGCACAAAGTGGGTGGGTCAGGTTTGCTTTGCTGCCCCCACCCCCCCCAAAAAAATAAAAAATAAATAAACAAAAGTAGAGGTTTGCTTTGCTGTCCTTATTTATTACTTGATCAAGGTTTTCAACTCCTTTTTACATATCAATTAACAACTGACCAGCAGTATTCTATGATTAGATTTGCATTAGGCCCGCATCAGTTAGCTACTGGTGGTTAAACCTAAAGGAGTGCTATCGTCTAGTTGAACCAAATTGGAACACACAATGACTTCAACTTAATACAATTAAAAGGCCTTAAAAGATGATAAAAAAAAAGTCACTCAAATCAATCTTTAATTGAATTATGCAGAGATTTCTTCTTCCCCACAGCTGATTTTGATATTAAAATGTGCAGTAAAGAGAGTTCTCTTTTTCTTTTTTTTTTCCCCCCATTATCCGTGACTTACAAATAAAATAAAACAAAAGTCCACGGTGTGACTTATCTCACCCCAAGCGCACATTTTGCCCGCATTCTCTACCATTATTTGTAGCGAATTTAGCTCGCAAAGAAAATGAAATATTTAGGAGTAATTATAACGGGTTATAGTTACTCCTAAATATTTAAATTAAGTTGAATTGACAGTAATGGAATTAACATTTTTAACAATTTTAACCCTTAATTTTCTGTTCGTCTGGCGAACAGACAGTACAATTTTATATTAATTCTATAAAAGAGGTATCTTACAAGCCGAGAAAGACGCAACACCCTCTTTACCTTATACCATACAATTAATAGAGCATGTTCAGATTGAATGTTGCAGGAACCTTATAAATGTGAGAGGCACTCAGAGATCACTTATTCATTAAACACTGTATTTTTCATGAGACAAACACAACATAAAACTAACTACACAAACAAACAAAAAAAAATAAAGAAAATAAAAAACAAAGTTAAAAATAGGAAGAGGAGGAAGAGAAAGGAATGGCGAGCTTAAACCTCAAAATTAATCACATCCTAAATGAGACTCAAGTAATTTTTATTCACTTTATCAAATTCAAAATTCGATAAAGGGCTCATACTTAAATGCGCATCTAAATTGATTGGTAAAACGGTTACTTGCATACTTGATTGTTCCACAAGAGTCCGGATGTGACAAAAATATCTTTAAAGAGTCACTTAGGATGGAGTCAGATGCTCTTCCAGGTTCTCCTAAAGATCAGAGCAGGTGTTGTTCTTGAAGACACAGCTTGCTGGAAGATCTGAAAAGGATTTGAAATCTTGTCCCGAAGAGTCGCTGCTGGTTTGTTTTAAACGTCCGACTCTCCGGGCCTTGGGGCCCCGGGAGTCTGAGACTTTCCGGTCGAGCCGAGTGAGCGAGCTTGCTTTACTAGACTGAACAGTTGATTAGTTTGGTTTAAGATGTTTTAAAGGTCCTGAACCCCACCCATCTTTGGGGGAATGGCCAATGCTCTAGCCTGAAATTTTTGGAGGGAAAAACTCCCTTTGTTCATGTGTTTGTGGGCATGGTTTTCAGGTTATACTTGCTTTGGAGAACTTTAAACTTTTATCCAAAGTGTTTTAAGACGGTATGGTACCTTTCATGATCAAATAAAATGCACCATTGTTTAAAAAATAATTACCAGATAATTTTGTGGTCATTTGAATACTAAACATGAAAAGGAATTACAGCATTAGAACAGGTGTAAATTAACATACAGAGATCAGTAATTAAAGTATAACTGGTGTTAATACAATGTTGTATTCTGATGTATACAATGCACCCTTGTTAGGAAAGAAAGAATAAAGCAAAGATCATTTTAAATCAGTTAAGCCTTAACAGAAGAGACAACATGAAAACAGGGTTAAAAGAATAAGACCTTTAGCGTACCACTATAATTGGGAAGGAGCTACATACAAGGTATAGATTAATGTTGTGGAATGTGGAACATCTTATTTATTTGTTTAATTAGTAAAAGAGTGCCCCATTGTGGTGCCTGTGTGTGTGTCACAGTCATACTGGAGCCGAGTTTCGAGAGTGGATTTTTTAATGGTTTGAGGGTCCCTGTGGAGTCAACCAAATAGGCCAGGGGCTTTCGGGGTGGTGTGTGTGTGTGTATTCTGAAGTCAGCTGGAGAGGTCAGGTTTGTCCTGCTTCATGTCTTCCGGGGTGCTATACAAACCCCCAATAAAAGTGTAAGCCATGGTGCTCATCATTTAATTGAAATGCAGATTTCAAGGGTAAAAAGTAATGCCTGGGACATGAAGTCTAAATGATGCCTGCCCAGATGCTAAACCTGCTCGAGAAGCACATTGTGGCAGCGGGGGCGTGGCCGAGGGCTGGTTTGTTAATGGAGGGGGAGGCCGGGAGCAGGTAGACATGGGAATCCCTCATCTGAAGCAAATGATGTCTAATGAGTGTTCTTTTTTTTTCCCAGTGATCGGAGGGGGCATTTAAGTAAAAGAGCGAGGATGTGTGTGTGTGTGTGTGTGTGTGTGTGTACGCCAGAAATGTGCGGTTGAGGCACTGAGCACCAGACAAAAGAAAATATAAATAAGTTTCTTTATTGTCTTCAAACTTGTCCTGTTGTGGCGTTCCTTTTTTCCAAACTCCCCTTAGACCCCATCTTGACCCTGCCTGACGTGGACTAACAATTTGTGGTGGAGGTCTATGCCTAAGACGTCTGGGTCGGGGCCGTGCTTTCCCAACGTGGGGCAGACAGAAAGCTGCACCCCTGTGCCTTCCTGTCACACAAGCTTACCCCCACTGAGAGGAACCATGGTGTGGGAGATAGGGAGCTGCTCGCAGTTAAACTCGCTCTCGAGGAGAGGAGACACTGGCTTGAGGGAACTCCGCAGCACTTCCAGGTCTTTACAGACCATAAGAACCTGGAATACATCCAAAAGGCCTGGGGTCTCAACCCCCGTCAAGCTCGGTGGTCCCTATTCTTTGACCGCTTCCTATTTACCCTCACGTATCGTCCTGGCTGTAGGAACCTTAAGCCAGATGCGCTCTCTATGATTTTCTCCCCAGCCGTTGAAGAAAGACCTGTTTGTCCTGAGAGGAATGTCGGGGGGGTCCTGTTAGGTTCCTGTTGACTTTTTGGTAATCTCCTTCACCTGTTTCCTATTTATGCTGTCCTTATTTAAACCTTGTCTGTCTCGAAACATCAAGCCTTTTTTTCAAGTTTCACTTTGAAGCTAGCGAACCGTAGCCTTTTCCCATGGGTTTCTCCAGTCTGCGATTTGTCCCAATATCCCCGCCCCGCTCAAGTCCCGGAATTCCTACCCCTTTTCTTCTTTCAGTCATTTTTGTCTATTTTTTTTGCTTTAGTTTAAGCCGGGCTTTCTCCCGGGGTAAAAATCATTCTTTAAATCGGGAATTTTCTCAAAGTTCTTTTCAGGAATCCACCTGCCATGCCTCCTTCAGAGGCTGTCATTGCCTTCGCGTGCTCCCAAGCTCGCAGCGCAAATCATGCACAGCTGAAGCGCTCACTCACCCACACTCTCGGTCCGTTATTATGTGTTCATGCATGGCCATGTGTATGCTGCTTCCGCTACATACTTTCTCCTCCCGGACTCCTCGCTCACTCCACGGCTGCGTTTACCTTCCCCAGTGCACTTCGGACTACCGACGCTTCTGTCACTTCCTCCATAACGCACCGTGGATGTTATTATTGGACTGCCGTTTGCCGGATTATCCCGATCTATGCGGGTATTTTGTGTTGGCTCTGCCTGTGTTAAATAAAGTGTCTGTTTGCCGTTACTCCGACTTCCGCCTCCGTACCACGCCTAACAGTTCTAGTTTATTATTTTTTTTTGCCTGAGGTGTTTAATACTTTTTAGTTTAGATTAATTTGACAGATCAGCCTGGGTTTTTGTGGTGATTTTTGCCTAGGGTTTTCCCCAATTATTTTTAGTTTAGATTAATCTGACAATCCAGCCTTCTGTAAATTTCTGTATCTCTGTTTCTTCCTTGCCAGCCTCCTGTGTTTTTGATGCCTTTTTCTCTTTTTTTTCCCAATAAAAATCCTGTCTAGAACCCCTGTCTCTGAGCTCATCTCTGCAATTGGGTCCTTCCCTCACCCTAGCTCTCCTTACCATGCTTCACCACTACTGTGTTTGCTTTCCCCGCCTGACACATTTTGTGTTATCTGTATGCTTTGCATACGAGATCACCTCATCTACAGATATTATGCAATATTACAATAATTATTGCATGTGACATCACATTTACTATAACCACAAAACCACTAACGCTAATGTGTTGTTGCAGCCCTGATAAACAACAGGCAAAACTGCCACAACAGCAGTTTATACACTAAAAACATTTGTGTTTGAGGAGAAAAAAGTAAAGTCAAGAAGCTTTTATCATTTCAACCCTAAATATCTGACGCAGTACACAGTGACATAAGACAACGTTCCTCCAGAACCCTGGTGCCACATCACACAACATTAAACAACATGAGCTACTGAACAGAACACGGAGTTCTTTTACAAAGACTAAAGTAAATGTCCTTGCCACAAAGTGCATCATGTGCAACCGAGTGTAAACAATGCAGACAGACAACAGTGTATAACAAATACACAAAACACACAAAAGCGGCGCCAATAAACCTGCTGTATAATAATAAGCTGAAGATTCCATGAGGATGGCGCGTGCACAACGTGAGGCCCAGCGTCTCTCCAGATTTTGTGATTTATCAACAGCAAGTTTATTTACTCAGAACAGGCTTGCACACATCTCATACAGCCGACAAGTTCAAGTTCAAGTTCAATACCTTTATTTGTCCCCCGATGGGGCAATTAGTTTTACAGCATAGGAGCACACAAACTTACAAACACAAATACACAATATAAATAAATTAATAGATATAATGCACATTCTGATCAAAGTAAAAATAATGTGTAAGCTACCTTACCCTCCTAGCATTTAGAAGAGAGACAGCAGACGGAACAAAGGAGTGTTTAAATCTGTTTGTTTTGGCAAATGGGAGTCTGAGCAATGAACCTGATGGTAAAAACTGAAACTGTAGATATAAAGGATGAGAGAAGTCAGTCAAGATAGAGTTTGCTTTCCTAAACAGCTGTTTTTCGTAGAGATCCTGTAAGGTTTCTTGTGGAAGCCCTATAATTTTACTACTGACACTAACAACCTTGTTCAGTAAGTTCCTCTCTTTTACCCTCAAGGATTGAAACCAACAAACAAAGGAGAACGTAATAATAGACTCAATAAAAGAACGATAAAACAAAATCATTAAAGTAGAGTCAACCTGGAATTTAGTTTTCTAAGACAAAAAAGACGCTGCTGACTTTTCTTATGGATCGAGTCAGTATTTTTCTTAAATGTCAGCTTGTTATCGAGGAAAGTGCCTAAGTACTTATAAAACTCTACCGATTCAACTGTCTGACCATCAATCACTATAGTGTCAGGGGAAGGCTGAGCACGTCTAAAATCAATGCACATATCTTTTGTCTTTAAAACGTTTAAGGATAAAAAAGATTCCTGACACCATTTTAAAAAGTAATCAATCACAGGACCATGCGAAGTTTCAGTGCTGTTCAACAGGCTCACTATGACTGTGTCATCCGCAAACTTCAATATATGACGGTTTTCAAAACTACTACAACAGTCATTTGTGTACAATATATA